>OX030950.1:123155422-123755422 GCA_943735915.1 Pherbina coryleti
CAATAAGCCACGAGTTGTTGTGCATAACATTCTACACCAATCCGAACGAAACACTAAAATAAGCTGCTATCTCCCTTGCTTTGCTCACATGACGACACTTTTAATAATTTTTTTGGTGTTTTCGACAATTACACTATAATTTCTTTTAAATTTAAGCGTACCACTCATACGCTTGTGTTTTCGACGTTGTCCCGTATGCTACACTAAGAGAAAAAATATTAAATTTATCCAAAAAGCGAGTACATTTTGCACCAATAACGCATTTGCATAAATCAACTACGTAAATATTTAAAATTTATTTAAATACTTTTTTAATAAAATAAAATATTTAAATATTACAACAGAATTAATAAAAAATATTTTAAAATTATGCACGAATTTTTTAAAATATCTTTCAAATATGTATTTACTATTTGAAAATAAAACTGAAATGAAAATGAAAATTTATATAAAAATATTCAATTCAAAAAATAAATACTTCTTAAATAGAACAGGACGAAGAAAAGAGAAAGAAAAAGTAAGATAGAAAATATGAAGCAAAATATGCAGGTAAATGACAACCGGTGCAAGATATTCGTGAGAAAATATCGAGTTGTCACTCCACCCTACATAGTTTCATCATGCGATCACCCATCGCACTCACAAATCAGATTGGCCAAACATCCAGGCTATATTACCCTTGCAACAAAAACTAAACGAGAAACATGCAACTCCAAGAAATAAGCTGCAGGAACAGAGTGCGATGCTGTTGCTGCTTGTCGGCTGACACTGACTTATTTACAAAGCTATCACGCACAAACTGCCGACAAATGGCCCTCAAATAGATATTTGAGCACCAGATGACAGATGTACTAACCAAAAAAGATTTTCGAATGTGAAATTCCGCCCATATTTTGATCGGAAGGTACATCCTATTTCGTTTTTATCGATAGGTGTTGTCGAAGCTTCTTTTTATTGTAAAAGGTGTTCTGATTTTGAACAAAACATATGAAAATCCATTTAATAGCTATTTATTACTAATCAATCGAGAGAATGCTTTTGCAATAAGTTTTTAAACACAATTTTGGGGCTATACTACGCCTTGTTTTGATGAATGCCATCCGAAAGATAGCTTACCATTAACCGTAGCACGCGGAGTAGCCTAATTTTTAAAAGAATATGGTCCAACGACTTCAGCAGTCCACAGACCGGAGCAAAATTTACATTTCTGGGATGTAACGGCGTTTCGATAATCTCATTTGGATTACTTTCGCTCCAAATGCTGAACAAAATTTTTCGATAAAACCAACTGCTAGATTTGCATATCTATGAACAGACCTTAAAAGAATGGGATGAATTAGAATTTTGTCTTGATTCGTCTATAAGACCACATGAATAACAACTTGTAGATCTAGAATTTTCACTTCTGGGACATTATCTGCAGTGAGATTTAGAATTGTGAATTAGTGAGTTGAATTAAAAAATTAATATCAATTGAAACAAGTTTCTGTGTCAGACAGGATTAAAATCCATCACCTCCCGATTAGTTTGCATAGAACGGTACATGCACTCTTACTCATTTTACCATGGTCGCTGTCAACTAAAAACAGTGTTGTCAGTAGTGAAAATTTGGCAAATTTTCTCGAAATATTTAAAAAATGTGTAAAGTTTTAACAATACTTCTATGGAACAAAACTTCTATGGAAGTTTCACTAAAATAAAATTAAGAAAAAGTAAATGTTTCAAAAATTTTGTTTCAGTTTATTTAAAGAATTTAGTTTAAATTTTTTAATTTTAAATTTAATTTAAAAAAACAAGTAAACTCGAACGTTTGAACACGTTTTCTCCATCAAGGTGACTTTGTTGTGATCTTGATATTTAAAAAATTAATTGACCGATTAAATTAATATTTGGTACAGTTTTACTTGATAATGATAAAAAATAATATACACAAATATAAATATTTGTGAATTTTGACCCTTGGCTAATGAACCCAATTCCCACATAACCTTTTAGTGCAAATAAAAAAAAAACTCAGGTATTTCGTACGCTTTGAACAGCAAAAATGGTCAGAATAATTAACTCGAAATAACTTGAATGTTTAGCTCTGTTGCAGAAGTAATAATAATTCTACAGCAACCAAAAAGTATTCTAAAACAGTCCATTAACAGGTTCTGAATAATTTTTTAAATGTAGTCTAAGCTGGATTATATGGCATTATATGTGAACCCGATAGGAATTATAGAAACATAATCAAATCGGCCTACAAAATGTGTAATTTGTAATTTCGCAACAGATTTTAAAAGATGATGAATGAATGATTGCTAGTTTTCCCACAATTGTAATTAGGTGACTAGAATTTGATGTTGAATAATAATCTATGTATGATTGTGTTAAGTAAAATCTGGTTAACATTGAGTCGAAATATTTTCATGAAGACACAAAGTTGTAAAGCTTCTACGAATACGTAACAAGTTTTAGACTTGGTTGTATGGATTTAATCTTTTGAGATGTCATAACATTCCTACCAGACGATATACACAATATACAATGCCTTGGAAAAACAAACCGTTCAATAACGGTACCCACTCTACTCTAATTAAAATCATTGGTACGAGTATATTACTCTTTGTTCTTACAATTCTTTAAAAGAACTCAACTTCAATAAATTTATTGACCAAACCTCTTTTGAAACCTTAAAATCATCATGCGGAAAGCGTGGAAACTCAAAAAGGAAAAAAGAGGAACACAAAAAATTACTTTTCTTCACATGCTGTTGCTGGTTAGTAGACAAGTTAGTAGCTTTCGTTATGGTTAATTGAACAGCATCGTGATTGGTGGCGTTGCTGCAACACTGCTTGGAGGCAGCAACATTTTCATCACAAATTAATTTATTAACAACAATTAGTATTTGCGATGAGCGTGTGTTGGACTTATTTGGAATGGAGCGAAGCGTATCCACAAAAGTAAACTCACTGTTAGTATTTTTGTTGCTTTGGTTCGTTGTTGCTAATTTGTTGCCAGCATTGGTTTGGTTATACGAAGTGCTGTTGCTGCTGCTGTTGGAGATGCTACTGTTTGATTCTTTGCTTGCATCTTTAGAATTACGTTTGAGCGTTAAGGAGTTGACGACTTTTGAGAAAGTCGATTGTGTTTTTTGGGGCGCAATGCTAGTGGGCGCACTAGCAGCAGCAACCATTGCCGGCAACGGAAGTTCATCATTTGTCGGTGTCTTTGTTATTATTTTTTCACACTCATATATTTTCAACTTTGGTTGTTGCTCCTCTTGTTTTTCAAAATTTTCGATTGCATTCAACTGTTGATATTCCTCATAGATACTACATCGTTTATGGATATTATTGCCAGTTATGGCGGACGATTTCAAATTTTTCGGCGACTTTGATTTGAATATTTTATTCCATATTTTTTTGCTCATATTGATGAGTTTTTTTTTATTGATGAACTGCCAACAAGTTTGATTAAAAAGAAATAAAAAGTGCCACTAAGCAAAACATCACGGTAATTCACATGGTAACAATTCTGTTTTTGTTGATTACAGCATTTAATAAAATAAAATATTGCTGAATTCGAATTTTCGCGCGTTGAAACAACATGAAGATTCAACCAACTAACTCAATCGACACATTCGTTCGGAAGTCGCGGTTAAACTAAATAATTCCTCTACCAGTCAACATCTAGTAGCAGCAATTGCTGCGGCGTACTCCCCACTTTGTTCTCACGATTAACTTTTGCACCATCTAGTTTTGCCTCTTGCAACAATGAGAGAGTTGGTGTTGCTAGTGAAGCTAGAGATGCCAACTTATCGATTTTAGAGACATTAGTGTGGAAAGAAGAGAATATACTCGTATGTTATATGCGTGCACATACAGCCCATGATAAAAAGATAGCACTTACAAATTTACGTCAAAATACATTTATATCATTATACTATCATGCAATAGCGCTCTGTTGTTTAAGTGCATATAAGTCAAAAATTCCGAAAGAAATTTCGTTATTTTACAAAAAATGCTGCGACAAAATGATAGCAATGTATTTATTGAAAAAAGAAAAGTCTTTATTGAACAAAAGTTAATTCGGCATGAGAAAATTTTATAGGAAAAATTTTTCTCAAAAACATTAAAATACTCGATTGCTACAATTCAATACCCCTTCTCAATCGTATAAGTCAATTTCTAAACATAAATTATTAAAACGGCTTACATCAAGTGATTTTGTAAAAATGTCTGCCAGTTGATTTTCAGTGCCAATTGGTTCTACTTTGATAAAACCATTTGCAATATTATCCCTCATAAAATGGTGTTTTATATCGATATGTTAAGTACGTTTTGATTCGAGATTATTTGCCATTCCTCTGTTATCTTCGAATATTTACCTGGTTCACTATTAATTTGATGTAAGTCTTGAAGTAAACATCGCAGCCAAATTGCTTCTGTTGTTGATGAGCTTAATGCAATGTACTCTGATTCACTTGAAGAAGTTGCAACTGTGACCTGATTTTTGCTTGACAAAGATACTGTACAACCATATACTTTAAACACATAGCCGCGGCGGACTTTCGGTCGACGACGTCACTTGCCCAGTCTGCACCTGATAATCCAACAAGTGGCTTGCTAGAGTTTTCTTTAAAAACCAATTTCTTCTTCTTAGTGCCTTTTAAATATCTGACAATTCTTTTAAGAGCTTGTCAATGCTCTTCAGATGGATCTTGCTGGTACCGCCACATATAGCTGACTGGAAAGCATATATCAGTCCTGACACATAACATTATGTACATAATGCTTCCCAGCATTTCACGATAAGGCTTATCAACTGCTTTGTTATCCTGCTTTGGTAAGAGATTTAGACCTTTTTCCATTGGACTTATAACTGGATTGCACTCCGTTATCCCAATTTTTTGAAGAAGTTACTCAATACTGGCCTCTTGTGATAACTTTACACATCCTTGTTTATCAATATCGATTTTTATCCCAAGAAAATATCTTAATGTACCGCTCTGACATCTCAAACTTTTCAGCTAAGTTTTTCTTGAGAAGCTGGATGGAATTTAAATTCCAATTTAAATTAATTACTAATTACGATTAGTAAGTCATCAACACACATTACAAGGATAAGCAAATCTTCCTTAGATATTTTTATGTACATGCAATAGTCATGTTTGGACCTAGAAAAATTGAGTTCTAAAAGGTAATCGTTGAATTTTTCATTCCAAAACCTAGGTGCTTGTTTCAGTCCATAAAGCGATTTGTTGAGCTTACAAACCTTACCCTTTTCTGCTTTTACGCCTTCAGCTATGGCCATATAAATATGTTCTCTTAATTCACCATACAGGAACGCTGTTTTGACATCAAGCTGATGGGATTGAAGTTTTTCATGAATTCCAACAGCTAGAACAACTCGAATAGTTGTAAGCTTTGCTACAGGTGCATATGTTTCTGAATAATCAATTCCAGCTTTTTGTAGAAACCCCTTCACTACAAGCCTGACCTTATATCGGATAGGAATTCCATTTTCATTTTCTTTAATGCAAAATACCCACTTTGACTTGAGCATCCTGACATTCTTTGGAGGGTGTACTATTTCCTAAACCTTGTTTTTTTTCATCGATTTTAGCTCTTCATCCACAGCGTTCATTCATTTATCGGAATCATCTCGACCTCTAATGTCTGAAAACGATTCAGGAATATCTGCAGGTATATGAGCACAAGCTGCTCCGTACCCATTGAAAAAATCAAGGAACTTGCTTGGTAGTCTGTGCTCCCGACTGCTTTTCCTAATATTATTATTTTGATGTGAAGGAACCACTGAGACTTCTTCTTCATTTACCGATTCATCAATGGCTTCATCACTTGCGACTACTTCTTTTTCTTCTAGTTCGACTTGATCATGTTCTTTTGCTTTGACCGAAACGTCATCCACGACAATTGAATCATCACTATCCCCTCCGTGCTCGTGGCTTCGTTTAACGTAGATTTCTTTTAAATTGCTTGAAGGTTCATCTTTAAAAGGAAAGCAATCTTCATCAAATTTTACTTCTCGTGCCAGCTAAATCTTTTTCTTCTCCATATCCCAGAGTCTGTACCCGTTTGGTGCATATCCTACCATTACTGTCTTGTAGCTTTTGGAATCAAGTTTCTTTCTTAATTGACTAGGAATCCATGCAAAAGCTTTGCATCCAAATACTCGCAGTTTTTCCAGTTCTGGCTTTGATCCATACCACATTTCTGCAGGAGTTACAGTACAATTGACCGCATTCGTCGGACTTCGATTTATAAGGTAAGCTCCAGTGAGCGCAGCTTCGCACCACATGGTCTTCGGCATATTGCTTTCAATGTGCATCGACCTAACTTTCTCCACTAAAGTTCCACTATTGAATTGTTCCGCAACTCCATTTTGCTGAAGAGAGTATGCCACTGTTGTTTCTAGTTGAATCTCCTTCTTCTTGTACCAACTCTCTTGGCCCTTGGAGCAATACTCTCGACCCTGGTCCACTGTCAGCTTTGAGATTAATGAGCCAAACTTTGCAGTTACCATTGCTTCGTACTCCTTCATCACCTCGAATACCTCTGATTTCTTCTTGATGATGTAAATCATAGCGAAGTGCGTGAAGTCATGGATAAAGGAAACAAAATAACGAGATCCCTTCCATGCTGCTGGATCAATTGCTCCACAAACATCAGAATGTATCCTTTCAAGCGGTCTCACTGCTGTATGGCGGCTTCCACTGAATGGGTCGCGACTGTGTTTTCCTTCGACACATACATCGCAAAAACCTACTTTTTCTGGTTTTACATTTAGTCCAGTCACCAAGTTTTTGTTTATTAATTCATCCAGTGATGCTGCCCTATGTGACCAAGGCGTTTGTGCCATATCTTAACCTTGTCTAAGTTGCAAACTTGGGCTACAGGTTTCCTGACATCCACTTTTATCTCATACAATCCTTCATGTAAGAATGCTGTTGCCACAAGCTCGCCATCCTTCAAAATATTGGCTCTATTCTTCAGGAAAATTACTTCAATGCCAGCACTGGTGAGTTTTCTGACTGATAATAAGTTGTTACGCAGCTCGGGTACATATAAAAGGTCCTTCATCAGAACTTGAACACCTTTGTCGCTGAATCCTTGTATGCATCCCGAAAACGTTGCCAACAAGCTTTGGTTGTCCTTTGCAACATTGATTACAATCGGATTTTTCAGTTCACACAACTCCGAGAAGTACCACTTTTCGTTTACTAGGTGATCACTCGCGCCCAAATCCAATTTAAATTTTAATTTAGAGATGGCTTTATTCTTGAAATTGCGATCTGCCATAAAACAGATTCCTTTTACGTTTTCAGTAGCACTTCGAGCTTCTCGCTGCAGACAATCTCGAGCTCTGTGACCTAATTTCTTGCACTTGAAGCAATTGCCTTGAAACTGAAACGGCTTTTTGAATTTCTTCTTACCTGCAAATGCTGTTTTTTCGGGGACATCTTCTATTTGACGATCAGCTTCCTTCGTTTTTTCTAACATCAGCCGTTCCTTGACTAAGTTCAACGTCAGCTTTCCATCCTCCAAATTCTGAAGAGCGGTGACTAGAGGATCGTATTTTTCTGGCAATGTCAAAAATAACTGCGCTAGCAAATCATTTTCTTCCAACGTGGCTCCAGCTGTCTTAAGCTGCCTTACCAATCCATCAAATGTCATAAGATGAGAGGACATTGTGTCTATTTCCTTCATGCGAAGCTTTGTGAGTTGCTTGCGCAATAAAAGTTGGTTGACGACTGACTTCTTTGCGAACACCAGCTGTAGACTTTTCCACATGTCTTTTGCAGTGCATTGATCCCGAATGTAGCCCAAACAATCGTTGTGCACAAATCCAACTAAACGATCCTTTACTCGTCTGTCTCTCTTCATAAATTTTGCCTTTGCTGTTGCTTCCGGTGGTGGATCGCCCGTTAAAACGTCCGCCAGATTGAGTGATTCCAGGTGAATACGTACCCTGAATTGCCAATCATCGAAACCGCTGCCGTTAAACTACGGTATCCCGGTCGAAGAATCTTTTATGTCGCCCATAACCTATTGATTCTTTAATAAGCAACAGAATTATGTATATTTATTGAAAAAAGAAAAGTCTTTATTGAACAAAAGTTAATTCGGAATGAGGGGAATTTTATAGGAAAATATTTTCTCAAAAACATTGAAATACTCGATTGCTACAATTCAATAAAATTGAAGTAATTTTAATTAAAAGGCAAATTGTCTAAAATCTTTATAATGAAAACATCAAAATCAGTGAAATCGTAATAAAACTAAAGAGAAGTCGCAAAGTTATTTCAATATATAATATAACATAAACCCTGACAATTACGGGTAGCTATCAGCAGTGGACGTCCAAGAGTGGTTACATGTCGAGATGAGTGCGTCATATTGTGCATAGCTTTAAATCCTATTGCTAACCTTCTAATCCTTAAACTAACCTCACTGTCAGAAAAATCGCAGAAATAGCTGCAGTAAAAATTCATTTTCGAAAGGGGTAAAGGATTAAAAAAAGAAAATTAACAAAAATTACACGTCAAAAAGTGCAAAGAAACCGCCACTTACAGCGAACATTAGGTTGAAATTTGAATTGGATTTTACACGGTTGAATTTTACTGAAGATGAAAAAAAGATGTCACAAAAAGAAATTTAATCTGGACGGACTGGTTGGTTAGCCTTATTATTACCACGATTTGAAAATGGAAGATAGGATCCTTAGTCGTCATCAACATGTATGATGATTTAAGCCGGAATTATCTATTGTCGAAGGACTGATATCAAGTTTGTTAGTACACAAATGAATTTCCAAGATTATATCAATTTAATTGGCAACGTAATAGTAAAAAGTGGGTAACAATTACTAAATATTCAATGATATTCCAACAAGGCAATGTGGCTGCATACATAGTGATAATATTGGCAGCATAATATCGAAATGCGAAGCGATAACCGAAAAAATACTTTAAAGTCAATACCAAAACGCATATTTGAAGTTTTAAAAAAATGGACTTAGACCCCCCCCCCCCCATTGAAGAATTCTTTTGTATAGGAAAAAAATGAAAAAAAAGTACAAAAAGACTTTTCAGCCCCCCTTTGGCAAATCCTAGATCCGCCACTGACGGAGAGTGCATATGTTATCCATGTTTGCAATAACACAATAAGACAAGACCGAAAAATGTAATTGAATCAATACAAATTGCATCTTTTAGGTGTAATCAGTTTAACATAAATGGCATTTCGATTGCAGATCAGGGCTGAGAACTAAGATCCGATCAACAGAGATTTTCTAATATTCTATCCTTTGAGTTTTGGAAAAGTATATTTCATTTGAAAGCAGATTAAAGAGTAGTTTTTATTTCAATTAATCTTTTTCATTTATACTAAGAATTACTCTGTTCTCCAGTGTGTTCTCCAGATTACAGACAAACGTGCGTCAACAATTGATGTGCATATGAAATGGGTAACACTGATCTAAATAAGCCGCTTCTGCTAGCCGAAACCGTTTTTTCTTAAAGCTATAATTGCAAAATAAGAATAAATTAAGAGTAAAAGATTTTTTCTTTATTCAATTTAATTAGAAATTTTTAACATAGAAAAAAATTTTAGCTTTTATACCTTTTACATGGTCAAAATCAAATTCTGATTAAAGTGTCAATTATTTTAGCCATAACTTTAGCATAAATGTTTTTGTTTTTATTAATTTTTGGTGCAAGAATTCATGGGTTAGAAACAAAAGCCTTCTTACAATTGATTGGAGTAAATTTAAATTCTTTATTAACTATTTGGAATCTGTGTGGAATATACTATAAGACTTTTATTTGAATATTCTGTATAAGTCAAAATATAATTTTTCTTTGCTTTTTTCCTTCAAAAATTCACAAAAGCACTAAGTTGGTATCTCTAATTTAAATGACTCCATTATCAATGCTCTTTTTGTAGTGCATCGATATGTTGTTAACTTTCTCTTGCAAAACTATTTAAAGCTTGTGGGTGGGAGTCACCCAGAACATTGACATTTTCATCTGATCTGTTTTACAGTGTGGTTACGCTAAATAGTAATCACATTAAATTTATTGTTTAATGGCATTTATAGGAGTGAAGTTTGTTGAATCGTTATCCATACAATTATATCAAAAATTATAAATTAAAATTAAAACTTCAAATGTTGTTAATGGAAAAAATCGACTAAAAAAGGAGTTGTCTTGCACGCACTGCTTAGTTTTAACTTAAAAACTAATCGAATCCTCGTAGTCCCTATTACGTCATCAAGCTTCAAAAATATTAAGCAAGTTACAAAATAACAAATTCATAAAATAACAAACTTTAAGAAAAAACCTTGCGTGCACATTACTCTTGAAAATCTGCCAAATATTAAGAAAGTCTTGAAAATTTCGTCTTAATCAATTGCCGGCTGAACGTCAACTTAAAGAGCCCAAATGTAGCATTGAAGTTAGCTGTTACGAAGTGGTGAAAGAGAAATTTTGTGATTGGCCCTAGACACAATCGGTCCAAGGTACACGCCCTTCCGCTATGTGTTTTGTTTCAAATCTTTAAATTAACAATACCTATTACAGAAAAACAATTTGACCAGATTATTTATTTTCAGAAAATAATCTGAAAAATAATATTAAAATTAAGAGCTACGTTTTTTTTTTTAAAATAAAAGTTAATTCTCTTTTTAGACTTTAAAACCAAAAAGTAAAATTAAAGAGTCTTCAAAGGTTTTTTTTCGTAAATATATTTTAAAGTCTTTCAGGACT
This sequence comes from Pherbina coryleti, assembly GCA_943735915.1. Lineage (NCBI taxonomy): Eukaryota > Metazoa > Arthropoda > Insecta > Diptera > Sciomyzidae > Pherbina > Pherbina coryleti. The sequence goes on from OX030950.1 coordinate 123,166,197, forward strand.
TTTATTTATAAAGTTGCTTTAAAGAATCTTTAGAGACTTTTGTTTTATACAAGTCGTAATAAAAGTGTTTATGACATGAAAACGATTTAAAGAAATTCGTTCAAGAATAAAGTTAAACAAATATTGTGTTTTTTAAGTGTTTTTCGCTTATTGATCATCTTCTATTATTTTAAATTATTTAATGCAAAAAAGTCCAAATTACAAAATCTTGGGTTGTCAGAATTTCATGGATTAGTTGTGCAGCCTATCCAAGGAAAGAACACATGCTCTCATGATTATATTTCAAAGCATTTAAAATCTCATATGATTCGTTTAGACATGATACAATTACAAGGTAGGCTCATTTTAAAATGGCTGCTCAATTTAGGAGCTACAAACGTCAAACGACAAAAGCAACAACAACAATTAGAAAAACTCAGAATTGCCGCTGATTTTGATAACTAGCGCACCCTCTCTCCAATATGAGCCTACCTTGTAAGTGTATCATGCGTTTAGATATCCATATGATTTGTTCTAGAGCTACCAAAACAAAAATAATAATGTGTTCAGAAATCCATGTCCTACTTTTATTTCTGTGTCCACAAGCAATAAACGCCTAAGTCGACTTTGGTCAGAACTGAGTTTTTTATGTTACTATATTCCTTGAGTATATCATTAGGTACATATACATAAATCTTGAAGTAAGATTTCTCAAAACATTCATATCAGACTTAAGCTGTTATTGTTTATAAACACAGATTGAACACACTACTTTTCGTAAGTGGGTGTGTGGGAATTTTCGCAGTTATAAATAATAAAAAAATAAACTGGCCACTTCAGCCCTTGAAAGGACTTTGGCAAAACTTCTTATGATCAAATTGTGTTGTGCGTGTTATTAAATGTTTGAACACAATTGATTGAGAACTGGACCTACTAGTTTTATACCGACTCCGAACGGCTAATGTGCATGTTCTCAAGAAGCTTTACATGATATTATTTACTCTCTGAGGTTTGCCATTGTCTGCAGAGAGGTGACGGCCGAACAGAAAAATTAATTCAATTAAAAAATCTTCCTTGTCAGATGGAATTGAACCAGAGTTCTCTGGCGTATGGGTCGTGCACTCTACCTACTGCGCCACGGCCGCCATATTCGCAGTTCAATATTATTTCATTGGCCCAAGACCATTTTTTGCTTATGTATTTTAAAATTGTTGTGCAGGTTTTGCATATTTTGGCGACTTGTATTCCAAAAACTGTGAAAAAGTCAGGAAAATTTTACAATATTTTACAATAGTCCAAGACCTATTTTTTGGGGTTTGGTATGTTGACAAAAGTTAAAGCTCGAGACATTCTGAACAATTTTTTCAACAAAATCGTGCCGAAAAAATCAACCAGATACAAGTTACAAACCATAAAGTAGGGTATAAAAACTGTTAAAGCTTCCTTTGGAGGCAAAACTTTCCACATAAAAATTTTGCATGAAGGCGTGACAACAACTTGAAAAACGAATGATGCAGTTCGATTCTCTATACCCGAAATATGGTGAAACCGTCCTTTCCGAGCATGTCTTCTTTGCGACTATCACAATTTTATTAAACAAAATCGACGTTACTAAAATTTAAAATTTTCTACTTATCATTTGTTACGCTTGACAATCAATAAATAAACTTCAGTTCTATCACATCTTTCTAACAAACACCTTATTTTCCACTTCAGCACTATTTTCAATATTTTATTTAGATTTCAAAACGTTTTGTGCTTGAATTGCTAGAAATATGGGTTCTTAAGAAAACCATTTTTTAATTATTTTCGAATCTATCTTAAAACGCTGATTAAGTGATCAATAACTAGTTCTAAATCTACATATATCAATAACCTTAATAACTGAAAGTATTTTATGAAAACAAATAAAACTAACAAGTTGGAATATTTAAAACTTGATCAGTCCATAACAAACGATGATGTCAACTCCAAAAGACAAACTGTCAACAGCTGTTCCCATGATACTAATGGATTACAAGCGAAGACTGGACATTTGATGTACCAACGTATAGTAGGAGCAGGTTTGGCATATTTCCACACACACACACATTAAAGATTTTACGGAAAATGGAACCATAGAATGCACTGGGTCAGTGATTGTCAAACAAACTAAGAGCACTACAATTACAATTGTAACAAAAAGATACGAAACCTCACATTATGCAAGTGTTCATATATGGATGTACTTGATTGGGTACACAATTTATTGGAAAGCAGTGTGCAGGTGAGGTATGTGAAAAAGTGAAATGTATTGACTTTAAAAGGTTCAACCGAGTGCAATGACTGCCTTACTGATGACTGCAGCGGATACAGATAAGAAACAAAAATAATATGAAAGGAAGCCCTAAAATGAGTTATAGAGCTTTTTTATGGTATGCCTAGAGAAACAAAGAGAACTTTAATAAAAGTAACAATGAAAATTAAATTCCAATGCAAATAAATTCTCCAGCTTAATCACTCTAGATGGAAATAAGATTATACTTTTGGGGCGCGGAGGGAGCTGTCTTAGCAACAAAACTGCAAATTTTTTAAGGAATTAGAACGCGCTACAGGTGGCAGCCGTGGTCGAGTGCGTTAACACTCTAACCAATAAGAGAGCCTAAGGGCAAGCATCACAAAAATCACATTGTGCATATGAGGATGTCATTAACCGTTATGCAAGTGAGTTCAATGTTCTCTGTCATACCGTTAATAACATTTCTCTCTCAAATTAGAATGCAATCTCGTTCGTCTTGTGTTATCATTTTTTTGCGAACACTTGGTTAAAAGCTCGTGTTTTTGTTTTAAAAAATTCAGATTTTCACTATTATATATTTTTATTTTGGAAAGAGCTTTTAGCTAAAGAATTTTTTCCCATAAGGTACGTTCATAAAGTTTATAATTTTATATTTCTGGTGTTTAAAAATATTTATTTATGTGTTTTAGAGCAAACAAAATTAATTGTCCTTCAAGGCATTCTTGTCCTTTGTAGCGAAATTTTTTTACACTTCCGGGTCCGGATCTGGGCAGTACGGCAAAACTTGTCGTTCGTTTTTTCCAAACTGTGAATGACTTTATCCACCACATCACTTACTGTGATAATTTCTATACCTTGTTGCCTTTGCTAGTCTATTTGCGAGCACTTGGTATTTTTGGTTTAGGAACAGCTTTATTGAATCGCATTCCTAATTGCTGGTTAGTGCTGTAGCAAAAGAAGAGCGTGGGTTCTCAAAGTAGTATGTGGGTTCAGTATATTGGCATCGATATTAGCACTGTTCTGTGGAAAGACAACAAAGCGGTCAGGCTTCGACTTATGTAGTCGTTGAGCCATTTGCTCGACAAAACCCGAATGAACAAGTGTCTAAGGCTAAACAGTACGATAGAAAGAAAAAGCAGCACATTGAAATCGATTGCCCACAAATCATTCGGAAATATAACAGTCATTGGACAGCGTCGTTCTAATGGACGGTTTAATGGGACGATACCATGTGAGAGCCAAGATACGGGATAATGACACGCCTTTTTTATCATTTAATTGATATGGTTGCAACAAACGCCTATATTCTCTACCGTAGAATTCTCATGGAGAAGTACAATGACTCCAGTCTGATGAAGGAGAAAAATTGCTGCAGTTATCTGAATTTCGAGAAGAGATTGCTGCTGATTTTGTGCGCTACACTCAGAGGCATTCGGTGGGTCACGCATCCACAAGATGAACCGCTATCTAATACTCTGATTTATACACTAATTTTATAGTAATAATTTACTTATAATTCTTTAAGTTAAATTAGTGTGATTCAAAAAAACGCTCACTAAAAAAAAATGCTTTGAAATTGACGGCAATCGTTATTAATTTGACGAATTTTTTGTTTAAAAAATAGCTTGCAACAAATTTCGTCAAAGTAAGAGCAAATGTGTTTAAAACTTTTGAATACATATGAGAAAAAAGTCAAACAGAACACACTTTTTGAACACATTGTGTTAAATTTTAAGCTAATAGTTTTTTTATTCAATATATCTTTTGAAAAAATTCATAAAACTAACAAAACTCAATTTCTGTTAGTATATTACGGTTTAATAAAGAAAAACAAACATTCCCATTAGACATGGAAAACAATTTCGTTCACGTGACTACCAAGGCTGGATTCAAAGCAGCACATCCTATCAACCCTTTTTTTCAAGACCTTGCTGACGGTTTCTGACTTTATCTCATGAGTGGCTCTTAAGATATGCGCTTTAAGATATTGGATTGTTTCGTTTTAAGGCGGTATCTCACAAAAAAAGACCAACGGAGTCAAATTTCAGCATATGATTAAAAAAATGGAACTGTATTTCTTTTTGTCAAGATAATAGTATCTATCTAATTATAAAGAATCCTTAGCGATTATCTATCAAGTTTCACTTCTGTTGAAGGTTCCGAGACCCACCCGTAAAATTACATGCTTAAATGACACGTTGCTTGTTCGAGATTTGGCGTCAATGTTTTTTTTTTTTATCCAATAAACCCTAAATAAGCTAATCAAACCTATGCCAAAAAGTCAAGTATTACTAACTGTTTTTATCATATCGACTCATAACCGCCAAAATATCTTAAGCGACATAATATCCGATTTATGTTTTTTGATGAAAATCGATAATTTGCGATGGTTTACATCGTCTGTCAAAATTTCATAGGAGTACGAAATTAGATTATGAATTTAAACCAAAAGCAATTTTAGCTTAAGTACACACTACATGTTTGTTTACATTTTTCATGACAGCAAAGTGTCGCTTAAGATGAAATTCTCTAAAAGAAATTAATCAATATAAGAGATAAAATTATTAAAATAAAATTAATAGCAAAGAGATAAGAGATAAAAGATAAAATTAATAGCAAAGATAATTAAAAAAAACCTTCTCCTGTAAAATTTTCTTTTTGGCGCTTAAGATATTTTGGCGGTTATGAGTCGATATCATCTCTATCTTTCGCCCATTTCACATTGAAGTGTAATACCAGTTGCACTGACCAGCTCCGATTTAGCTCTAATTTTGTTTTTAGATTGGTTTATTGCTTAGATAACCAAATCCGGAGTTTGAGATTTTACGAATTTTTTCGCGGACCCATGCGAATGTCAAAATATGGTCTATTTTGAGAAAACGTAGCTCAGTCATTTTAAATCCAATTTTTTGACGTAGAATACGTCATTCTCGGAGGTAAGTAGGGTGGTTGATAGTGATCAGGTGTCGGTATTTACATTACTTTTTGAGCCTTTGGTGGGCCTAAAGTACTGATCGTACAATGTTGATGTTAGCACTTGTTGGTCTGCTTGATCCTCAATGCGACAAAAATTCATGTTAGAACTCTCTAACTTATATAAATTTTACACAATTACATGAAATATAAAGCCAACATTTGATGTTTTTGTTTGCATAAACTTGCTACCTATTTATCGACAGTTTCCGGTTTTATCGACAAAACCATAAAATTTGTATGGGAGCCCCCCTAAGGAGTGGTCTGAGGGAATAGGTGTCAAACGCAAAAATGTTCCTTTTGCAAAAGTAATGGGGGTCAGTCATACATATTAACCCTCTCCGGCACTCTCTTAAAGGTCATATGCTCAGGTGTATGGAATAAATAAACAAAACCATAAAATTTGTATGGGAGCCCCCCTAAGGAGTGGTCGGAGGAAATAGGTGGTAAGGGCAAAAATGTTCCTTTTGCAAAAGTAATGGGGGTCGGTGATACATCTTAACCCTTTCCGGCACAAACAGAATAAAATTTGTATGGGAGCCCCCCTAAGGAGTGGTCGGAGAGAATAGGTGTCAAAGGCAAAAATGTTCCTTTTGCAAAAATAATGGGGGTCGGTGATACATATTAACCCTTTCCGGCACTCTTTGAAAGGTCATATGCTCAGGTGTATGGAATAAATAAACAAAAACCATAAAATTTGTATGGGGGCCCCCTAAGGGGTGGTCGGAGGCAATAGGTGTAAAAGGAAAAAATGCACCTTTTGCAAAAGTAATGGGGGTCAGTGATACATATTAACCCTTTCCGGCACAAAAACCATAAAATTTGTATGGGAGCCCCCCTAAGGAGTGGTCGGAGAGAATAGGTGTCGAAGGCAAAAATGTTCCTTTTGCAAAAATAATGGGGGTCGGTGATACATATTAACCCTTTCCGGCACTCTTTGAAAGGTCATATGCTCAGGTGTATGGAATAAATAAACAAAAACCATAAAATTTGTATGGGGGCCCCCTAAGGAGTGGTCGGAGGGAATAGGTGTCAAAGGCAAAAATGTTCCTTTTGCAAAAATAATGGGGGTCGGTGATACATATTAACCCTTTCCGGCACTCTTTGAAAGGTCATATGCTCAGGTGTATGGAATAAATAAACAAAAACCATAAAATTTGTATGGGGGCCCCCTAAGGAGTGGTCGGAGGCAATAGGTGTAAAAGGAAAAAATGCACCTTTTGCAAAAGTAATGGGGGTCAGTGATACATATTAACCCTTTCCGGCACAAAAACCATAAAATTTGTATGGGAGCCCCCCTAAGGAGTGGTCGGAGAGAATAGGTGTCGAAGGCAAAAATGTTCCTTTTGCAAAAATAATGGGGGTCGGTGATACATATTAACCCTTTCCGGCACTCTTTGAAAGGTCATATGCTCAGGTGTATGGAATAAATAAACAAAAACCCTAAAATTTGTATGGGGGCCCCCTAAGGAGTGGTCGGAGGCAATAGGTGTCAAAGGAAAAAATGCTCCTTTTGCAAAAGTAATGGGGGTCAGTGATACATATTAACCCTTTCCGACACAAAAACCATAAAATTTGTATGGGAGCCCCCTTAAGGAGTGGTCGGAGAGAATAGGTGTCCAAGGCATAAATGTTTCTTTTGCAAAACTAATGGGGGTCAGACCTACCTATGAACCCTTTCCGGCACTCTCTTAAAGGTCATATGCTCAGGTGAATGGAATAAATATACAAAAACCATAATATTTGTAAGGAAGCCCCCCTAAGGAGTGATCGGAGGGAATAGGTGTCAAACGCAAAAATGTTCCTTTTGCGAAAGTAATGGGGGTCGGTCATACATATTAACCCTCTCCGGCAATCTTTTAAATGTCATATGCTCAGGTGTATGGAATAAATATTTTGCTAAATAGTTTTTAAAAAAGAAGTCATCAAAAGCGAATTGACTAATTCTACGTCTTGTGTTACGACATTGTCGAAACTACTGTATCTTTTTAATAAGGGTATCATTAGAAAAGCTATTTGGCCTTTTTTAAGAAAATAACAGAAAACTTTTGAAAAAATTGCAGCAAGTTGATCCATTCTTAATTTTAAAGTTTAATACCATGCCAGTAACAAGCGCTGTATTTTTTTTTTCTTTTTTATTAGTTTCATTCTTTTTTACGTTCCATTACCTTTCCAACGATATAAAATGAAGGTGTGCTCTTGAAGGGTTTAGAAGTTATGCTACAAAACGTGAAGTGCAATGAATTTTCAAAACAAATTTCCAACTGAGCTACGTTATCCCCAAACAAAATAGACCTTATTTTAGACGTGAAAAATAATTCTAAATATTAATTACTTCGGATTTGGGTTTCAAATCAATAAACTAATATAAAAAAAAACATTTAGCCAAATCGGAGATGGTCAGTGCAACTGATATTATACTTCAATGTGAAATGGGAGCTTTATGTCCTTATAGATAAATTGTAGATATTTCCATTAAAAAGAAATAGAAATGAAATTATTTTCATTTGGTAGCATATTCAAAGATTGTTTTATGAGCTATTTCTCTGTTTCCTTGGTACCACTTTTATTTATGACGTAGTTTTGTGTAGGTATATATTTAATATATTAATTCTGCATATATATAAATTATTGATATAACAAGTCGCAGGAATTTTTTAATTTAGTGTTGGCATGAAAGTTAAACATTCGTAAAAGTTTGCTATTCGGCGAAAAATTGTTTAAACGGTTTCTTGCTTACATGTGTCATTAGAATGGGATTGATATGTTACCAAAATATATCTTAAATGTTATCACCAGTGTTGCCAGCCTAGCCTTTTTTTCTATCGTCTAGCCTCGAAAAATATCATCTAGCCTCTAGCCTTTTTTTAGCCTTTTTTTGTTTCGTTCTAGCGTTTTCTAGCCTTTTTTGATATATTGCTTAAGATGTATGGACCAGAGATCTGCATGAATGGATCCATTTGTTGTTTCAAGTTATTTTAGTTTTTCAACTCCCTGCAAGTCGAGACAGGGAAACAAGTTTGCGCGAATCATAGGCAGCAAGAATTAAGTCGCCAAATGTAGAAAACTGGAAATGTAGAAACTTGAAATGTAGGGAAAAGTAATTCTTTCGCCTACAAATTGTTTATTTTCAAGTCTGTTTTCGAAGTTCGAGGAAATAACTTCATGTCGTCAGTACAAACTTCGTTTTTCGAGTTAAGAATACTGTTTAACTTTAAAGCATTGGATTGAAGAATGTTTGTGTTCTTTTTGTTGTTTTTTTATTTCCTGCACCTGAACAGGGGAGCTTTAAGTAGGGCCGGAGAGGGTTAATATGTATGACCGACCCCCATTACTATTGCAAAAGGAACATTTTTCCCTTGGGGACCTATCCCCTCCGACCACTCCGTAGGGGTTAATTAATTTCGTCACTTTGTATAGAAAAGTATAAGTAGACGCTCGTCAGTGGCTTTCTACGGCAGCGTAGTCACTTAGACTTGAAAAGTAGAAAGCTTGATTTTTTCTATCATTTAAGGCAGGGTAGAAACAAAATAGAATCAAGTCTGACTTATTATTCGTTTTTCAGAAGCTAGTCGTGGCTTGTAGGTTAGAAACATATCAAGTTTCTACAAGTGAAGTCAAAACTTGATTTTTTTCAAGTTACTTGATTTTCAATTGACTTGTTGTAGATCTCTGGTATGGACCCAGTGCAACCCTGTGCTCTAAAAATAATATATTTGGCAGCACTTCATAAATGAAACGTTATTTCAGCTGGAAATGGAAAAAACAAATATTCTTAGTAATTCTGGTTTTCATTAACTAGATATATCAATAAAGTTTCTAAATTCATACAAGAAATGAGTTAGAAAATAAGTGATTCTAATGATGAAACTGAAAGTACTTCCAGCTTCAGCAATGGGGCTTCGTCTGATTAATGGAATTTGAGGAGCCGAGTGCAATCAAGAAAAACTCGAAAAAATATGGTTTTTACTCTTATTATATATTTGAGCTTGAAAGACCGAATTCAATTTTAATCAATTTCAAATATGTTTTATTCTTGGTATTGTTTTATATCATATTCATATAGTATATAAATCTATATATATAAAAAAGGAGCTTATGTTTGTAAGGCCGCAATAGACTCCTAAACTACTCATCCGATTAGCATGAAAATTTGTGTTTAGAAGTTTTTTGGTACGGTGCGTGTTTGTGGGCTATCAATTTTGATCCACCTTGAACACCAGAGGGCGCTGTAGTACACATTTTTTACAAAATTACCTAAAACTCATAAACTGCTAATGCGATTAGAATGAAAAGTGGTATACAGTGGGTTTCATGTACGTTGAGTGTTCTGCTGCTATCGTTTTTGACCTATCTTGAACACCAGAGGGCGCTATAGTACAAATTTTTTACAAAACCACCTAAAACTCCCAAACAGCTCATGCGATTAGAATAAAAATTGGTATATAGTAGTTTTCAGGTACGATGAGTTTTTAAGCACTATCTTTTTTGACCCACCTTGGACACCAGATAATGCTTGAAGTACAAATTTTTTACAAAAACGCATATTTTTAGTTGTTTTCTTAGGTTACATGTGCAAATATTTACAAAATATAAAATATTTCTTAAATTTAGTAAAATTAAAAAATTTCCGTTATTTTGATATCAAAAACATGAACATATCTTGAAAACTATGAACAATTTTACTACAGCGATATATTTAATGCAACATCGTTACACAAAATTACGAAAAAAACAATCAGATATTCAATTTTGTGACTTTCGATTCAAATATCTCCGCTGCTTTTTTATATATTGTGTTAAATTTTTTTTTGTTTTAAAGCTTCATCAAAATACTATGAAAACCTAATTGCAAAAATACCGTTAGTTGAGTAAATATATTTTAAATATTTTTTTCAAAAAAGGTCTGAAATTTTGGAGTTTTCCTCACAAAAAGGCTCAAAATTTGTTTTTGTTGTAAAAATAATTTAAATTCAAATTCGCAAATTTTCAACTCTATTAAAAAGTTATAACATTTATTAGCAAAAGGTATTTCAATTTTACGCAAAATTAAAAACCATTTTTGTGATTCAAAAAGCAAGGCCTACCCCTAGATTTTTTCGAACAAAGTTTTTGTTTTCCAATATTGTGTTTGTGTAATATTGTGTAACAGTGGTGTCAAACTATGAGTCTAAGAAAAGTTTTAAATACACCTATTATGTTCCCATATAGTTGCAGGGTGCAGCAACGCGCGCCGGGAAAAGGCTAGTATATAAATAACTAGCCTTTTCCCGGCGCGCGTTGCTGCACCCTGCAACTATATGGGAACATAATAGGTATCTTCTTATATATATTACGCAAGCTCAAATTTTGTCCGGCGTAAGGCTTTTTAAGAACAAGTCCAATCTTAATAAATTTAGTATTTCTTGGTAGGTTTAGACCTGTAGATGTGCAAACTGGACTTTTTATTTCTTAAAAATTTATATTTTTTAAGTTATAGCTTATTAAAGTTTGTATATAATTGCATATAATTGTTGTTGTTGTTATGTTGCTTTTTCTTTTCTTAACAGCAGCTGAGAACAATGTTATTAAACTCGCTTCTCACATTTCGATCTCTTCTGTCTCTTCTTAATAGAGCGTCTGTTAACAAAAAAATGAAAGTCAGAAAAATTATTATTATTTTTATAGTTGATGGGTGCAGCAAAGCGCACCAATGGTCGCTAGTATTTAAAAATTTTCTTAGACGCATAGTTTAACATCAGTGTCATTTTCCACTGCCCGTTACAGTTTCCCAGCAGCAGGCGATCACCAAATAAAAACTCCATTTTGAGTTTGTATGTAAGTACTGCTACTTTACTTTCAAAGCTATTCGATAATACAAATTTTAATTGTATGGGTGGAGCCACACCCCCTTTTTCCCAGTTTTCTAGTAGATGGACATTTCCCAGTTTTAGTATAGTTGCTGACAGTGAGCATTCAAACTAAATTACCAAAATGTAGACCCACTGGTGGGTCGCGACCCATACTTTGGGAACTACTGGTATAGATAATACTAATAATTAGAAAAGTACGCATGTTCACAGAGTAAAAAATAATGTAAACAAATTTAGCCTTTTTTTAGCCCGTTTTTTTAAGCCATCTAGCCTTTTCTAGCTCTTTTTTAAGCCCATCTTGCCTTTTTACCCAAAAATTTCTGGCAAAACTGGTTATCACACTGACTCTCCTAGAAAAAAATTGTAACTTCAAATAAGCAGTGTTCGAAAAACTTTTGCCATTGCGATTGAGGACTATTGCGCTGGTATGTTGTCTTGGTTAAAGATAATTTTTTTGCCAAATGTGGTAATTTTTGCTTCAAATCGGCATGAAATCGATCCAGCAACTCTGCAATATATGCTTGTAACATATGCCGGTGATCGATTTAACCTTTTCAAATTAATCGATGAATATGAAACCGTGTGTATCCTAAAAAACTGTCGCCATGATTTTGTCAGCCGACTAACCCGATCACTTTTTCGGCTTCATTTCGCCAGGAAAAGTCCACTTTTCCACTGTTAGGTTTGTTGTGAAGGATACATATTTCGTTCACGGTTACGAAGCGGCGCAAAAAGTCCTCCTGAGAGTGCTTGAACATCGCCAAACATTTGAGGCTATTTTAGCAGATAGCTTTCTCATATTCAAAAATGTATGCAAAATGTTCCGTACCCGTTCGGTTGAGATGCCCATAGCATCAGCAATCTCCACCGCTTTCCCTCACCGAGCGTACAATATCATGACCAGTGTTGCCAGAAATTTTTGGGGAAAAAGGTTAGATGGGCTTTAAAAAAGGGCTAGAAAAGGCTAGATGGCTTAAAAAAAAGGGCTAAAAAAAGGCTAGATTTGTTTACATTATTTTTTACTCTGTGAATATACGTACGTATTTATATATTTACATACTATATGAATATGATATAAAACAACACCAAGAACAAAACATATTTGAAATTGATTAAAATTGAATTCAGTCTTTCAAGCTCAAATACATAATAAGTGTAAAAACCGTATTTTTTGAGTGTTTCAGATTAGAGGCTCAAAATTCCAGAGGCTCCTCAAATTCTATTAATTAGACGAAGCCCCATTGCTGGAGCTGGAAGTACTTTCAGTTTCATCATTAGATTAACCTATTTTCTAACTCATTTCTTGCAGGAATTTAAAAACTTTATTGAAATATCCAGTAAATTTGTTTTTTCCATTTCCAGCTGAAACAACGTTTCATTTATGAAGTGCTGCCAAATATATTATTTTTAGAGCACAGGGTTGCACTGGGTCCATACCAGAGATCTGCAAAAAGTCAATTGAAAATAATGTAACTTGAAAAAAATCAAGTTTTGACTTGACTTGTAGAAACTTGATATGTTTCGAACCTACAAGCCACGACTAGCTTCGGAAAAACGAATCATAAGTCAGACTTGATTCTATTTTGTTTCTACCCTACATTAATTGATAGAAAAAATCAAGCTTTCTACTTTTCAAGTCTAAGCGACTGCGCTGCCGTAAAAAGCCACTAACGAGCGTCTACTTATACTTTTCTATACAAAGTGACGAAATTAATTAAACCCAACGGAGTGGTCGGAGGGAATGGGTCCCCAAGAGAAAAATGTTTCTTTTGCAAAAGTAATGGGGGTCGGTCATACATATTAACCCTCCCCGGCCCTACTTAAAGCTCCCCTGTTAAGGTGCAGGAAATAAAAAAAACAGCAAAAAGAACACAAACATACAATGCCTTAAAGTTAAACTGTATTCTTAACTCGAGAAACGAAGTTTGCACTGACGACACGAAGTTATTTCCTCAAACTTTGAAAACAGACTTGAAAATAAACGAATTGTAGGCAAAATAATTACTTTTTCCCTACATTTCAAGTTTCTACATTTCCAGTGTTCTACATTTGGCGATTTTATTCTTGCTGCCTATGATTCGCCAAACTTTTGTGCAAAATTGCAGGGAGTTGAAAAGTTAAAGGAACTTGAAACAACAAATGGATCCATTCATGCAGATTTCTGGTCCATACATCTTAAGGTAGTAGTCTGGTAACTTATGCCTATTTTCATGACTTCTTTGGAGGGTGGTTTTTTATAGGAAAATAAAAATGAATTATCTTGAATATTTAGAGTGTTTTTATTTACATATTGAAAATATAAAAAAAAATGTATTTGAAAAAATTTAATAGTTTATTACTATTATTATTGTCACTCGAAGTTGGAAACTCAAAAAAAAATGCACGTGGGTGGACCGGGTGATTTTGGCTCTTGATGTTATCTGAAATAAAATATTCTTGATTATTCTGAATCTATAGACATGTCATTCTGGTCGGAACTACTGAAGTTAAATTTCAAGGGTAAATAACAAAATGGCGGACTTTGAAAAAAAAGTCCTTTTATTTAAGCAAAGAAAGGGTTGTAAAATAAAAAGTTAGGGGTGAAAAAAATTCTCGTTAGTACCGACGTGTGTAACGAACTATAAGTGTGTAGAACAGCCTGTTAAAATTTGAAAGCAATCGGTTCAGTAGAAAAAAAAGTTGGACCCGGGCCGACCAGAAAAACAATGTTTTGAGAAAAACGCGTTTAAAGTTCATAAACATTAAAGGTTGGACTCCGAGGTGCTCTAGGAAACTCGTTATAACTCCCGAAATATTTCGAATTTCTGTCTGAAATTTTCACAGTATATTATCAAGACATTGTACTTTCAAATTAAGCAAAAAATTTTCGATTTTTTAAACCCAAGTTACCAGACTTCTACCTTAAGCAGTATATCAAATAAGGCTAGAAAAGGCTAGAACGAATAAAAAAAAGGCTAAAAATAAGGCTAGAGGCTAGATGGTATTTTTCGAGGCTAGACGACAGAAAAAAAGGCTAGATCTAGCCTCAAAAGGCTAGACTGGCAACACTGATCATGACATGGATCTAATCAACGATTTCTGGCGTTGGATGGTTTTTGTGCTCATGCTACTACAACGAAAATCAGTAGTACACTTGCGAATGATTCTTATCATGTTTAACAAGCGAATTGCGCTATATTCCATGTAAACAAATATCTTCAGGGTTGTTTGCTTTCGAAGAGTGTCAAAATTGGTTGGTGCTTTACAAATGTCAATGAGATATTAGATTTTGTTTTTCAGAGACTTTTCACTATGCTCTTTCCTCTATGCTTTTTTCCTCTTCCCTTATGCCAAAAATAAAATTCGTGGTGAGTTTCTTCAACACCCGAAGGGGTTATTGAAGGATTTAAAAGGTATGTTTCGGATTTGGATGTGCTATAGTTTTACTTGAAGAAAAGTTGCAACAACTTAATCAATTGTTATTTAGTTAAAATTCTATCTGGAGGAATCTTACGAACGTAAGCGATAGCAATAATGTGCCTAGCCATCTTTTGTAAAGAGCTTTAAAGTCTACTCGAAGAGACTTAAAACACCATTGGTACACTAAGGGAAAAAAATATTAAATTTATCCAAAAACTTTTTTAATTTATCCACAAAGCGAGTCATTTTTGCTCCAATAACGCATTTACTTAAATCAACTACGTAAATATTTAAAATTTATTTAAATACTTTTTTAATTACATAAAATATTAAAATATTTAAACAGAATTAATAAAAAATATATTAAAATTATGCACGAATATATTTAAATATCTTTCATATATTTACTATTTGAAAATAAAACTATCGCATTTAAGGAAAATTTATATAAAAATATTTAAATTGAAAAACAATTTATTTGAATATTTTCCACGAGCTGCGTCCATATCAAACGCCATTTAGTGGTATATTTTATTTTCTTTTTGTGAAAATATGATTTGTGAGTGATGTGGTGAGTGCGATGCATGATGAAATCATGTAGAGTGGAGTGACATTCTTGAGAAAATACCGAGTTGTCACTCCACCTTACATGAATTCATCATGCATCGCACTCACCACCGCACTAACAAATCATATTTACCAAATATGCATGCTATATTACCCTTGCAACATTAACTAAATGAGAACTATAAGAAACCTTAAACTGCTGGTGCGAAGAAACTGCAGCAACATTGCACAGGAACAGAGTGCGATGCTGATGCTGCTTGGCGGCTGCTTGGCAGCTGTATGTAATATGTGTGTCAGTGTGTGGCATAAATAAAATTTAAATACGGGGAAAAAACGAGTTGTAAGGATTTATCCACATAAATATTTAAATGAAATATATACTCAGGCGTGGATAATGTTAATATGCGTTATTTCCCTTAGTGTATTATTTAGAAAAAAATGAATTTGGTTGAATCCTGGACATACTCACAGATTTTGACGTGATAGCCTTATTCTTGCCCCTATACCTTCATCATCCGTATCCTAATTATTATACATGTCCTACTTCTTGTTTAAACTCTTAATTTAATTCATGCTCAAATTCCTGATCTTATCCTTGTTCGAAGCACTTTCCTAAACCTTATATTTCCAATCCTTGTCCTAAATCTTTTTCTTAGTGTGTCCAAATCTACCTTGTCCCATTTCTAGCATTCTCGATCCCCATTTCCATATCCTTTTCGATCTTGTCCTAAATATTGTTTTAGGTGTGTCTAGATCTTTGTCCCTATCCCTTTGTCCCTTATGTCCTTTTCTCAATTCTTGTCTGCATTTTTTTTTTAATTCTTATCAAATTTATACTTTAATCTTTTCCAAATCTTTGTCCTACTTCTTATCTTATTCCTGGTTCTTATTTTTGTCCAAATCCTTGGCATCACTCTTTTTCTAATCCTTGCTTTTGGATTTGGTGCATTTAGGTTACTTTAAGAGATTTGCTGAGAGGCCTCATGGCGCCATTAGTTTTTTTTTTATTTTTATCATGTGACCGAAAATCTTAGCTTTGAAATCGTTCCCAAAATTTACCGTAGCTTCAATAGTCATGAATTTACGACCGATGAACTTACGTCAAAAAAAAAAACCCAAAATTCTCCATAGATCCAATTTTGAAAAAACTGCCGAATTTCTTGAGCCCGAAAGAAGCAAATTACGCCCGAATGGTTGGGGAATAAAGTCCGAAATTGTCACCAGTTTTTCGGGGTTTATTTCCAAATTTTGCGGGAGTTATTTCCATCATTCAGATTTAATGAGGCTTTACCAAAATATAAAAGAACAGATTTCAGTAGTAAATTAATATTCCTCTGTGAAAATATCGGCAAAGGGTTTACCCAAGAATTATAGAAACAAGATTACGCGTTCCGCAGTCCCGTTATCTAATGCTCTCTTTCTCAACTGAGTGCATGACGTTTACACAGTACTTTTGCTAGACAAAAAAGTATGCAAATGTGCGATCTCTTAGGCAAATTGACGAGATTGAAAATAAATTCTTTCGAAAAAGTTAAGTAAAAATATCGACTCTTCTGTACAAAAATATGAATATTTTTGTATAAGAAAAATATGAATTTTTTAAACTTTCAAGATTTTGATCTTCTATTCTAGGCTGACGAAATTTTATTGTACCAATAGGTTAAGGAGGTCCATAAACGTATTATAAAAATAAGAAAAAATATTTAGTCGTGGATGTGGGAGTAAAATTATTCCAAAGTCTGAAAATATCGCTTGTGACGTCATGCTCTCATTTATCATTCTTGGGTTTACGTTAATTTTATTTGTTTTTTTATGTTATTCCATGAACAAGAGGTCCATGGACACTATGTCCGGAAGAGGTCCAGATGGTGTTTTTGTGATAAACGGATTTGTCCCTTATACGGAATGTTGTTTTTTTACCTTCTGTACAAGGGCAAACCATTTTATCATAAAGAGTTTGAAATTTCTTAACTTTTTGGGAATAAACAAAGTTCGGGCGTTTTTCCATGTTTAATTTGACAAAAATGCCCGATTTTTTTTTGGCTAAATGCCAAGGTTATTTTCAGATCTTTCTTCCTTTTCAAATATTTGGGAAAAAGACCTGAAATTATTTGGCACAAACACAAAAAAAAAAAAAAGATATAATCGCCCGAAATTTCGGTAATTTTTTCCTAGCAATTAATGCCCTATTTGGTATGGAGTATCTCGGGCATTTATGCAATTTTTTTTTCGGGTTGAAGTTCAGCCGTCACAGAGTTATAATTCCATGCAACGTTTTTTATTGTTATTGCATTTTTTCTGTATTACTCGCTTGGTTCCGTGGTGTTGTGGGCTATAAATCTTCTTTTCAATTTCATTATGAGGTCAAATAACCATTTTTTGCTGTCATGAAATAATATTTTCGGCTCCCGGAATTTACGCCCGAAAAAAGAAATGGAAAAAGCCCGATTTTCGATAGCATCGAATTTTGGAAATAACGCCCGAATTTGAAATGGCAATTGAGCCCGAAAAAAGTAAATTACGCCCGAATGGTTTGGAAATTAAGCCTGAAAAAAATGGAAATTATGCCCGAAATGTTCAGCAGTGTTTCGGGCTTTATTTCCAAATTCTTTGCGCGTTATAATTCATTGTAATAAATTTGAAGGTTCGTTGCTTAGGCAGTTCGCTCTGGGTCCCTTGTGTTATACAGTCAAAACACTAATCTGTACTGTCGTGTCATTATTTTTATCATAACATCTATACTCATTGAGTAACAATTCCACGCAACACCGATGGATTTTGGGAAAAAATGCTTTTTTAAACATGCGCGGTAAAACAATGTTGTCACGTCAAAATGTTCATGCCATGATGAAATGTTCAGCCAACCTGGTAGTGCAAGTGGTAGCGATATTTCTGCCACCCAGAGATTCAGGGTTGGAATTCTGGTCTTTCTTTTACCTTCTCCAATTCTATGATTATTTCTGATGAACTTGAATTAAAAGAAAACATTCCTTAATAAGACTTAATAGTCGTATTAATGGCAGAGAATTTTGTGGAGAGAACCGCTTCGTAACTTGAGTTGACTAAGATTAAAGCATTACGCTTTCCTCAAATTAAAATTCACATTTTTTTCAACTTTCCGACACGCTTAATACATTCTCCTCCTGTTTCACTTGATTGCTTCTTCTTTCTCATTAATCTATCTCCCAATTTTCGAACCAAGGCAGTCTTGTTTTTAAAGGTCTAACACCTGAATTCCTTGCTTTAAATATAATAAAAAATTTTACTCTGTTTAATTGGTATTTATTATTGAAAAGACTTTCTTATTCTATAAAGTTTATTCATCTTTTTATAGAGGGCTTAAGAAGTTGCACGCATAATTTTTATTTTTAAGTGATTTTTTAAACTAGCTTAAATAAAACCCAAAAAGATTATTAATTTAAAAGGATTATTTAGTTAGTTTAAAAGAGTGAGAGTTGTGGCGTCCGTGGCGTAGTTGGTTAAAGTGCGTGGCCGCTATGTTAACGAACCTGGAGACCAGACCCAGGTTCGAACCCCAGCAACGACAGAAAATTATTTGAATTAAAATAATTTCTCTGTACGGCCGCCACCTCTCTAAAGACAATGGCAAACCTCAGAGAGTAATCAAAATGCCATGTAAAGCTACTTGAGAACAAGAACAATCCGTTCATCGCCGTTCGGAGTCGGCGTTAAACCTGTAGGCCCGGTTCTCGGTCAAGTTGTGTACACAACTTAATTACACGCACAACACAATTGATCATAAGAAGCTAGGTCAAAGTCCTTTCGAGGGTTGAAATGGCCAGTTATTTATTTTTTTTTTTTTTTTTTTAAAAGAGTGAAATTTTCATGTATTCAGTAATTTGTCGAATTTCCTATTTTTGTCCTTTTTTTTTCTCAAACATTTTTCAAATTGTCATTCGCTATAATGTTTCCCTCACTCTATTAAGAGCTAAATTGATGCACACTTTCCGGTGATAAATTAGATCGCCTCTATTTTCCTTGGTTTCCATAGAAAAACTTCATCAAATTTCGAAGTCATTCAATGAAATCGGGAAAAGCTTTTAAGATTTCAAGCAAACAATAAAATATTCTTAAAATAGTACGAACTCGACAGAGTATTGCACAAAAGGTAAATGTTGTCCGAGTTTCCCAAGTGTTTAAAACGGTTCTTTGTAGTGTTGTTGCTTTAAAAGATTTTGTTTTTTTTGTATTTGAAGATCTTTGACAGTGAGAAGAAATAATATTGCATCGACGGCATTCAAACACAAAATAAAGAGATAAATTTTCTCTATAAACATAGAGAAGAGAGAGAACAGAATTATGGAGTTTTATATATTTGGAGTGTTTGAATCGAGTGTGTTCAACGTTACACACGCAATCGGCTGTGAATTTATTTAACATATTTTTTTTTTCATTTTAATTGCGATTTCATCTCAAGCCTATTACAAATGCTTGAATAGATTTCAGCATAAACGAGTAGATAGACAGACTTTTTAGTACATTACAAAATTGTTACATAAGGCTTAACATTAGTTTCACGAGCCTTTACATGTTCACTGTTTACTCCGCTTGCATGAATTTTTTAGAACTTCGATTTTAATGATCTTTTCTTTTTTTTATTATGTGGAAGATGTTCCATCTCTATTCTTAGATGAACTTTAATAGTGTGAAAATATTTTTAATTGCATATCCGCAGTGCGAAGAGATTTTTGCTTTTGGATTGAAAGAGCTGTTTTAAGCGTTTTGTTTTTTTTTTTAGTACAGTACATAATGGCCAGACCTGAGAAGAATATTTTAAACTTCCTTATTGTTCTGATGGGCCCACTATTTGGCCCATTCTTTAGGAAAGATGAAAAAAAAAAGAAGCCAAATCATAAGCATAAGAAGACAATTTCTAGCCAAATACAGCCATTTCATCTATTTTAAAATACACAATCATTATGTTTAGATATCAAATGCGAATCCTGCTTCAATTTAAATATGGTTGATACATATTATTTTTAGGACTTTAAGTTAAGGACTTGAAGTTAAAACAGTCGTGTTAATTTTTCATATTCAAAGCTATAAAGGTTTTACTATTTTGATGACGTCAGTTTATATGGAGGATAGAAGGGCCTTTTGCTTAATTTATCAAAATCTCAAACTTAATGTACGCTTAAAATATCACAGCTTTTTTTGTAAAATATCGTGTCAATACATTAATTTTTAGAAATAATAAAGGTTTTGCTATTCTGATGACGTCATTTTGTATGGGAAGCAGATGGACCTTAATTCGATTGTGACGCATTTCAAACTCGGAGTGGATATTTAGAAGCTCATGTACAAAATTGCAAGTGCTTAGGTGAATTTTTGTGGATTTTTTAAAGATTTTACCATTTTGATGATGTCACTTTATATGGTGGCGAGGTATAGTCGTCATTCGATTTGGCTGATATTCGAACTTGATCGGAGAGACAGACGGACCTGACTAAATCGACTCAAGTGGCCATGGTAATCAGGAATATAGATACTTTTCTATACCTACCACACCTCCTTATGCACAGAACCAAAAACGTACTTAATAACAAAGAAAAAGTTCTTTGTCCCAATGTATTATACATTAAAATTGGTCCAAAGTACGAGTTCCTTGGTTCAATGAATCTTTGTTCTTACGTTATTTCTTTGATATGTTATGAAGAAAAATGATTAATTAATGACACATACAACTGTTACAATAAGTTAGTCTGTCCTTAGAAATTTTAAAACAATATCAAGATATATTTTAAAAAATCAGTTTCTTATTGAGATAAAATTCTCTAATGGTTTTTTAGATATTACAACACAAGAACTGGAACAAAATTTTAATGAACACGAACAATGAACTGTTCCTTAAAATTAAGAATAACGATTCATTGAGCCAAAGAATTCGTTCTTTGGGGCAATGAATAGTTCTTAAAAATCAATGAATTTCGCTTTATGAACGAGATTCTTTGATTTTAAGAACAATATTTGGTTCAGTGTGGGCATTACAAATGGAGTGATAATGTTAATATACCCCATTCACATGAAGTGTGGGCGTTTAACCAGCTTACCAAGATAAATTGAGTTTTGATTGCAAATTGGCTCTTAAAATGAACAAGTATCGCTTATGGTCGAAATTCGACAATTTAAAAATTGATTTTACTCTTTTTTTTTGTTTTTTATTTTTATTGTGGCGACCGTTGTGTAGTTGGTTAAAGTGCGTGGCCTCTATATCAATGATCCTGGAGACCCGGGTTCGAACCCTAGCAGCGACAGAAAATTATTTGAATTAAAATAATTTTTCTGTACGGCCGCCACCTCTCTGCAGACAATGGCAAACCTCAGAGAGTAATTAAAATGCCATGTAAAGGTTTTTGAGAACAAGAACATTCCGTTCATCGCCGTTCGGAGTCGGCGATAAACCTGTAGGTCTGGTTCTCGGTCAATTGTGTACAAACTCAATAACACGCACAACACAATTGGTCATAAGAAGCTAGGTCAAAGTCCTTTCAAGGGCTAAATGGCCAGTTATTTGTAAATGTTATTTACTCTGACATATACTCTTTACATAACGGTATCCCACAAGGATCACCGTTATCAATAACATTATTTCTTGGCACAATTAATAAATAAGGTAAATTTATAGACAATCGACCCCGTTTTAAACATGTAATTTACGCAGATGATTTATATATTCTTTCAAAGTATACAGATTATTTCGATTTCGAATCGAACCTACAAATTCTTTTTTCTAATATAAAAAATTGATGCACTTACAGCGGCACGAAAATCTCAGTAGATAAATCTAAACTATTGCACATTTGC
Source organism: Pherbina coryleti (assembly GCA_943735915.1). Lineage (NCBI taxonomy): Eukaryota > Metazoa > Arthropoda > Insecta > Diptera > Sciomyzidae > Pherbina > Pherbina coryleti. The sequence goes on from OX030950.1 coordinate 123,188,070, forward strand.
AAAAAACAAAATTGTATTCAGCAAGCTATACTACTTGACTCCTTAAAAGTTGAAAATGTAAATAACTAGGCTTAATATTCAATAAAAGATATTAATGGAACGAACATTTAAATTATCTATGTAATAACTTATCAAATAGATTAAACATTATAAAATGTCTCAGACAAATGTCAAAACCCATAAGCTAACAATAGTTCACTAGAATGGCATTGGGAGCATTCAGATCGACTCGAATAAAAAATACTTATTGTGGCCGAAAGCGGACTACCATCCCTACACGACTGGACTCTTTTGACTGGACGAATGATCTCGAAAATAGTACACGCGGAGAGTTCGGAAGTAGCGGTCTTGAAAAACTAAAAAACTAAAAAGGAAAACACTAACTAAACCAAGGCCTGCTCCCCAAAGGATTATTAACGCTGCAATAACAATCAGTATAGACCCAACTCCAACAAAAACGATAAACTAAATGCAACTCAATGGCAACTTAAGAGTGAATCAATCATCCTCGACTTAAGTCACTACAAAAAGATAACACTGAGCCAATTATTTTCCATCAGCTATACTCAAATATACGATACCAACACAATGATTGGAAAGGGCTATATACAGTTGAATCAAAAAAAGATGATGCAACAACATATAGCGTAGTCGGCAAACACAGTAAAGTAATGCGTATAGTATCACTTTCGAACCACACATCTATCTTTATTGTAGAAGGTTATGGAATTCTATTCGCAACACAATTCGCAAAAAAAGGCGAATATCAAATATATACTATTCACTGGTTTACTAGTGACACTCAAAGCCATATTAAACTGCAACAACAGTGATAAAACACCTTCTGCAATGAGAGACTTATTGATAAAAAACGGAAAAATAAAAATCTGTTGGATACATAGCTACATCGGCATTAGTGGAAATACTGCCGCCGATGAGGCTGATGATCTAGCATCAAGATCGCCTTTATTTATATAAAGTATGCACAAGTATATTAAACAAGCTGCCTATTGCTTTTAAGACTAGATTTATTTGGAAGGTGCCATGCCCCTAATCCTTATCTACCAATATGATGTGTGGTGTTATTACTGATTAGATTAAACATCGTTCGCGAACGATTGCTTCAATAAGTAGCAACTTGGTGAATTTTAAGTTAAAGAATTTTATTCGAGAAGCTACACTCCAATGTTTAATCCACTTTCTTCCGCTTTCTTTTTAATACATTTTTTTTTAATTTTCATTAATTTTCCAAGTTGGATAGCAGATTTTAAAATTTATTTCTTTTTTACCTGTGATAAAAGTTATAAACAATCTGTCCGTTATTTTGTTATTGAGAAATTCCACATCAGATTGACAGTGTAAAAGAGTGACGTTATACAATACATAAATTTATTAATGATTTTCTCTTTATTTAAGCTCGCCAAACACCTTTTTTAAGTCTTCAGAAGCAAGCATTACTTTATAAAACAGTCTTTCAATAATAGTCCCAGACCAATCTAAATCAAGCCATGTATTTCTTATCTAGCATAATTGTCATCGTTTCCACTAAGCTGCTGTATCAGTTGTTTATGCACCTGTAATTTGTGCTTCTCCAAACGCTTTTCCGTCTTAAAGCCCCATGCACAATAGTCACAATTAAAGTCCAACTTCTGGCAAGTGCCGCGTTGCACATGCGCCTCATACACGCTGCGTACACGAAATTTCACCTCGCAGCAAGGACATACAAACATCTCAGCCGGATGACAGACCTTCATGTGTGCCTGTAGCCCTTTGGCTAGAGCAAAGGATGAGCGGCAGAGCACACATGCAAACGGACGCTCAAGTGAGTGTACAGTTTTGATGTGCATGCTGATGCTGAGCTTAGAGAACTCCTTATTGCAGTGCTTGCACTTGACTAGTGGTGCTGCCGGACGTTGATGTTTTGGAAGATGACTACGTTGATGGTAGCGCAGGTGGTTTGACTTGATGAAATCTTTGCCGCATTCCGAGCAGAGGAACTTTTTGCGACGTGGTTGCTGTTCGTGCTGGTGGGCGATGTGTTGCTGCAGGTAACGGTATTCGAGGAATGTGAGATCGCATTGCTGGCATTTGAAAATTCGTGGCTGGGAGACATGATGCTTTACTATCATGTGTTCTCGGAAATAGGTTGCAAAGTAAGAGTTAAATTCGCATATATCACATTGAAAGAAGTAATCTTTATTTACATTGACAGTTCTAACGTATTTTCTTGGTTCAGAGGAATAATCTACTGCTTCAGAAATGGGAGCTTTACGCTTGCGTAAGGTCCTTGTGCTGTCAGGGGATTGCGTGTTTTGCTGGTCACATATATCAGCTGCATTTTGTACATAATCTTCTTGCAGGGACTTTTTTGGGTTCTTGTACGTCTTTGATTCCTTTTCTATTGCTAAGACACTTTCCTGACTATTTCTCATGATATTGTCAGGAGCATCATTATCGAATTCAGCGCTACGAATGTCGCTATGAAGACTTGCAGAATCTTCCTTAACTGCATTATTTGCAAAAGTGGTGCTTTCTTTTTCGTCGACTTCACTTATGACTCTATGCTGTGCATGTTCGCTCTGCTGTTGCTGCAGTAATTTGTCATTTTCCCTACATTTGCTTATTATCAATTCCGCCTGCAGAATAGCTTTGGTGCAGGAGCCACAAATTTTGCACAACGGTTCCTGCGATGTGGATATCTGTTGGAATTGTTATGAATTAATATTTGGGTTGTTTATGTCAATAGATCATATTTACAATGACTCCACTGATGTCTTCGATGACGCTGGGTAAATATTTGTTGTGCACATTTTCATAAATTGATTTAATGTTCTTCTTTGTCTCTAAACAGATGCGACAAACCTTTTCAACTTTCATCCGAATGTTTATAAAAAGACATAAATAAGAATATTTACAATTTGATTGTTTCTTTTAATTAAACGTCAAGATTTTCATGTCGTTCAGGTGTTGTTAGCGCTAAGCAAAATTCGCTTTTATCCCTTTTTCTCAAATATACATTTATATCAGAACCGTTAAAAATGAGCAGTGGTTCCTTAAAATTTATTAATATCAAAAAATCTGTAATATTTATCTTAAATTAACACGTATTTTCGATAGATGTTATTGCTAGAAAATATTTTATATGATTTACATCACAGTTTGACAGTTCTCAAGTAAAATCATGTATTATAGCGAGTTTAAAATCTCGTACATAAACCTTTAAAGCACTCGCTAGTGTCGGTAAGCAGTGTATTCACTTTCATTGAAAACATACAAACATGTTAACATTCGACTTAACAGAGCAGGTTCAAGTTAAAGGCAGATACACATTTCCTTTAATATGTGTGCAGCAAATTTAAGCTCGTTCTATTATATCGCGATTAATACGAAAAACTCCGAACTACACTGCAGAGCTGCAAGTAGTAATCAAAATAAAAAATTTAGTCAGAGAAGTCAATATACAAAATCTAAATTCAATCGGAATTTATGAATATATGAGAAACAAACCAAATATAATATATGAAAGTAGCATGGATTAGCAAAATATTTATATATAAGTTAATAGAATTATATTTGCAGTGTGCTTTAAGAATTAAAGAGTTTCCCCACCTTTTTTGTCTGCAGAGCTGTGCCCAAAAATGAACACACCTGCATTTCGAAATCTTTCACCTGTGTTTTCACTTGAGCGATAAGCTTGAAACAAAATGCAATATAGTGAATGGGCCCCTTTGACATTGGTCAAGAATTGCAAGCAATATCTGTAGTTTGTAGACAAATAGTAGCCAATGGATTGTGACAATTATACAAGGTATTAGTGACAACAAGCTATTTTCTTACGAGTGTCTTGTACCGACTGTCATTTGCCTGTTTATTTTACTTTCTACTTTCTTTTTTACTTTTTTTCGTTCTCTAATTTATACAATTTTTGAAAGTTGGTGCAAGACCAAATACCTGTCACTCCTTCCTTGTATAATTTTATCATGCACTGTACCGGGAATTTTTTTTAAATCCTTTTGTGCTTTTCGCTTTTTTGACAACGAGCTTCACATTATTTTTCGCTTGCTTGTGTGCGTTTGGTGTTCTGTAGCCGCATGGTTGAATTAATACCCACAAGTATCCACAATTGTCAAAATCAATGAAAAGTAACAATAACAACTTCATCGGCTTTACATGTTATCAATTTTCGCTATCATTTTGTATGATCTGTCAACTTCGATTTGACATTTATGGGCTCTCACCCTTGCGACAACCTGATTAATTCAACCATGTGTAGCTGAAAATTGTAAGACTTTCGTATATACTTACAGCCGTGTGGTGAGCACAAAAATAATAAACTTTTATTTTATTTAAAAATTTTTTATGAATTTTATTCTTTTAACAATTTATTTTTGTGGTGAGCACAAAAATAAACTTTTATTTTATTTAAACATTTTTTATTAATTTTATTTTTACAATTTATTTTTTTGTTCTATGTTCAACAAACACAATTTTGTAACTAATTTTAAAATACAAAATTTTTGATAAATAAAAATTGACAATTTTGAAATCTTAAATAATAATTTTTAAAATAAATGTGTAAGTGAATATTATTAAAGTTGTATGTTGTTTTGTATGTTGTGATGTCGGTGTTTATATGTGGTGGTATTGAGTCACCACAGCCGTATTCATAAAAATATCTTAAAATAGCTTTAAAACGTTCAATAGTTAAAAAGCTTTTTAATGTTAAAGTCTTTTAAAATTTTGTTATTCATAAAAATGTTGTAGCTGCTTTGTAGTTAAAATAGGAACACTCTCGATTTTATGTGGTAAGAGTGTCAATAATGGTTTGTGTACTTGATAAATTCAATGACCTTTCATTTATTTGTCACAATTTCGTCAACATTTTGATATTTAAACATCAGTATTTTTTCGAAGCTACTCTCTGCACTGAAAAAATTGTCATTTTATTATCTTATTTTGTAAATATCATGGTAGAATTATAAGGTAGGGCCGACTCGGAGAAGAATGGAGTAGAAAGCAGCGAAAAGCGGGCTAGTTGTCAATATCAGCCGTTCATCTCTAGTTTCTTTATGTTCATGTTCCGCAGTTGATTTTAGGTTAAACTTTTTACAAGCTTTTTTTTCAAATTGAACACTTCCTCGGCATTTTATAGATTTATTTACAATGTTATTACAATATTTCCACTCAAATTAACACAAACTTAACACACGTGTCCGCACTATTTACAACATGAAAACATAATGTTTTAATTTTATTTGAGGTTTCTACGAACTTCGCCATTTTGACAATTAGCCTCCTTTTTTTATTCTCCACTCTTCGTTGACGCGTGAGGGCACTGAGCGACTCGGCCCTACCTTGTAATTCTACCATGTATGAGGGGTTTATTGAACGTTCAGCCATTTTTAAAAATCTCATTTATAAACAAACATTTTCAATAATTTTTATGACATTTTCTTTGTTTTTGATATATTTTGAAACAATTTGATATATTTTTGACATAATTTGTTCTCAGATGAAAACAAAATAAAATTTAAAAATGCTTTATCGAGGGTTTATTGAAGATTTCATCCATTTTTAAAATTCTCTCATTTAGAAAGCATTTAAAACAGACTTAACGCCATAGTTGAATAAATAAGGTTGTCTCGTGGCTGATTGTACTCTCTTTTCAGTACCCATAATTGTCAAAACCAATGAAAAGCAACAACAACAACTTCAACGGCTTTTCATGTTATTAATTTTCGTTTTCAGATTTTGTATGAGATGTCAACTTCGATTTGACATTTATGGGAACTCGCTCTCACCCATGCGACAACCTTATTTATTCAACTATGCTTAACGCTATTGAACGTTTATGAATAGTGTTTTTCAATTTTTTTCGATTTTTTCCTTATGAAGGCTTTATAAGAGGTTCATAATTTTTTATGAATACAGCCGTTAGAAAACAAGCAAAGAAGATATGAAATTGAATTAAATTCTTGACCAATGTAGAAATTCTCGTCACGTACAAAAGAAAACGTCAAAAAATTGCTTTCAATCCTTGACCAATGTCGCTCTAAGTCATGGTATAATAATACAAGGTAGCATTGACAGTTGCTTGGGAAAACATCTACTGTCAAAAAATATACTCAAAAAGAGAGCGCTCACAATCCGCCATTGAAAACACAAGCAATGTTGAAAACGTTGAAGTGAAAAAAACAACAACCTCAGCAGCTGCAGATTGATTTATACAAAAAACTGTTTTTGACAGGAGATGTTTTCTTGTAGAAGAGAAAATAAGCAGTTGTCAATGCTACCTTGTATTATTATACCATGGCTCTAAGTATTCTCCAGATTTAGCCCCCAGCGACTTTTTCCTGTTTTCAGATCTCAAGAGAAAGCTTGCTGGAAAGAAATTCAAGTCCAATGATGAAGTAATCGCTGAAACTGAGTCCTCTTTTAACGAGAAAAAGAAATCGTACTATAAAAGTGGTATCGAAAAGTTGGAAAATCGCTATACTCATTGAATTGCTCTCGAAGGCAACTATGTTGAATAATATTATCAAATTTTATCAAAATTTTGTATTTATCTTGCTTATCCTACGGACTTATGGAATGACCTGTTATATACTCAGAGTGCATTTTAATGCTTATTTGCAAAGTCCATATATTAGTTTTTGTGAAATTCTAAGAGATTTTACCGTTCTGATAAAGTCACTTTGTATGGGAGGTAGGCGTGGTTTTCATCCGATTTGGCTCATTTTCGAACTTGACCTTATTTTTTAGGTCAAAGCTTAAATATCGAATTTCGTGATGATAGTTTGACAATTACGGCTGTAATCGTTATCACAGACAGACAGACGGACATGGCTAAATAGACTCGGGTGGTGATGCTGATCAATACTATATATACACTTTTCTATACCTGCCACGCCTCCTTATGGGTGTTACAAACGGAGTGACAAAATTAATATACCCCGTTTACGTTCTTTAAACGTAGGGGTATAAAAGTTTTGGAATGAACATGGAAAGGAGGGTACGATCATAAACGGTTGAGAGTCCCTGTTCTAGATTGGCCTCGCTATCCGACTCACCCAGTATATTTCACTTCCGCATTGCACACATCGCATCTCCGTTTCTTCCATTTTGTGTTAATTGTAATGTAAGTAAATTACCAATTTGCTTATATAGATAGTAACAAGTTGCCCTCAAAGCATTTCTGAACTATAAGCGTTGTGTTTTCTCTTAAGCAAACAAAGCTTGGAAAAGGCTAGATTTTTGCATTGTATATAAGCTTATCCAATCACTATTTCTAAATGACTGACTGGGTTGAAAAATTTGCAGTGCTAAGTTTCTTTAAATTTCCGTTAAAAATTCCCTTTAAGTTTAGTACCATAGATCTAATTCAACACTCACTTTGAACTCTTGGCTCTTTTTTTGACTTTATAAAGTTGGCAACCTCAAGATTTAATTTCTTAAAGCGTTTTCGTGGTAAGGTTTTGCTATTCCACAAATGCTTAAGCCGTGAGTCTATTGATTTTTTCCACATGTTGTTTATTGGTTCTCACACAATTTTATGCCGAATTACGTCAATGCATAGCATGAATTGACCGGCTTCACCTATTGAGGTGTTTTCATGCTTGTTGTACGAGAATTAAGTGCATAGAAATGCCAACCTAACAAAATAGTACAAGAAGATTATCGATACTTAGCTTCAATTAAAAATTAAAAAACCAGTTTATCTCAAGAGACAAAATTAAATGTTAAGAAATCAGTTAACCACTTTATTAATGGCTTTTTTGTTTGCATACAAATGTGACAATTTGATATATATTGGATTTTTTAGCTAATAAATAAATCTTCAAGAATTAATGAAGGTTTTTGCTTTTGTTTATAAATCCTCTTTATTTGAATTCTTATCTTGTATGATCATTTGTATGAGGATTCGGAATAACTTTGTCATTGAATAGATGTTTTGATTGCTTCCGTTTGCTTTGAAATAAAGGGTGTTTTTCAAGAGCTTGAGAATTTTAAATAATAATACAAGACAGAAATAATGTTGGAATGACTTTTTTATTATTATAATCTGGTAGATAATTTCATGGCATTTATTTTTTAAATATGATTTCCGGCATATGTCCGCCGCAGCTACGAGTTATATAGTCCATTCAATGAGTCCAATTTTTCAATACTTTTTCCCATGAATCTGGCCGTATGACGTCAATGGTGGCTTGCATATTGGCTTCGAATGCCGTAAGAGTTGCTGGTTTGTCAGCATAAACCAATAACTTAACATAGCCCCAAAAAAGTAATCGAGAGTCGTTAAGTCGCACGAACGTCACCAAATTGATCTTGCAATAAATTGATGGTTTAGCGCGCTGTATGGCAAGTTGTGCCGTATTTTTGAAACGAAATGTAGTCGATGTTTAGCTGATTTATTTTTGGAAATAAAAAATCATTCATAATGGTTCGACAGCGGTCGCCATTTACCGTAACGGCAGCTCCTACCTCCTTTCGAAAGAAATAAGGACCGATGATGCCGCCAGCGCGTTAACCGCACCAAACAGTCAATTTTAATGGATGTAATGGTTATCCGTGCATAGCTTGAGGACTGTCTTCGCTCCATATACGGCAATTTTGCTAATTGACGAATCTATTTTACCAGAAATGAGATTCATCACTAAACACATTTCTTCGGTAAAAATGCTCATCTTTGGCCAGTTTCAAATTAGCCCAATCAGCAAAAATGTGACGTAAACGATGTTCATTTGGCTTTAATTCTTACACGAGCTGTATTTTATAGGAACGTAAGCTAAGATCCTTACGTAAACTTTTCCACGCAGTCGAAGGACAAAGGCTAACAAGTTGAGAACGGCGACAAATCGATATTTCGGCTTCTTCTTCAACACTTCGCGCTACAGCAGCAATATTCTCTTTGGTACGCACATTTCTTTGTCTTGTTGATGGTTTTGAATCGAGAAGAGTAAAATTAGTGCGAAAACGACTGCACGAATCGCGTTAAACGATTCATGATGAATTGCCAAGCCTCACTGAACAGAAATGTCAATACAGTTTGACATTCTCAACTATCAAACCATGGACAACAACCATCGAAACTTCTCATGCAGTTAAAAAAAAAACACCCTTTATAATATAACAAATAACAAGCTATTATAGAATTAGATTACAAATGTAACCATTTTTTTCGTTATTTATTAAAATGATTAACGCGAATGCTTTTTTGCTTTTGGCCGATATAAAATTGGCATTGAACGATCCATGCATGATTCGGCCATGGCCGCCAACATATAAAAGTCAAATTATAAATTTTATATGGTGGCGCATTTATTACAAATTTTTAAGCCAAACTTTAGAAAAATAAGGGCAAATTTTAGAAAGGTATTAAGAGTTTTGAGAACTACGGATCAATAAAAAAATTAATATTTATTGAGTCATATCTACTTAATACTCTCATATGTTTTGATACACGGTTTTTTAATCATAAAATGATAACAACAAAAAAAATTTCTTCAAAATAATTTTTGTTATTCATTGAGTCATTCAATAGCTACAAATTGTAGAACAACTTATTCGAAATGGCCACCATTTGCTTTCCAGCACGAGCGAAGTCGATCCGACCAGTCATCTATCGCAGCACGCACGACATGCAATGGAAATTTCTCCACTGCTCGGACAAGAGCGCGCTTTAGAGACTTGATATTTGGGTGTCGAGTAGACCAAGCCATACACTCCAACACGGATTACGATTCGTAATCCAATGGGTTCAGGTCTGGGCTACCCGTTGGCCACTGTTCCGTGGAAATGAAGTCCCGTACATTGTTTTTGAGCCACTCTTGAGTCAATTTAGCCTTATGGGGAGGAGCATAATCTTGTTGAAAGGTCCACGCTTGTTTTGGAATAATGTCGAGTTGAGAGGCTTCACAACCAATTCCAAAACATCGGATTCATATACTTTGGTCGAAGTTTTGACTTCTTTTTCAAGAAAATGGAGCTTGGTGACCACATCATAGGCGACTCCCCATCTGGGTGGTGATAAAAAGCTGGGTGGTGACCTCTCTGAACTTTTGGAACGAGTTCTGCTGAATGTCGTGATGACGGAGCATACACCCTATCATTCTTTTTATTTAACAATTCCTCTACGGTGAAAATTTGTTCGTCAGTAAATAGAATTCGTCTGTGGGCATTATCCGCGTGCTTGAGAAGTAGGGCTTTCTATTTTCGCTCACGTTGATCCTTTAACGCTATCGTGAGAAAGTACCCGCTGTGTCTTTGGAATGCTCTGAGCCCCAAGTTATATTTCAGAATGCGAGAGATCGATTGCGCCGAGATATTCATCTCCCACGACAACATTTTCTGCTTTCGCTGTGGTTTTCGCTTGGTTCGAGATTTCACCGCCTTGATGGCTCGTGGCTTTCTTACAACACGCGGACGGCCGGATTTGGGACGGTCGATTATTCCACCAGTATCCTCAAACAACTTCACAGTACGATATACAAAATTACAAGTGACAAAATTACGAGTGGTCGCAAGGTCCGAAAGATATCGCCTCTTTCCAAGCCACATTTTTTTAGGCCAACTATAACAACACGATTTTCGAGCGAGCCCCATTCCATGATTATAAACAACTGCCGCCGAAAAATTTTTTCGCGAAAAAGGAGCATAAATGCTAAATTGTCAAATTGGTGTCAAAACGAAGCGAGTGCGTTCAGTACTTCACTCACAGTGAGCACGTTCAGTTGTGTACTAAAACAAATAGAGTACTAAGTACTTTAGGGGAGGATTTTCCATATTTGCAAAGGATCGCCACTCAGTTATAAATTGTATAAATTGTATACGAAGGCGAGATGAAAAACCCACCCAAATCGCAAATAGCAAGTAACATTTGAAAAATACCATCTCTTAACTAGAAAGCATTCAAATTTTCGGACTGATAGCTTTTTCAGTTCTTTTTTGAGACCCATAAAAATTTAATATTTTGTATACACGGTAAAAATTGAATTTCACGCCTTGATTAAACATTATTGCTTGCTTTGAAAAAATAACGCTAACCAAGCGCATCGATTGTTAACCATTATGGGGACTCTGGCATAATTGAAGATATATGCAAACTCAAAATTTATTTGTTTTTTTGTGGAATATACAGTATTGAAACCTTATCAATTTCGAAAAAATTTCACGCCACTCTCAAGTGGTTTAGAATTTATAAGGCTCGAAAGTTGGGAAAATGGACCTGAAAAACTTGAATTTTTTTTTCTATTCCTACAAAACCTAGCATTATGTGTATTGAAGATACAGCATTATACGTATTATGCACATTTGACGGTTCAACCCTTTTTTAGCTCCAAATACACATTTAGAAAAAAAAAAAAAGTTAAAAAAAATCCATTTTCACTCATCTTCAATTGTTCCGACACTTGAAACATTTCTTAACTTAACGCACGGCCATCGGACAATTTCAAAGAAGTGTTTGGCGATGCTCAAGTACAATACTTACGATTATTTGCGCTGTTTCATAACTGTGAAGGAAAAATGAATCCATCACAATATATCAGAGACCAAAGAACAGGCGAAACAGTGGACATTTTCGGGCGAATCAAAGCCGAAATATTCCAAAGTGGGTTTATCAGCAAACAATAGCGAAAGTTTTTTGGAAAACGCTGGTATTGAGCTGTTAGAATGATTCGAATTCGATTTGAAGCGAAAACGGCCGCAGAAAAATAGTACTATTGCACCAGGACAACACAATGGCGCATAAGTACGGTTCCACAACCACAATATTCTCCAGATTTCGCTCCCTACAACTTTAGTCTAATCCCAAATTTAAAGAATTGAGATCATTGTTGAAATGAACGGTTTTTCAAAAATTGACAAAATCCTATTATTCGGAAGGGATCATAAAATTAAAAAATTGTACTAAATAAACAAATTTTTTTGTTTCATTCTTTAAAGATTATTCACGTATACGTTTCCAAGTATTTTTATGGGCTCTTAAAAGTTTAAGATTTTCGATGCTTTGCCTATTTGAAATCGTATTCTGATTTTATGGTTTGGCTATTGGAAATCGTTTTATTCTATCTGTTCATTCCATTTATTACCATTTTATAACATTTAAAAGCTTTTATCCTCTAATATTTTCTTATGCTTCCATCAATTTTTAAACTGAATACTTATTGACACATTTTTAATCAATCAACGACCTAAAATGCTGGGTTCAAGTGTTTTTAAGGGCACGTCTCGTAACTTGTATATTTTTCTTCTAATCTTAAGTGTTCATCCTTTAGTTATGATCTGCACAAATAATTGCTTACTGCTTATAAATTGCACAAAATTTATCTGAAAATTTGAACAGACCAAAAGATGTTAAGCCGATGATGTTAATGACGTGGATAAAATACATGATGAAAGTTTGAAGTTTCTCCAAGTATTGCTATTTCAAGGTTTACTTTATATAAATTTTTCATTTTAGTACATTTAATGAAGGTTGGAAGAATGTTTAGAAGATCAAGTTGTCAAAGCTGAAAAATTACTCGCCATTACTGCCATTGTTAACTAAAGTCATGTCCGCCAGAACGTGTTTCGATTGCTAATATGCGAAATATGAGTCTTGTCCAACTGGGAAGATTTACGAAATCGTGTTTAGAATGGGTGGCCTAGTGGCCACTAAATGAGGGCGTCACGATGTGACAATAATTTAAAAATAATATTTCTGACATTGTTACTTAGTTTTTTGTTTTTTTGCAAAATTGGCTTAAATGGGTTATCATCTAAAAAGGGAAAAGAAATTGACTCAGTTTGAATTCAGAATTCATGTTTTGGTAGGAGTTTCTCAAATAAGCTGCAATTAAATCGTCAGTAAGTTTATTCTGTACGAGGGCTGCCTTTTGAGTCTTGCGTCGCGGCAACACTAAGCATTGCCAGATGAATTTTGACAGTTCCTTTCGAACATTTTACATTTTTTAGCATAAACTGTGATATACGTTTTGGTGTATATGCGCTTATTTTGTGGTTTACAGTGGTTTGAAAATTGTATTTCAGAAAAAAAATGGAATTAACATGTGAACATTTTCGTGCGATAATTTGTTCATTATTTTCGACACGGATTTATAGAGAAGAATGCATCGATCAACTTAGTACGATTTTTGGTGATGAAGCTCCACACTCAGCGACTGTAAAACGCTGGTTCAATGAGTTCGAGCCTGGTCGCCGTTCTCTCCAAGACGAATTTTGTGAAGGTCGTCTTAGAACGGCTGTTGTGGCAGAAAACACCGATGCTGTGCGTGAAATGTTGGAAGCAGATGAATGGATGGGATTAGCATACATTCGATTTACATGAAATTTTAGGCATCTGGAATATTCTCCATCTGTTCTCTTTTGATACTCCATAATTTGACGGTTGGTCAAAAAAAGGCTCGTGTCGAATACTGCATGGAAATACTGAAAAAGTACAAAGGGGGTGGTTCGAAATACGCCTATGATATCACTACAGGTTACGAATCATGGATCAACTCTAATGAGCCCGAAACAAAGCAGCATTCCCCTGTTTAGGTCTTTCAAAGTAAGTAAAACCCGACAAAAGTTGTTCAGGGACGGGGCGCATCTAAATAAATGGTTGCCTGTCAGAAAAACTGGTCATGTCGCAACTGTACCACTCAAGTAACAGAGTTACTTAACTAACTGGTAATGTTGAATGATGCACAACCATTTGATTGCCAACAAACATCACAGAAGTGAGGAAAACCAACCACCGAAGGAAGATCATCCTTCATCACGAAAATGCGAGTTCCCACACATCAGCTCAAACAAAAGATTTGAGCACTCAAAACGTGGAATTGATGGGTCTTTCGCCTTACAGTCCCGACTTGGCCTCCCTATGATTTCTTCTGATTCCCTCAAATAGAGAAAAAAATGCGTGGCGAGCGTTTTTTATGCCCGATCAAGCCTTCAAAATCCTAGTTTCGGCGGTACCAACTTTAGAATGGCAAAACTGTTTCGAAAATAGATTCAAGCCAATGCAAAAGAGTATTGATTATGTGGGAGAATACTCTGAAACAAAAAAAAAAAAACAAAAGCATTTGAATTTATTAACCACTGTTTTTTCATCGATAGGTGCAAGACTTAAAAGGCAACCGGCGTGCATTTCAGGAATAAATAAATGATCTATTTTTTAGAGAAATTTTTGAGCAGTAAAAGCATGAGGCATCCTGCATAATTGATTTGGCAGGGAAAATTGTGTGGACAACGATTTTTGAGCTCAGAAGTAGCCATTAATGCGTTCAAATACTATGTTTTGGAGGTGTCTCAAGCGGAATGGGATAAATTTTATGACAAATGGTTCGAACGCATGCAAAAATGTTCTAATCAATTTGAAAAACATCAATACTTATCATTTGAGAAACAATAAAAAAACAAACTCGGTCTTTATATTTATTCTCGAAATATAAGTAGTAACTTACGTACATATACACTTATTTTTGAAAAAGAAAAATCAAAATCGAAAATGAGCCAAATCCTATGAAATCCACATCTATCTCCCATGCAAAGTGACTGTATTAAAATAGTAATATCTTGAGATATTACACAAAAAAATATTCTAAAACTAGAAATATTTCAAATAAGGATTAAGTTCAAATACGCATTCTATGTTTGAAATGAAAATAAAAAAATCGTCAACAAAATCGGCTGAAAACCATATGTAAAAATGGTTAAAGCTCCAAAATTTCACAAAAATTGAACAAAACACTTGAAATTTTGCACTTTAGCTTTGTTTCCAAATACGCACGCTACGGTTGAAATTTTTCAAAATTGTATAGAAACCACGCCTTTCCTTAACAAAAACCGACGTCATCAAAATAACAAAACCCTTCATAACTTCGGATATTATTTAATAACCACAATTACGGGGGTATTTCGACTATGATCAAGTCGAAGATAATACTATACATTCTTTACTAGTTTATTATCAATATCTTTTGCGTCCTCATCTGGTGCAATAAGACATAAAGGAAAAATATTTTGACAGTTGGAATGAGAATATTTTGCCTAGCCTGAGGCTTAAAGTGTCAAATGCAAGTATGCAAGCATGGTTGAATAAATATGGTTGTCGCATGGGTGAGAGCGAGTTCCCATAAATGTCGAATCGAAGTTGACAGCTCATACAAAATCTGAAAGCGGAAATTGATAACATGTAAAGCCGATGAAGTTGTTTTTGTAGCTTTTCATTGATTTTGACAATTATGGGTACTAAGAAGAGAGTACGATCAGCCCCGAGACAACTTTATTTATTCAACCATGTATGCAAGCATAATTAAAAAAAAAAGAAAATGGAGTTTCCTTATCTTAAAATAAATTTTACTACTTAATTGTTATTTATACAACATTTTGTGTATTTTTTTTGTATGATAATAAATTGAATTAACAACAAAAGCACTAACGAATTATAAAAATTATTTTACTAGCCAGAATAGATCGTGTTGACAGCTTCATTTACAACAGTAGAAGAATCGTTATTGTTTTTATCAGTTTTGACATTCAGAACCTCAAATAACAGTTAAGCGTTCACGATTTATAAAGGTGACCCGGTCTACGAAAAGGGACCTTCGGTGTGAAAATATCATTTTTCACTTTTTTGGCGATTCGGATAGACTAATGTGTGCTCTTTCTAATGGCGCAAAGCAGAAGTTTCCAACTCGTAAAGAAGTTTGTCAGGAATTTTCCAAAAAAAGAGCAGAAATGAAAAGACGCCATTCAGTGTGCGACAATTAAACGTTTACAAACAGCTGTTTTCTCGAAAACTTGTATTTACACCGAAGGTCCCTTTTCGTAGACCGGGTCACAAAGGTTGGCAATTGTATCATGCTAGGGTATAAATTTTGACAATCAGCAAGAGAATTTTTGACTCATGAAAAAATTGTAAAGAAAAACATTTGTGAGTTTGCACTTTAAGTTAAATTGTTTCTTGCTTATTTTAATATATGTACTTCTATACTGGGGCAGACGGAGCAGACTCAAGCCTGTGGAGCCAAATGTTAGGGTCGCCAAAATTACAAATTGGTGATGTTTTCTAATCTATTTTTATTTTCACAAATTTTTCTTTAATATTGCATCAAAATTTGTAGTAGTACTTATTGTACTACCTCGTAAAAACTGTAATACCGGTACTCACATTGCTTGACAGCTACAATAGTAATATAAATAGTACCGTTTTTAACTACTCAAACTTTTACAGTGGAAATAATTCAATTTTTGTCTTTAACTGTTTGCCGTTTTAGTAGAACTCTTATCGGGAAAAAAGTCCTTAGGAGTTAGCAATTCTTTTGAATTTAATGTAGTAATGGGTGAAAAAAGGAAAATGAAATTGTCTGGAATTTAAAACAAGAGAAGAAAAAGATAATTTTTTGTTTTATATTTTATGATCTCATTTTTAAGGTTTTTTGCTATCAATGAGTTTTTAGTTTTTGTTTAGTGTGTTCTTAAAAAATATGTTTCTGTGATTTATTTAACCTAGATATGCCAACGGGCTTGCTGGTGCCATAATCTTTGCACTTTTTTAAAATTCCTTTATTCTGACATTAATGTATTGCAAAAATGAAGAAAACGGCTTTCTTGGATTTTAAAGCCGTACTACGTATAGTACGCTAGCAAATACGTCAACTAAAATCACATATAATTTCCTTTTCCGCAAGTACCTTTGCTACTTCTTAGTTCCCAGCCAGCATTTTGTTTCGCGGAAGAGCAGAAAGTGAATCTTCTTCAAGAACAATTTTTCGCCGGCGAGCTCGCTTTCTGCTCTCTCGTGGGAGAAAAAAATCCATCGTGGCGAAATCTTCTAGAAGAGCAGAAAATGAGTCTTCCTGTTGAGCAGAAAGCGATTCTTCCTAGTGAGATTCCTAGCGATTCCGTCGAGTGAGCAGAAAGCGAATCTTCCTAGTGAGAAATAGATGATATCCTTTTTAATTTTAAACCCCAGTTCCAACCAAATAAATACATTTTGCTTTAAAATCGTGTTTAACTTTTTATTAATTAAAGTAAATTCAAATTTACTTTAAAATGATTAACAGATTTACAAAACTGAAAAAATTTGAAAATAACAAAACTTAAATAATTAACAATATATAAAGTATAACTAATAATATTAACATTAACATTTAGAAATTAAGGATGTTAAGGATATTTCATAATTTAATCTGGCTACATGGGTTCATTTTCGGGGACCACTTTTCTGCGCTTATTAAACCTGTCTCTGGCATGCATAAAATGCTTTTGCATCACCGATTCAATATCTTTATCTTGTGTTGTAAATTTTTGATGGCACATATCTGTAAATAATCTATTTCACAGTCGCTGTTATCATTTTCATTATATTCATTTTCATCACATAAAAAAATGTCATCTGCACTGCCTAATTGAATATTTTCCTCTGGACACAGGACGCTAGAAACAATTTTTTTTTTATAAACCAGATAACATTTTGTCAGCTTCCCTTTTGGCTTTTTTGCCTTAATTGTGTAGTTGACAACATCGTCCTTTTTATGTTATTTAATTTTTATTTTTATGTTTTTATTTTTTTATATTAATATTTTAGTAAGAAAATAACTTTTATTTGAAGCATAACCTCATGAGCACAAATTGTTTTAAGAACTCAAAAATAAATGACTCAATATTGAAAAGGTTAAAAGAAAATATTTACTGCTTAGTTTTTTTCTTACTTCTGGCTTCTTCTTTTCATCGCTTAGAAGAGATATAAGCGAATCAAACGCCAAATATCAAAAAGCAAAACAAAACAATGCTTAAAGTTGTTATAAAATAAACAGTTACTTTTTGAAAATGCCTCAATGATATCGCTTTTTCTTCGCCTAGGTGAAAAAAGTGCGAAACTGTGGTGTTTTGATTTAAAAAAAAAATTATCCCCCAGAAGTAAAGATAGCGAATCGCTTTCTTTTCGCGCAAAAGGAATCTCGCCTAGATATCTTCCAAAAGTATCGCTTTCGCTTAGCCTCGGCGAAAGGCGAACAATTTATTTTCTAAATTTTGGCTGGGATTATTAGAACTATTTACAATACAAAAACACAGAAACGCAACAACAACAAAATATAATTATCAAACTTTTTCTCATCGTTCAGGTGACATCTTCACACTATTGATAATTTTATAAAACTGACACCTTTGCTAAAAAAAAAACACTCAAGGAATCACAATAGACAAAGCTTATCAATGTACGTTTTCTTGACCGCTATGTTTTGTAACGCAACAACAAATTGGTTAGCGAATTTAAAGCAATGTTAATGCAGCACACTGAAAAAAGCAAGGTATACTACATGTACACACTGCTCCTGAAGCAACTTCAAGTTGACCTAAAATGGCAACGTAAACTGAATGTCTCCAAGTGTTTGTAATGTTTTTCTGATGAAATATCACGTTGAATTAAAATCCTAGCTGATTTCGTTTTAAAAATATCTCAATTTTTGCATTTTCACGTGATTGAACCACCTTGTACATTAGACAGCGCAATATATTCAAGTATAAAAGTGTTTATATATGTATGGATGTATGTTTGTATATATTTATATATATATATATTATATATACCGACGTGTGTGTTTGTGTGTGTGTGTGTGTGCGTGTAAAATATTGAGAATTGGGATATTGCTTCCACACCATCTACGGAGATAAATATCGCGGCGCGTTTTTTTTAAGTGGTATCCCTTGTAGACCTATTCCACTATCCCGTCCCGTCCATAAATTACGTAATCACTTTTATACTTAAATTGGGTCGAATTGGACAGTCTCTAAGAAATTCAGCCATAGTCAAAACTATTTACACATCGCTAATATTTTTAAATGCTTTAAAGAAAGAGCTCACTTTATTTGTTGTTGGAAAAATTTTCCAAAGATATTTTTTTGTTGTTGCATTCTATGCAGTATGTTAAATTAAAACAAAAGTTTTAGCAAACCTAACGATATATATTTCTTGGAGTCAATAAACATAAGTGCTGCACGACCTTACTTTTTAGGATTTAAGGAAGATACATGAATGTTTTTCCAAAAGACTCCTCGAATTTACAGGAAGACTCATCAGTCCACAAAACATTGTGCGAAAACTGTATAGGCCAGAGAATAGTTATATTTTGCTAATTTTTTTTAATGATATTTTTCGTTAGGTTTTTTAAAACATGTTTGCGAAGTAAATGTCACTGCAGCATTTTTTAAGCGACTTGAGTATGAAGAATCTTCGATAAGATTAATTTTAAATCTCTCCCAAAACTTGTTAAATTCCCTGTGAATCGACTCTCCAGCCTGCTCCGACCACAACTTCCCGAACTTCATCTTTTGCAGGGCTTTGTCAATCATTTGTTTTGGAGTGGTATCGTACCTCTTGTTGGGCGGGAAAAAACATTGATTTGGGCCACAAAGTTAAAATTAATGGCTAAAAATGACAACTTTTAAAGGAATCTGCAAAACTTAATGACCCCGATATTTATGAAACGGTTGGACCTTATGCCTTGAAGCCCTTTGATTGTGCTTTTCAGACAATGAATAAAATTGAAGATTCTTGTTTTATAACCAAAAAAACCGATTTAACCGATTTATATAAAAATTTGATAACTTTTCGCAAAGCCATTGGGAGTACTGGTGTCTCGCAGACGATAAAAATACATGTTATATTAGATCATTTGAAGGATGCTATTATAAAACTAGACTGAGATGGCTTAGGATTGTAGTCGGAGCAGGCTGGAGAGTCGATTCACAGGGAATTTAACAAGTTTTGGGAGAGATTTAAAATTAATCTTATCGAAGATTCATCATACTCAAGTCGCTTAAAAAATACTGCAGTGACATTTACTTCGCAACATTTGTAATAAATGATAGATGTATATTTCTTAGAGGCTGTCCAATTTGACCCAATTTAAGTATAAAAGTGATTACGTAATTTATTTACGGGACGGGATAGTGGAATAGCCTTACAGGGGATACCACTTGAAAAAAAAAAACGCGCAGCGATATTTATCTCCGTAGATGGTGTGGAAACAATATGCCAATTCTCAATATTTTACACACACACACACATACACGTAGGTATATTATATATATATATATATACATACATACATACATATGTAAACAGTTTTATACTTGAATATATTGCGCTGTCTAATGTACAAGGTGGTTCAATCACGTTAAAATGCAAAAATTGAGATATTTTCAAAACGAAATCAGCTGGGATTTTAATTCAAAGTGATATTTCATCAGAAAAACATTACAAACACTTGGAGACATTCAGTTTACGTTGCCATTTTAGGTCAACTTGAAGTTGCTTCAGGAGTAGTGTGTGTAGTACGGTCGGCATATCTGGGTTAAACCTAATAACAATATTTTAAAAATTAAGTATTTATTAAAATCCATTTATTTAAAATGATTGATTACAAAATATGTTTGGTATTATTTAAAAATATTTCTGGATTTTTTCGATTTCTTTGAAAATCTATATACATATATAAAAATAAGTTGCATTGTGTATGAAATTGATGTTCTCTGTAATGCGTGAACCGATTTTGTTTCTGGAAATTTCCCATGAAAGGTGACGTCCATACAAAGGTTTTTATGTATAAACGGTCTTTGTGCCACACCCCCTTTTACCGCCCACAAATCAATAAAAATTCTATATATCAGAAGGTTTTGATGGTATTATACTAAAATTTAGTAATTACTTTTGTTTGCTTGCTGTCGAAAACTGTACTAAATATAGGTTGCCACAGCCCTTTTACCACTCACAAATTAATAAAAATTCTATATCTCGGAAAGATGTGGTGGTATTAGACTAAAATTTTGTAATTTAGATTGTATGCTCACTGTCGGAAACTGTACTAAAACTGGATAATGTCCATCTACTAGAAAACTGGGATGGGCTTTTATAGGGGGGTGTGGATCCGCCTATACAATTAAAATTTGTAATATCGCATAGCTTTGGAAGTAAAAGAAACAGTACTTACATACAAACTCAAAATGGAGTTACTATTTGGTGATGTCCTGCAACTGGGAAACTGTAACGGGCAGTGAAAAATGACAACAGTATCAAAATATGGGTCTAAAAAAAGCTTTGAATATACTTATTATGTTCCCATATAGTTGCAGGGTGCAGCAACGCGCACAGGGTAAAGCTAGTAAAGTATATGAATGATAGGGGCGCCAAAATCATACATAGCTTGTCTGAACTTCCAAAACGCCTCGGGACGTCTCTGCTTCTATAATAATTCTATGAATTGGCAGTTCTAAGTAACAATTTGTGTAAATTAAACACAATAACTGCGTGAGGACATGACCGAAAAGTCGAAATTTGACTAGTTGCCAAAATGTCACTTGGCACGGCAAAAAGGCAATTTCTTTCCAGCATTCTTTTCAATACAAAGAAGTTTTGTTCAATTTAGTATATTTTTCAAAAATATTTGACCAATTTTTAAACTAAAAACTAAACAGACCCCTTAAGTATTTGCTTTAAAAATACTACTGCGCCCATATAATGCTTAAATGAGTTTACTTAAAATAAGGAATGATTATTCAAGAACGGGTGAATTCAACTAGTAACTATCAGGAGAATAAATACATATCTAATGCTCAGTAAACATTACTTTGCCCTTATTTTTTCACTCACTAACTGGTGAGTTACGAATTTACATACCTCTAACGTCATTCTTTTACATTCCTACATAAATCAACTAGAATCGAAATATAATTCTTTATGTTGTCTGTAATCGGCAGACAGGCAGACAGGCAGACATCGCGGGAACCTACGCAGTAATATTCGATGCACCTAAACTTCAATTTTTGAAATTCCTTGACATTGAACTACATTTATTTTCATTTTAAATAAAAAAAAACATATTTTTTTATAAATTTTTATTGCAGCGTAATTCATTCAAAAAAGCGTAGTTGAAAAACCGGTCTGACTTTAAATACCAAAGTTGTTTAAGTCTAAGAAGAAAAAAAAAATACAGAACTCGCCAATACATTTTAAGTTAAATGTGTGTTTGTACATAAATGTCGGAGTATGTATCCACCACTTAATAGAGGTGCCTTAAGTTCATACACACACACTACACACACGATCCCACACAAGCAACCCATACAAATACTTATTAGAGCTAAATATTAGAGCTTCTTCAAAAAACAGCTGACATGGTTTTACTGGCAACTCAAGAGCTAAGAGTCTGACGCCTAAGCTTTGTTTATATTTGTGTAAAAATCGCAATTAATAATAATAAACATTTTTTACGTCTGACACAATGTTTTTCTCAGTATTTGTTTTTGTTGTTAAACTTTAGTTGTCGTTATTTGTGAACCTAAGCGAGAGTAACAAACAAATAACAAGTTCTCAATGTCTCAATATTTTACAAATAAATACGTGCATAAAGGCTTGTGTGAATACTCGTTATTATAAGTATTTAATTATTTGAAGAAAAACTGTTCATTATATTAGTTTGTTTACATACAGGCGTTGATTTGAAACAAGCTTTAATTTGCGAGACGATAGTAAATAAATTCTTGAGTTTTTACGATTGTTTGAAGAATTTATTGCGTGGTCGCCGCTGGTTCCCCATGATGTGGTATGAGCAAAGTCAAGGTGTTATTCGTATCGAATTTAACCGCTGCAAGAAGTATAGTTTAAAATCTCTAAGGCGACCGCAAATTTGAAATATATTCAGTACAAACACAGAAAATCATACAATGTTTTAGATGTCTTGCCGATATCAGTTTGGAAATGTCTATATTTTATTTTACCAGAGCATTATTTCGATTGGTTTTTCGTTAGTTTTTATACAGAATTTATCGGATAAGAAACTATTTTAAACCCAATTTGTAGGGTTGGGCGGTAGGAACCATGTATTTAACGTGAATCTAGCAGCAACTAAGATCGACAGCGCACGGCTTTTGTGCGTTTAATATCAGGATAATTTATTTGCGAATAAAAACATTCACACTGACGTTTCGTACGCAGACAAAATTGGAAGATAGAATTTTTCCCCATTCAATTTTAATTTTTCCAGTCGTAACTAAAAAGTTTTGTAGTTTTTGCTTTTTTAGCTATTTATTGGGGGTATAATTGAAAAGAGGTAACTTTTTTGATTAAAATGTTAATACCTGAAATGTGAAAATACCTACTGCGGGTGGAATTGTAAAAAATGTCTTACTGAAAATTTTACTATAAATGCCGATTCACTATAAAAATGTTCAAAAGGGAAAAAAATTAAATCCTCATAAAATTAAACTCATAATTAAACTTTCAAAACGCCGATACACGTATAATTTTATTTGGTCCCCTCTATCAGAATCCGTTGTCAGAAACTTGTTATTTTTTTTTGAGCCTAACAGTGTAATTATAATGTGTAAAATAATATTGAATATATATACATTTTTCAATTCTTTTAAATAAGAAATGGTTTTTGTTACCCATAATTTTGCTTATTTTTTCTTTATTACTGATGATTACTTCGGAGGTCCGGGACTAAGGAAAAATAGGTTAAGTGGTCCGCCATCGATAAAATGTTAAGAACCACCGTTCTAAAAGATTGAAATTAGGAAATGAATAAAGAGTTTTCTTAAAAACTTAAAAAAAAAGTTGGCTGTAAAAACAATAAAAAAAGAGTTGGCTGTGCCGTGGACACACCCGTAGGTTTTGACGTGACGAAGTTTCTTGCTGTTGTTGTTAATGTTGATGTTGATGTTGATGTTGATGTTGATGTTGATTTTGATGTTGATGTTGATGTTGATGTTGATGTTGATGTTGATGTTGATGTTGATGTTGGTGTTGGTGTTGATGTTGATGTTGATGTTGATGTTGATGTTAATGTTGATGTTGATGTTGATGTTGATGTTGATGTTGATGTTGATGTTGATTTTGATGTTGATGTTGATGTTGATGTTGATGTTGATGTTGATGTTGATGTTGATGTTGATGTTGATGATGATGTTGATGTTGATGTTGATGTTGATGTTGATGTTGATGTTGATTTTGATGTTGATGTTGGTGTTGATGTTGATGTTGATGTTGATGTTGATGTTGATGTTGATGTTGATGTTGATGTTGATGTTGATGTTGATGTTGATGTTGGTATTGATGTTGATGTTGATGTTGATGTTGATGTTGGTATTGATTTTGATGTTGATGTTGATGTTGATGTTGATGTTGATGTTGATGTTGATGATGATGTTGATGTTGATGTTGATGTTGATGTTGGTGTTGGTGTTGATGTTGATGTTGATGTTGATGTTGATGTTGATGTTGATGTTGATGTTGATGTTGATGTTGATGTTGATGTTGATTTTGATGTTGATGTTGATGTTGATGTTGATGTTGATGTTGATGTTGATGATGATGTTGATGTTGATGTTGATGTTGATGTTGATTTTGATGTTGATGTTGGTGTTGATGTTGATGTTGATGTTGATGTTGATGTTGGTATTGATGTTGATGTTGATGTTGATGTTGGTGTTGGTGTTGATGTTGATTTTGATGTTGATGTTGATGTTGATGTTGATGTTGATGTTGGTGTTGGTGTTGATGTTGATGTTGATGTTGATGTTGATGTTGATGTTGATGTTGGTGTTGGTGTTGATGTTGATGTTGATGTTAATGTTGATGTTGATGTTGATGTTGATGTTGGTGTTGGTGTTGATGTTGATGTTGATGTTGATTTTGATGTTGATGTTGATGTTGATGTTGGTGTTGATGTTGATGTTGATGTTGATGTTGATGTTGATGTTGATGTTGATGTTGATGTTGATGTTGGTGTCGGTGTTGATGTTGATGTTGATGTTGATGTTGGTGTTGGTGTTGATGTTGATGTTGATGTTGATGTTGATGTTGATGTTGGTGTTGATGTTGATGTTGATGTTGATGTTGATGTTGATGTTGATGTTAATGTTGGTGTTGGTGTTGATGTTGATGTTGATGTTAATGTTGATGTTGATGTTGATGTTGATGTTGATTTTGATGTTGATGTTGATGTTGATGTTGATGTTGATGTTGATGTTGGTGTTGGTGTTGGTGTTGATGTTGATGTTGATGTTGATGTTGATGTTGATGTTGATTTTGATGTTGATGTTGGTGTTGGTGTTGATGTTGATGTTGATGTTGATGTTGATGTTGATGTTGATGTTGATGTTGATGTTGGTATTGATGTTGATGTTGATGTTGATGTTGATCTTGATGTGGATGTTGATGTTGATGTTGATGTTGACGTTGATGTTGATGTTAATGTTGGTGTTGGTGTTGATGTTGATGTTGATGTTGATGTTAATGTTGATGTTGATGTTGATGTTGATGTTGATGTTGATGTTGATGTTGATGTTGATGTTGATGTTGATGTTGATGTTGATGTTGATGTTGATGTTGATGTTGATGTTGATGTTGATGTTGATGTTGATGTTGATGTTGATGTTGATGTTGATGTTGATGTTGATGTTGATGTTGATGTTGATGTTGATGTTGATGTTGGTGTTGGTGTTGATGTTGATTTGATGATGATGTTGATGTTGATGTTGATGTTGATGTTGATGTTGATGTTGATGTTGATGTTGATGTTGATGTTGATGTTGATGTTGATTTGATGATGATGTTGATGTTGATGTTGATGTTGATGTTGATGTTGATGTTGATTTTGATGTTGATGTTGATGTTGATGTTGATGTTGATGTTGATGTTGATGTTGATGTTGATGTTGATGTTGATGTTGATGTTGATGTTGATGTTGATGTTGATGTTGATGTTGATGTTGATGTAGATGTTGCCTTGATGTTGATGTTGATGTTGATGTTGATGTTGATGTTGATGTTGATGTTGATGTTGATGTTGATGTTGATGTTGATGTTGATGTTGATGTTGATGTTGATGTTGATGTTGATGTTGATGTTGATGTTGATAATGATGTTGATGTTGATGTTGGTGTTGATGTTGATGTTGATGTTGAAGTTGATGTTGATGTTGATGTTGATGTTGATGTTGATGTTGATGTTGATTTTGATTTTGATGTTGATAATGATGTTGATGTTGGTGTTGGTGTTGGTGTTGGTGTTAGTGTTGGTGTTGGTGGTGGTGTTGGATTTGTTGTTGGATTTGGAGTTGGTGCTTTTCGTTTAGCTTTTTTTTTGCTTCCCCATTGGTTGTGCTCTAATTTCAATTAATCCAGCAAAAGTGATGCATATGCGTCACATTAGGCGGTTCCCTGAGGGTTTTTGACACGCCGTCAAATTTTTTTTTTATTTTTGTCATATGCCCGAAGACCTCACCTTTGTTTTCGTTCCTTAAAATTTACCGTTGCACCAGTAGTCACAGAGTTAAAAATCCATGCAACGTTTTTTCATGGCTGTAGCATTTTTACTGCATTATGTGATTGCATCCCTGAAATCATGACAACAAAATTTTTTTTGTAATTTAGTTGTGAAGCGTAATAACACATCCCTGCTGTCGTAAAACAAAATTTACCGTAGCACTCCTCCTGAGTGAGTAATAATTCCATGCAACGATATTACATTTCTGTTACATAAGCTGCTATATTCACGACCTGACGACGCCGGAATTTTTTTTTTATTTTTGTCGTAAAGCCACGTATAACAAATTTATTTTCCTTTTTAAACTTTTATCGTAGGTTATATACTCATTGAGTAAAAATTCAATGCAACGCCGCTGCATGAATGTTGCGTTATCGATCTTTGAGCGGCTCTCTCAGCGTCCCCATGGCGACAGAAATTTTTTGTCTAAGTTTGTTGTGAGGGCTTTCAGTAGGCCTTTATTGGCGTATCGTATTTTTAATCCTAGCACTAATACTCAGCGAGTAATAATTCCATGTAACAAATTTTCAGTTGCGTTGCTTACGCAGCTCCCACTACGTCCCTATGCCGTATTAAATTTTTTTTTTTTTTTTAATATAGTCAAAGAATTAACCTTTATGGTCATACTATTTTTTTAATCATAGCTCTTATACCCAGCGAGTAACAATTCAATGAAACGCAGATGAATTTTTAAAAAATTCATTTTTCAACTTTTTTGGAAACTAGAGCAGTACAACGTAACTTCGTCACGTAAAAAATCAATAAATCCATACAACGATGGTGTTTAAGAAAAATTTTTAAGAAATTTAATTTAAAATTAAAATTAAATCAAAAAAGCCTTAATTTGGTACAAATTATAAAAAAAATTTTGCCTTTTTCTATAGGATTCAAGCTAGAGCGAGGACTTTGATCGAGTCCAACAAGTTTTTCCTAAATAATTGTGTATTAAATGTTTATAGACAAATCACCTTTCCCACCACCTTAGTCCTATCCGAATAGCAATAGCTTACATTCTTAAGAAGTTAAAAATATAAAATTTTAATTTTAATAGCTTACATTCTTAAGAAGTTAAAAATGTACAATTTTAATTTTTAACATTGCTCTTTATATGCAAAGAAGAATCAGCTTTAAAAAAAAAACTATTTTCTATAAAACCAACTTCCAACTGTGATCAGTTTCAAATACTAAGCCACCGGTTACGGCCCTTTTAAAAATTAAAGGTGTTCATAACTTCCATACATGTATTTTGGGTGCCGTAACATTAAGTAAAGTAAGTAAAATGGTTTTATGGAATGCCTTTTCCAATATGGAGTTTTTTATTTTCTACCTTACTTCAAAAGTGCCTGTTGTCTGTCAACTACATTATTCAAAAAATTAATTATACTAAAGGCATATTTTTGAAACTGTTATTAATTGTTTCAATTTATATTTTTTTTCCAACATTGTTTTTAAAGACCCTGTCTTACTCTACACGAAATAAAGTAAAGCGGGAACACTTGCCTAAACATAGCCTAAGAAATGAATGTTCGATAAGGAAATCTAGTTGAATTGAAAGATAAAACAAATTAAGTAAAAATATTCGAAAATTTAAACGGTGTCAGTGGTTGCAATTAAGATTTGTATTGGAAGCATACGGATATGGCTTAGAGAGATTTTTATACCCCCACGTTTAAAAAACGTAAAAGGGGTATATTAATTTTGTCACTCCGTTTGTAACGCCCATAAGGTGGCGTGGCAGGCATAGAAAAGTATATCTATTCTTGATTAGCATCACCACCAGAGTCAATTTAGCCATGTCCGTCTGTCTGCCTGTCTGTGATCACGATTACAGCCGTAATTTTCAAGCTATCATCACGAAATTCGATATTTAAGTTTTTGTCTAAAAAATAAAGGTTAAGTTCGAAAACGAGCCAAATCAGATGAAAACCACGCCTACCTTCCATACAAGTGACTTAATCAAAACGGGTGCGTGTTACTAAGTTTGTACACAACTGACCGAGAACCGGACCTACAGGTTTAACGCCGACTCCGAACGGCGATGAACGGAATGTTCTTGTTCTCAAGAAGCTTTACGTGGCATCTTGATTACTCTCTGAGGTTTGCTATTGTCTGCAGAGAGGTGGCGGCCGTACAGAAAAATCATTTTAATTCAAATAATTTTCTGTCGCTGCTGGGATTCGAACCCGGGTCTCCAGGTTCCTTGATATAGCGGCCACGCTATTTAACCAACTCCGCCATGGACGTCACAGCGCTTAGACCTCTTTTTTAACCTACTGTTCAATTTAAGTTGACGCTTACCTTTTCGTATTCACCAAACTGTTTGTACGCATGCTTTTGTAATTATTGTGATTAGGTTAAAAATTAATTTGATCTTGATTTTTTGATTCTTCCTTCTATCAATGAGCACATTTTGCTGTCACTGTGAAAAAAATGAAATTATTCATTCAATTCCTTTGTCTCATTATTATCATGTATTTACTAGGGCGTTCAAGATGCTGCCAGCCTAACAAAGAAAACACAGAATTTTTGCCAAAATAATTGTTTAATCTTCCACTTATTCTCTTTCAGCTCTATACACTTATTCCAAGATTTTCTAACATTGCGATGCCCTTTGAACACTAAGATTTCTCAAGATCTTCAGTTTCCAATTCGAATATACTTCAGTTTCCAATTCGACCTGTTCATTCGTCGCAAATATTCTTCCCTGGAGCCACCTTTTTAATTTTGGGAACATGTAATAATCACTGGGGGATTAATCTTGAGAAAGGGGGGGGTGAGGAAGCAGTTTGAAGCCTAACTCGTGCAATTTGTGAGCTGGAGCATTGTCTTGCACTTCCACTGAGACCTACCCACTCTTTTACTGATTCCTTCATTCCTGGTGTATAGTGGTGGATCCATGCTTCATCCATTATGGTCACTATGGACAATCCATATACACTATTTTACGCAAAAAAATCAGTCGGATTTACTTTAAACATGTCCACACATTGTTCACGTTCATATTTTTGATTGATTGTTAACGAACGCGGCACCCATCTTTCAGTCAGCTTTCCCATACCCATATGTTCATTTAAAATTGAAACCACCGATCCACTTGATATTCCTATGGCTGTATCTATCTGACACACTTTCACTTTCGGATTGTCCAATACGAAATCGTGGATTTTTCTAATACATTCTGGAGCGGGCACTGTTTTTGGTGCTCCTCCAGTGTGTTCATCTTTTGTGCTGTTTCCACCTCTTTTGCACTCTGCAATCCAATATAATACGATTGAATACGACGGAGCAGATTCACTAGAATATTTATCGAGTTTTTTTTTGTTTCTTCCAAACTTTTATTACGCAAAAAGTAATGCTTAATCCAGGCACTAAATTCTTCTTTATCCATTTTTATAACAATACCAAAAGTTGTTTAATTTAGAAAACTGTAACGCCACTTTTCATTGACAGGTCGATCTGACATTCATGATGTGTTCATGTTAAGGTTGCCACCCGTAAAAAATTTCATACATTTGAAGAATGGTGTTGCCCTCATTTGGAGATCGGCAGCATCTTGAACTCTCCAGTATTAGGAATTAAGCTACTTCGATTTAATTAACTTTTTCTTCCCACTTAAATTCGTAAGTGCAACTCAGTTAAATTTTTTTTATTTAATAGCGGAAATGAGTATGAAAAAATTTGAAATTTAAATTTGAAATTCTTGTGGTGCATGTGAGCGGGCGGAAGCGAGTTTTTTTTTACTTGACTGCACTGTTCGCGAAGCTAATGCTTCTGAGCTTTGATGTTGTTTGTAGCGCCTCAAGGAAATGTACGCTCAACGAATTGAATTTAATTGAAGACTAATGCTTTTATATGACCATGTTAAGTAAAAGTTGGAACCATTGTGAAGTTGTGTAGGAATAAAAATTTACCTAAATTAATGATCCAAACGTGCATGAAATTATAAAGAAAGTACAAATTTTTTAAATTTAAATTTAAGTCGCCATAAAAATGTCTTCCATATTTCCCAGGCTTTAATCAGGCATTTCCGTTTTATTCACTTGCCTGAGTTTACTTCTATTTTCTGTCTGATGTTTGACAAGTGAAACATCTTTGTGATGTTTGTTTACTTGATGAGTTTATTTCTCTTATACCAAACAATCAAGTGACAAAATATAATTACTCCGGTAATATCCCTATCAGTCGAGTCTGCTTTAATATATTTAAACTTTTTTCTTACTTCTTTTCTTTTTCCTATACGCTCTTACTTGAATGTGAATGGTTGTTTGTACATTTTTGATAAATACATATTCAGAAGTTCAATCCCGGAGCTTTTGAAACTGTTTCACAAAACCAGGATACCTTTTAAGTCTTGCGCCTAAAATTGAAAAAACCGTGGTAAATCAGTGAAGATCCTTTTATTGTCTTTCAAAGTATTCTCCCAAGAAGATTAATACACTTTTGCATTCGTTTGAACCAATTTTCCGAACAGTTTTGTTGAAACCAGGCTTTTTAAGACCTCAACGGCCTGTTCGGGTGTAGAAAAACGCTCACCACGCATTTTTTCTTAATGTAAGGGAGCAAGGAGAAGTCATTGGGTGCCATGCTAAGACTGTAAGACGGATGACCCATCCATTCCACGTTTTGAGTGCTCAAGAACTTTTTTGTTTGAGCTGATGTATGGGAATTCGCGATGGAGGATGATCTCCCTTCGGTGGTTGGTTTTCATCAATTCTCCGAAGATTTCCGTCAATCAAATGGTTGTGTACCATGGTGTATTAACAGTATTATTCAGTTCTCCGTTGCTCAGTGATACAGTTGCGACATGATGGGTTTTTCTGAAAAAACATTTGATGTAAGTCCTAATCGAAGAGCATGTGTTCCGATTAGACAGTGACCTGGATTCCTACTATTTTTTAAAGTTTTACCCTGCTTAATTCAAGTAGTGAGTTAGTGCGTTTTAAGTCAAAGCGTGGCCACGTTAGCTTAGCTACCCTACATGTGACAAGGTGTTCCCAGCGTACTTGTGAAAGACTCAAGGATTTGTTCTTGCACTGGAGTTTATAGGAGGACATGGTTGTACCAATAAAGTCCCCATTTAAGAGGGTGTTCGAGGTCGTACCCTTCCTTGCTAATTCGTCAGCCAAATTATTGCTCTCGATATCCCTATGATCGGGTACCCATATGAGGTGGATCCTGAATCGTTAAGAGATCTGCGGCACTCTGTGAGCGTCTTAGAGTTATCAATATATGAGTTCAAGCGCAGCTTGACTATCTGAGAAAATGTAAATATTCTTTCCACTAAGGTCTTCTTGACCTTGAGTCATAGCGGTTTAATATACAGCCATCATCTCCGTCTGGTAGACACTGCAATAGTTTGGGAATCTAAAGGAAGCTACTATTTCCAGATCTTGGCAGAAAATTCCTCCCCTTACCTTTTTTTTGAAGCTTGGTCGGTAAAAATTTTAATTTCGGTAATTTTAAGGCAGGTTTTGTTAGCCCAGTCTAGCCGTGAAGGGATTAGAACATCATAGTTCCTTTCAAGATTTAAACAAGGTACACAGAAATCTGTTTGTCGGGAACAGAAGAATTCAGAGTTACTGTGTGACCGCAGCTGTTACTTATCTAATTTCCAGATTATCTTAGTTTTAGGGATGCTGTGTTAGCACACTCTCTGGCAAAACTATCAAGAGGAGGAAGGTGAAGCATGACATTCAGAGCACTAGTTGGGGTTGAGTATTAATCACCAGTAATACAGAGACTTGCACTTCTTTGAACCTTTGATAATTTCTGAAGTTCAGTTGCCTTATCAAGGGCCCTCCTCCACCATACCAGTGAACCGCATACAAGTATGGGGCAAACAATTGTTATAACATTGATGTTAATTTGAGAGCTTGTGCAGTATTTGAATGAAATCAAAACATCTCTTCACTTCATTGCTTGTTTTGAAATGCGACTGCAGAAAAGACCAAGTAATTAAAGGCATAGCAGATGGCTTCCAAGTTATTTCTCTTATGCTAGCGCAGCTTTTTAGTAGAAACTAATTATAAGCAGCGAGAAACTTTTGAAAATTGATAGTTTTGAAGAAAAAAGCGTGGTGGTCTTATACTCATATTATATGAATAAACGTACGCCAACGCTTTAAACTGGGCTCTAAAATGTCAATGATATAATTTATCGAAAAGGTTTTATATAGAAAACAAATGTTTTTATAAATTTTTTTAAATATATTTGATTTTAGATTTGTTGTAAAAATAAGTTAATAAAGCCTTGGGTAGAAGAAGATTAATGATCAGGTTATTTCGAAACCAATAACTCGATTGTAGTGCGGCTTCTCTGAACTAATTAATGTTACTACACGTTAATTCTTGTAACTTTTTTTTTTAAAATTACAGCAAGTAAAAAGAGTGAGTTACAGAGAAAATGAGCCACTTCTTTTTTAAAACTTATGTTTCAATTTAAAACTAAGTTTATTTCAAATAATTTTATTATTAACATAATTTTTTCTTGTGTAGTTGAAGTAAATATTAATCGTCATAGGGTTAAGATGTGTCTGCCAGACCCTCGTTCAAGTTTAAAGAATGAGTAATTTCTCATGACTTTTGATATCATATAGGGATAGACATGCATTTTACAGTTGAAATGTCTATTCAAATAATGTTTTACCTAAATCAAGACTGTTCTGTAAAAAACGATGAAAATAATAAATAAATTGCAATCCGAGCAGTTTTCTTGATGTTTTACTTATAGAACCTTATAGAGCTTTATAGGGCCTATCATATGTAAGCAAAGTATTTTGACCAGATAAGAGTTATTTGATAATTCTAGAGCACTTTGTTGTTGTTGTCATCGCAATGAGTAAAACTGTTCTTATAAGAGAATATTAGAGAAAAGTGAAACCAGTTTATAATTGCACTAACTCCAGTGTTGCCAAGTCAGTGCTTTTAGCACTAGATCTAGTGTTTTTTGATGTTCCAATAAGCGTTTCATTCAAAAAGCACTATTCAAAAAGCACTAAATGAAAAAGCACCAACATAAGTGCATTTTCATTTTGAGTTTAGTGCTTTTAGTGTATTTTGATTGTTAATCTAGGAATATTTTCTTGCAGCCCTGAATTAAGAAATTTATATGAATTTCGGAACGCATATTTCCAAAATATGGTTTATTATTAAAAACTAGATGTGCTGTGATTCTTTTAATATACCTGATGAAATTCTTTGCAAAATTAATTCTACTAAAACTATAAAGTCAGATTATTATATACCAAAGAATCTAAACTTTGGTCAGAAGATGATTCAGCTGGTTATGATGAAGCAGAAATGCTGTATTCTTTGATTAATTAAAAAAAGAAATATGTAAGATTTGTGTTCAGTCCTCTTTTGTCTGTTTGGTTTGTTTTTGACGTAGAATACGTCATTCTCGGAGGTAAGTAGGGTGGTTGATAGTGATCAGGTGTCGGTATTTATATAACTTTTTGAGCCTTTGGTGGGCCTAAAGTACTGATCGTACAATGTTGATGTTAGCACTTGTTGGTCTGCTTGATCCTCAATGCGACAAAAATTCATCTTAGAACTCTCTAACTTATATAAATTTTACACAATTACATGAAAAATAAAGCCAACATTTGATGTTTTTGTTTGCTTAAACTTGCTACCTATTTATCGACAGTTTCCGGTTTTATCGACAAAACCATAAAATTTGTATGGGAGCCCCCCTAAGGAGTGGTCGGAGTGAGTAGGTGTCAAAGGCAAAACTGTTCCTTTTGCAAAAGTAATGGGGGTCGGTCATACATATTAACCCTCTCCGGCACTCTTTTAAAGGTCATATGCTCAGGTGTATGGAATAAATATTTTGCTAAATAGTTTTTAAAAAAGATGTCATCAAAAGCGAATTGACTAATTCTACGTCTTGTGTTACGACATAGTCGAAACTACTGTATCTTTTTTGTTTGTTTTAGAAACTAAATGCTTAAATATTTTTCGATAAATTATATGAAAACTTTTAAGTATTTTTTTCAGTTTTGTTCGTTTTGTTTTAAAAATAATTTCTATTAAAAACTATGAGTTATAAATAAGAATATCTTTGAAAAAATTTAACATAAAATGTTTTATATAATTTTGTGCTAAAAAAAATCATTTTAGGAACGCATAGTTTTGTAGCGTGTCAAAATACCTTTTGCAGATTCATAAAGCACTGAATACATTTAAAAACATTTAAAAGTTTGTAAGTCAGCTAAGTTAGAAAATTTTGTATGAAGCCTACAAAACTTGAATAATACAACAAAGAAAATTTTCTATATGTACTTGCTAGGGAAAACAAAGACCTTTTCTTTGTTTTTTCCTGAAACAAAGACCTTTTCTTTGTTTTCCCTAAACAAAATCTTATTAAACAAATATCGAGGTAAAACAAGATAACTAAAGGAAATTGCATTTTGAATGAAAATTCCAAATAAAAATTATAAATTCACCTAAAAAAAAAAAACAACAAAGTTTCATAAAAGTTTTTTAATTGAATCAATAAAACAAAAAAAAAAGATACAGTAGTTTCGACTATGTCGTAACACAAGACGTAGAATTAGTCAATTCGCTTTTGATGACATCTTTTTTAAAGCTATTTAGCAAAATATTTATTCCATACACCTGAGCATATGACCTTTAAAAGAGTGCCGGAGAGGGTTAATATGTATGACCGACCCCCATTACTTTTGCAAAAGGAACATTTTTGCTTTTGACACCTACTCACTCCGACCACTCCTTAGGGGGGCTCCCATACAAATTTTATGGTTTTGTCGATAAAACCGGAAACTGTCGATAAATAGGTAGCAAGTTTAAGCAAACAAAAACATCAAATGTTGGCTTTATTTTTCATGTAATTGTGTAAAATTTATATAAGTTAGAGAGTTCTAAGATGAATTTTTGTCGCATTGAGGATCAAGCAGACCAACAAGTGCTAACATCAACATTGTACGATCAGTACTTTAGGCCCACCAAAGGCTCAAAAAGTTATATAAATACCGACACCTGATCACTATCAACCACCCTACTTACCTCCGAGAATGACGTATTCTACGTCAAAAAAAGAACTTTGTAAGTAAAAAGAATGCAAGTGTGTTTGTATCATATACTCGATACTCAGACAACTTTACATATGTTTTAAATCTACTTTTAGAAAATGTTTTTTTTAGTGCTTTTTACTCAAAATTACGCGTTTTGCTTTTCAAATTGGTGCTTTTTGGCTTGGAATTGTTGGAAACACTGACTAACTCACTGAAAATGAGATACACTCAAAAGGAGCCACTGCATATTGTTTCAGTTAAAATACTTCAATTCATTGTTTAAGCCCGATTAGTGAAGATGAATCTTCAAACATGAAATAACGCAGAGAATAAAATAACTTTAATAGGAACGCAAATCGCAAAGGGAAATAGCTGTGTATACCCAGCAGAAAAGTGCACCAAATTTGAAATAGTTCTTTCACTAAGGGAAAAAAATATTAAATTTATCCAAAAACTCTTTTATTAAACGCATTTACTTAAATCGACTACGTAAATATTTAAAATTTATTTAAATACTTTTTTAATTAAGTAAATTATTAAAATATTTAAACAGAATTAATAAAAAATATATTAAAATTATGCACGAATATATTTAAATATCTTTCAAATATTTACTATTTCGCATTTAAGGAAAATTTATATAAAAATATTGAAATTGAAAAACAATTTATTTGAATATTTCCCACGAGCTGCGTCCATATCAAACGCCATTTGGTGGTATATTTTATTTTCTTTTTGTGAAAATATGATTTGTGAGTCCGGTGGTGAGTGCGATGCATGATGAAATCATGTAGAGTGGAGTGACATTCTTGAGAAAATACCGAGTTGTCACTCCACCTTACATGAATTCATCATGCATCGCACTCACCACCGCACTCACAAATCATATTTGTCAAATATCCATGATATATTACCCTTGAAACATTAACTAAATGAGAACTATAAGACCTGCAACTGCTGGTGCGAAGAAACTGCAGCAGCATCGCACGGGAACAGAGTGCGATGTTGCTGCTGCTTGGCGGCTGCTTGGCAGCTGTATGGAATATGTGTGTCAGTGTGTGTCATAAATAAAATTTAAATACGGAAAAAAACGAGTTGTACGGAAAAAATTTGTACAACTTAACACTTAAATATTTAAATGAAATATATACTCAGGCGTGGATAATGTTAATATGCGTTATTCCCCTTAGTGTAACAAGTCCCAAAAAGGACCAGTACTAGTTCCACTACAATACCCTTTAACAATGAATGAACTGACGCTTTTTACGGGTTGATGCCATAGGAAAAGACAGTTGTCCCCATAAACACTCATTTTTCCCAATATTTGAACTAGTTGCATTAGGAACATTTTTAAACTGGTTGCTTTTACAGTAGCCTGAAAGTGGTTCTAGTTTTAAAGTGAACATTTTTAAAGTGTAAGAATTTAGTGTAGTGGAGTATTTGGATCTGATTTGTACGATCTTTTCCATCCACAAGATTTATTAAAGAAGAAATTTCGTTTATAAATGTCTATTAACGTTTTCAATTTTTTTTTTTTTTTTTGTTATTATTTTTTCTTGTGCCCAGCAAATTTTAAAAAATAGCCAGAACGATTTTATTTTTTCAGCAATACTTTTGAAAACAAAAGCAAAGTGAACTGTTCTACACTGAACCCCTTTTGTACTTTTTCAGAGCTACTTCTAACTGCGCTAGAAATGAACTAGTTCACTTTTTCAATTGACTCCAAAATAACTGCTGGGTATGAATAAAAATTGATTAACTGTTCAACATGTTATTCATCACTTTGTGAAAGACGGAAGAGTCGCAAATAAATCAACAGAATGCAATAAAAAAGCGTTTTCCGATAGATGAAGCGTTCATTGTGCCCTCATATTAGTGCTCCGAAATTGACTAAAATGGTAAAAAATTATCGTGATATTGAAGTCAATCCTGAAACAGTAAGAAGGGTGCTCAGAAAGAATGTTTTTAACAGGCGAGGGGCTCAGAACAAGATATTTATTAACCTAAAAAATGAAAAACAAAACGTTTAGAGTTAAAGGCACTATAGTGCTAAAATAGCACTATAAAATATCAAACAATATGTCGATAATGATATCGAAAAATGTTTTTGGTAGGTTCTATTTACAGATGAGAGTAAATTTAACTTATTTGGTTCAGATGGTATGGTATGTTTTATGGCTTCATAAGAACAGTGATCTTCAATTACAAAATCTGAAGCCTATTATTAAACACGGCGATGGCTCTGTAATGGTATGGGGGGAGGGGGAAGGGCTGCATGGCGGATAGAGGTACCGAATACTTCAAGTACATTCCCGGCATAATAAATAGGTTAATCTACATACATATGTTGACGTTTTAAAACAAAACGTCAAGCTATGTGTTAAAATCTTGGGAATCGAAGATGATTTTTATTTTTATAAAGACAACGGCCCTAAACACAAGTCTTATGTTGCGCGTTACTGGCTGTTGTGTAACTGCCCTCACGTATTGGAAATTCCACCACAGTCTTTAGACAAAGTCAAATGCTACTTTGTATGGAATCCTCCGTGCCCCCTCTGGAAAACACGATGGTTGGAAATGAAGTAATAAGAGCTCTTATAAGTCCAAGAATTGTCAAAAATGGCCCGGTTCTGGTCGAAAATCCGGTTTTCGGAGAGTAATTTTAGATGAAATGTATTTACATTTTTCTAATGCATTTCAAATTTAAAAAAAAAAAACAAAAGTACCTACTTCTATGTTTAACTATCTGAAGAATCTGATTCTAGCTTAGATTTGACCACGTGAAGAAAAGCTTGTTTTTCCGCTTCCAATGACGTCACTTTATCGTTGTATCTCGACATAAGATTTATTGCTCTCTCAGCAGCATCGTTAACGACAGAAGTGTTTTTGGCGACTTCTTCTGCGTGCGACCATAAAATGGGCTGCAATAATGCATTAATTAATTTTGAAAAAATGTCCTAGATCAATGCAAAGGACAAACATGTATAAAAAATTATATGAGGAAATTTTAAAATGTTGACTTAAAATGCGTTTATTGGGACTGGACTTCATTGTACGTCAAATCTAAGTCCAGAATCAGATTCTTCAGATAGTTAAACATAGAAGTAGGTACTTTTGTTTTTTTTTTTAAATTTGAAATGCATTAGAAAAATGTAAATACATTTCATCAAAAATTAATCTCCGAAAACCGGATTTTCGACCAGAACTGGGCCATTTTTGACTATTCTTGGACTTTTAAGAGCTCTAATTACTTCATTTGCAACCATCGTGTTTGCCAGGGGGGGCACGAAGGATCCCAGATACTTTAACAAAATCCATACAACTGTGACTTGCTCTAGTATATATCTAACGTTTTAAATTCAATGACAAGACGTTTGCAAGCCACAAAATTATGAAAAAAGGGGGAGGTCTAACAATTTTAATTTTCTTTAAAGTGGTTCATTTTCACTGTGAGAGGAATTTTTGAATCTTATATGTTTCTATTTGTTTTTTTTTCATACTGAGCCAAAAAAATACAAAAAAAAAAATTCCTTAAATGAAGAAGATACATAGGTATGTATGCATGTATATTCAGACCATAAAGTTGTTAAGGAAATTTTTGTAAATACTTTTTTACTGCAATTTATTTAAGAAAATTTTTACAAAAAATTATTACTTTTTGAATACTTACATAAATCAACATGACAAAAAGTTGGTGGTACTTCAGACAAGAGTTGAGGTGGAGCAGTTGTTGTAGTTGTCACATCCATTGCTGCTGTTGTTGGCTGTTGCTAGCTTTTAATAGTTAATTTATGTGAACTAAAAATGCGCAAAAAAAAAAAACAACTAGACACGTTCAAACGAGCCAACACGAATTTTTCACAACTTTTCGCACTCTTTAACTTGAACAAAAAATTTAAAAAAAAAACAACCAAAATCAACACATATTTTTCAACAACAAATTCACAACTGCGACGCGATCGTTAGTGTTGGAATTGAATCACTTGGTAGTCGGTACAGATAGATACGTTAACGCTGCCAAAATATTCAAACATTTTGCCAACTAGAAAATAATAAATTTTCTGAACATTATTTTTTGTTGTACAACAACAACTGCTATGCACTATCACTGATCGACATCACGTCACGTTAATCACTCAGAAAGACCAAACATCACGCGACACGTGTCTTAATTGCACAGGTTTAAATGCAGTTTTGATTGAGCTCGTTTCGGTCTTTGATTTACTGTGTTGGGTTTATTTTTTTTTTCTTCAATTTTTTTACGAAATATTTTCACTTCTTAACGATCAAAGAAAACTTTTGTTGTGATGGTATTCTTTCACTTTTTATTCACTGACTGCACGCGATAAATTTGTTGTAGTATTTAATAAATGCAAATATTTTATAATTATAAATATTTTACTGAAAAAAAGTCTTATTTCTGAAATGGGCTTTAACGTTACAGCCCTTAAGCGTATGCTACTGTTTTAATTTGCCTTTTTTGGGGATATTTCGATTTTTATACTTCGGATCATTTGCCGTAAGCGATTGAGCCACGGCTTAACCAGATTGAAGCAAGTTTCCAAAAACAAACGCAGATCATTTCTTATGTGTTGCTCTGAGGTATTAAATGATTATGTATTCTGTAAGGAAAAAAGAAAAGAAACAACATAAAAAAAATTATAGAGGCATGATTTGTCGTAGGTATATCAAACTATTCATAAGGTAAAAAAAAAACAATGATAAAAAAGTAAATAATTTGCAACTTATGGTTGATGGCATCAACAACGTTATCAATAATCATGACAAACCTAAAAAAAAAATAAACACGGATCAGCCAGTCTCTTTCCTTCCGATAAGACAGATATTTCTACATGAAGGGGAAAGCTTAAAATTATAAAGTTTAACCCTTTGTTGCATGGGCTTGCACATATGCAGTGTTGACTTCTAAGAGATAAAGCATGCACACACTGTGAATATACCTGACGGAATTTTATTTAAAAATAAATTTAGACATTTTTTTATTAGTTGTTGTCTTCTTTTGTCAAATTGGGAATTTCTATCAGGTCTTTCTATACGTAGAAAAAATAAGTGAATATTTCTAATAATTATACAAG
The DNA here is from genome assembly GCA_943735915.1 of Pherbina coryleti. Lineage (NCBI taxonomy): Eukaryota > Metazoa > Arthropoda > Insecta > Diptera > Sciomyzidae > Pherbina > Pherbina coryleti. Next base: position 123,228,519 of record OX030950.1, read on the forward strand.
AAATATCAAAAAAACGTTCAAATGTAAGTTATGTTCCAGAAAATAAGTTAATTTTCTTTAAGTTCACTAATTTTTTTGTGCATTATAACTTTAATTTAATAAAATAAATGGCTTAATTACAAATATGCTATGTCATGCATTTGAGACATTTTGAAGTTACATTGCAGATATGAGGTTATATTGCAGATGTGCAATTCTATGCACTTAACTATATTTAAAGCTGAAATTAAAAATAAATTAATTTTAAAACTAAATAACTTGGGTCAAGAAAACAGCCCCTATCTTCGTCACCACGAAGAAAATTACCTTCGGCTTGTGTAAATATTGTTATAAAAGAGTTTTACGGGAAGTACTTCTCATATGAACTACAAAGTTTTTTTATGATAATCATTATATGAACACTACCACTAATGATTGAACTAGCCAAAAGGGGTATTTATTGGGTACAATCCGTCGGAACAGAATTCCGAACTCAAAACTACCCAGTGTTCCCATATTAATGAAGACATCTCGAGGAGAGTCTGTGGAATATGTAGCTTACCATGATGATGTTAACATACGTTTGATTTCATGGAGAGATAATAAAGTTGTTAATTTGATGTCAAACCATTGTGGTAAAAGTCCTGAGACCATAGCTGAACGATTTGATAAGAAGTTGTGTAAAAAATATCCATTGAGTGTCCGAGTATTGTTTCACAATACAATACATTTATGGGGGAAGTCAATTTGTTCCACTCATTTATTGGAAGCTACAAGATAAAAATACGCTATACGACAACAATAGTAAATACATTGCTATTGTATAAGCGTGCGGAACAATAAAGCGGTAATCATGAAAACATAATAATTGTCAATTTTCGTTTGTAAGTGGTAGAAAGCTATCCACAGAAAGTGGAAGACCTTCCGAATTAGCAACGAACGTTGCAAAACATGACGAAACATTCGAGAAGTTTCGCACTATCTCAAACAGAAGTTCGGTTGGACCATTTTGATCTCTGGCCACAATGGGAGAACAAGCGTTTACCATGTAAATTACCAGGGTGCAATGAATAAACTCATGTTAGCTGCTCAATAGTTTAGACAAGAGTATGTTTTACTATATCAAAAGAGAATCAAAATAGAACTTGTTTTAAACAATTTCGTAATGAATAATGTTTTATGTACATACTTATGTATTTAATGAATTCTTATACAATGAGCTTTAAATTTAGAAACAAAATCCTTGTGACCTTGCAAAACACTGTTTTATATTTTCCTTTGTTTAAAATTGTCAATTTAAATTGACTATATAAAAAACTAGACTAAGTTATTAAAAGCATATAATTCCATTTCAAAAATGTAAAATACAAATTAATAAAAATTAATATATAAACCATCATATACTAATTTTTATTGCTTGCCTGCATGAAATTGCACATATGCAATGTTGCGTAACTTTGCTCCTATTCATTGCAGAGCATCCAAATTTCGTTTATACATTCTCTAAACCTCTCCAATCACAAATAAAGGCATAAAATATTTTTATACACAGGGAGAAAAAATCATGTAACGAAGGGTTAAAGTAGTTGGTAACTTAAGCTAGACTAAATGTATTAAGGTAAGTAAGAGGAACTATTCTTTTACAAACACGGGAATGTCAAGTGCAGAGCTTTGTACAGTGCATATGACTTCCCACTTTCATTGAAATTTCTTTTGAAGGTTTTTATCATTGCTTAAAAGTAGTCAATTATTATCCAGCCCTTCTGGTCCATTCAACACTTTTTCTTTGAAAAATAATATAAACTGGTGTTATTAAAATTTAAGCAAAAATATACATTTTTTGCATCTAGGTATCTGTATCCATTGACCCTCTTTCACGAAGTTTCGGAATTATTTTTTTAAGTTATACGATTTTCAAAACGGAACCAGCCTGAAAAACAATGGCGAATTGTGTATAGTATTAACAGTACAAGGGGTACTATTTATATTTCGGGAACTGGCAACACTAATGTCAATAGCTAAAATCTGGCATCACCATAATAAAGTTTGACATTTGTTAGCATAAATGTATTTGCAATGTTTTGATGTCCAAGTGCTATTTGTTTTGTTTACAATGAGTTAAGAAAATCAATTTGTTCAAAAAATGAAAATTTCAAGAGAAGGTTTTCGTTGGATTATTTTTCACAACTTTCGACGTGGATTATCTCAACAAGAATGTGTCGCTGAACTCAGTTCTTTGTATAACGATAAAGCACCATCAAAAACCACAATATATCGCTGGTATAGTGAATTCAATCGTGGTCGTAGTTAGGTCACCGACGAATTCCGTGAATCGCTCAAAAAAAGTCTTGCGTCGATTGGTATAAGGAAATGATTAAAAAGTTCAATCGTGGAGCTTCAAAAGACGTATATTCGTATGAGTCGGAAACAAAACAGCAATTGACCGTGTGGGTATTCCAAGACGAGGCAAATCCAACAAAAGTTGTTCGCGTACGAAGCACTGCGAAGCAAATGGTCGCATGTTTCTTCCACCGAATGGGTCATGTGACCACTGTTCCACTGTTCTGTTGATACACGACCATTTGTTTGCCGGAAGTCTTCGGAGAAATTCGCAAAACCAACCGCCAAAGAAAAATCATTCTCCATCATGACAATGCGAGCTCTTACACATCTCGTCAAACATGTGTATTTTTGAGTAGTCAAAACGTCGAATTGATGACTTATCCTCCATACATTCCTGATTTGGCACCCAATGACTTGTTCTTGTTCCCGAATATCAAAGGTAACTGCGTAGTCAACGATTTACGAGCGCCGCAGAAGCAGTTGAAGCGTTCAAAAACCCAGTTTTGAAGGTGTCTCAAGGGGAATGGAAAAACTGCTATGACAAATGGTTTGAACGAGTGCAAAAGTGTATTGATCATCAAGGGGAATATTTTGAAAAACCATAAAGCCATTTTCATTTAAAAATGTTTGTTATTATTTGCTATTCCCGAAATATAAATGGTACCCCTCGTATTTACCAGGGTACGGTATGTTCCACTCGTTCCTTTGTCAGCTTACGATTTGAAAAGGAACACAAGTAATCGTATGCGCTCCCGGACGCGAACCCTACAAGAAATGTTGTCGCTATCCACGTATAAGCGTGTACCTTTTAATGAGACTTAAAAAAATGAGATCTCATTGCGTGTACCTACCAAAACGTACACGCTCATGGACGAGAGCGCAAATGAGACCTTTTGATGTTCTTGAGACAGTTAGTGAATCGTATATGGCAAGAATGAAAGCTAGGTGATGTAAGCTATGTTAGAATTTGGCTTTCAACTCAGTTATTGCTACTTTTATGACTTGCGTGGACTTTTTGGACAAAAAACTATGATTTTATGGTAAGTTCATATGTTGGATAAGTTGAGCCATTGAAACTTTTTGAGGTCTGTTGACTTTTTGCGTATTAATTTTTTTTATTTTCAATGGGTTCCACTGTAATATTCAATGGAATTAAAAGCTTTTGTGGACTCTTTCAGCAAAAATCCAAGCCAAATAGGTTAAAATGAGATAATTTATTGAACTTGTTCAATCATGGCAACTTTTTTTAGTTTTGTGGACGCCTTATATAAAAATCCATGATAATCAGTCAAAAAGCTTTCACTGCAATTATTCATGGATTTATTTGGATAACTTTTCGTGCTCCTTGTTCCAGAAGTCCACGTCCAGGTGCCACTGGGACTATCTGAAGGACTTTATTGTTGGGTTATTGGAATTAATTTGGAGTTTGTGGACTCCCTGCACAATATTCTAATGTCATTATACAAATAATTAAAGTCACATACCACAAAAAAAAAAAAAAACACTTTGAACTAAAGAGTCCGCTAAACCTATAAATAACCAATAAATTATTATTAAAGGAGTGCACATTACCCAAAAAAATGTTCAAATATAATCTCAGTGGATTTACATTTTATTCCAAGGAGTTCACAATACTCGAAAAATTCCAATAATCCAACTGGTCTCATATATTGGTTAATCTAAGTAGAGGCGCAACCAGGAATTTGTTTTGGGGGGGTTTTATAAATATATGTATATAAAAGAAAATGTACGTAACTATAGCGGCTATGGTGTAATGATTCCAAATATTATGCTACCACAATGGCAGCAAACATAAGGGGGCATATAGGTTACAAATTTTTAAGAAACCGACCAATTTTGTAACCTCGAAAATCGATTTTTTCCCAAATGGAAACCATTTTGTTTTTTTTCGGATGAAAAAAATTATCCTACTTCAGGCGATAGCCACTTCAACAAGGATTAATTTGATTTTTTTAAATTTTGCCCTCAGATGTTCCAGACTGGTTATAACCTGCACACCTTCCACCGTTTTTTAAAAAAATCAAATAACGTCAAAAACCTTTTGTATTCTTTAAATGTTAATAAATGTGTGCAAAATTTGAGAACGATATCTTTTTTCCTTCTATGAAAAAAAATTCCCGAAAAATTTTTTTTTTTAAAAAGTTTGTAACCTACATGCCCCCATAATGATAAAATTTTTACAAATAAATATTTTTTAGAATAGAAAAAATTTTATTATTTATTTTTACATTAAAAAGATTTTAGTTACAGGATTAAGGCGATTAAGAATAATAAAAGAAACTAACTTATATTTTTTAATCCAGTTTACGCTTACTTTCAGCGAGTTTATCTAAAATAATATCCACTGATGGTGTAATTTTTCTGTACAGATATAGCAATGTGAGGCCGTTTAGTCTATCTTGCAACATCGTGCTTTTAGGTTTTGAGTCGGCGAAGCACTGAAAATGTTCATTAATTTTCACATGAAGTTACTGGAAGAGTTGCAAGGATAATAAGTAAATTATTGTATATATCGCCCATTTCAGATTGAGGTGACCTATCAGTCGCACTGACCATCTCCGATTTGGCTCAAAGTTTGTTCCTAGATTGGTTTATTACTTAGAAAATCAAATCCGAAGTTATAAATTTTTAGAACCATTTTTCAATGCCAAAATAGGGTGTATTTTGCAACGACGTAGCTCAGTCAATTTAATTCCGATTTGCGTTAACAAGGTATCATTGGAAAGGTTATTTTGTCTTTTTTAAGGGAAAAGTATAAAACTTTTGGTAAATTGCAGTAAGTTGGCCCATTCTTAATTTCAAAGTTTAATGCCATGCCAACAACAGACGCTATAATTTTTTTTCAGTTTCTTAATTTTGGTTTTTTACACGTTTTAATACCTTTTCAACGATATAAAATTAAAGTGTGCTCTAGAAGGGTTCAAAAGTTCAAGCGTAAAACGTGCTGTGTCAAAGAATTTTCAATACAAATTCAACTAGGTATCGACTTTTTTATTTTTGTTTGCAAAAAGTAAAGAAAAAAAAATTGGATGAAAATTGAATGTGTAGTTGAATATGTATTGAAAATTCTTTAACACTGCATGTTTTACACCATAACTTCTTAACCCTTCAAGAGGACACCTTAATTTTATATCGTAATAATTTACAGCAATTTTTTTAAAAGTTTTATATTTTATCCTTTAAAAAGAGAAGATAACCATTCCAATTATACCTAAGTTAATAAAATTTGATTTAAATTGACTGAGCTACATTGTCTAAAAATAGGCCCTATTTTGGCATTTTTTTAAAACTTTAAACTCCGGAATTAGTTTTCTTAGCAAAAAACCAAACTAAAAACAAAGTTTGAGTCAAATCGGAGATGGTCAGTGCGACAGGTCACCTCAATCTGAAATGGGCGATATATATTTGGTAATATATCCTCATTGCATCGTTGTATGGCTTGAAAAACTGTGTTTTTACCATCATAATTTTTTTTATTACTTATTTTATACCAAACATTCAGCTCATTTTTTAGGTCATCAAAATTTCCTTCCAAATCATCTTTATAAATTAGTTTTTCAAAAGCGCCTAATGCTTCAACATTTAGCGATTTTTTTGCATCAGGAAAATGTGATTGAAATCCAATTAGAATGTCTCTATGTTTTAAAAATCTGTCACTCGGGCTTGTGATAAATGTATCCAAGAAAGGTATGTAAATCAATATGCGATAATACGATTCAACATATTGTGCGTTAGGGTGGAAAGATGTAACTTTTGGTCTCGTCAAAATGAATCCATTGGTTTCTGCTTATTTTTCAGCATTTATATACAATTTGTTTAATTCTATTTCATCATTATCTCTTACATTTTTTACTTCTTGCAAACTGATATTAGCTAAATCGACTGCTTGTGTCAAATCAATATTTCGAGTATGAAGAAATTTGCATAAAATATATGAATAACCAAATACTTGGTTAATACACTGCAAAGATATAAGAAAGTCTGTCTTTTGTAATGCACAATTCAGTTAATTGGCTTGGTTGGATGTGTTTGTATCCTCCTAACAGCAAATTTTGCCTAATGCCAATATTATGGCATCGAAAAAATTCACAAAACCGTTACCGCTTTTGATGACTACAAATATTTAACTCTTCGAGGCATTGTTTCAAAACCACTTGCAAAACCATGTGCAAAAATTTAAAGGTCTAGTATTTCTTCAATGAAATTCATCATCGTAATACAAATCGGTAAATCAGTGCAATAGATATAGCAAAAATATCAGAAAAATAACTGATTTTCATGTTTTTGCCTATAGCTCAAAAACTCGAGCTGATGGAGAAAAACGGAGTCTATATCTGAAATCAGGAAACCCAACTTGTCTATCTATAATCAGCTGAAGAATCTCCGACCCCAAAATGTCTGCGGCGAAGTGATATGCTTCAACAGCAATCGATTTGAATGTAAATTTGGGTTTTTCGCGCTTTTGATAAAAACATGTTATTACTTATCATGTTTTTCTTTTTGTGACAATAATTTGGGGGGGGGGGTTTAAACCCAAAAACCCCCCTTTGGTTGCGCTTCTGAATCTAAGTATAATCTATTTGACTATTTTTCATAGACTCTATTCGAAGGAGTCCACATAAAAGTTTTAATAATCCAAATATATCCATGTATAATCCCAGTGGAACCTATTTTACCGATATTCAAAAATTTTTCTCCAAGCAGTCCACAGAAACTCAAAAAATCCAATAATCCAACCAATTTAATGTATTATCCCAGTGACATCATATTTTCTCAAAAACATAGATTTTTGCAACAAAACCAAAAAAGTTCCACTGATTTACTTAGATCCGCAGAACCATCGATTACTGGCCAAAAAGTCAACAAACCTCAAACAAGTTTCAACGCACAAAAATAATAGTTGATCTTTTTCAAAGTAGTCAAAATTGAACCCATTAAAGTTCCCATGTTCCATCTAGCATTATACAAGATGGCGCAGAATTAATCACCCTATCAGAAGATGTTATAATTTTTGCAAATGGGGTCGTACGTCAATCATATCCTCCTGGTCGCGTAATCTCCCGTTTTTGCGATTTGGCATGGTCAGCGAGATCGCCCGATTTAACCATCCCAGACTGTCTTCTTTGTGGCTTCTTGAAGTCCCGGGTTTATGCCAACAAGCCGTAGGCAATCGCAGGCCTTAAGGAGAATATTCGACAGGAAAAATTCCCTTTAACAGGAAAAATTTTAAAGGTCCAAATACGAATTTCCATCACTCAAAATCATTTATGTTCTTATTTAGTAAAAAAGTTATTCAAAAACAACATTGAATGATTAACTTTTCACCACCTTGTATAGCCCAGTGAAACACACTTATGTATATATACAAACAAATATATATATATATCAGTTATTAATGAAGAAGTCAAAGAACCATACAAAAGTTCAAGAACTCATCTGTTAACTCTTCTAGTTGTTGATTATTTAACAGACACTTTGACAAGTTAAAAAAAATGAGTGCCACAGTGGTTGCAGTGCAACGCTTTTAACAGATTCGCAAACAAGGGAAAATGTGTTTAGGGAAATTTTTGACTTATTTAAAAAAAAAGAATAAATTATTAACATAAAGTCGACTGAAGACCAAAAAATTGGAAAAAATGTGAAAAACATGACAACAGAAGAAAAAGCAAGATTTTGAGCCCGCTTCACAGGACAGAGGACTTTGCTTGAAAAAACAGGACAGTTCTGACAAATACAGGTTGAATGGAAGCCTTACGGATGACCTATTAATTCGATTTTTTGGCTGTTCAAGAAGGTTTTTATTTGAGCAGGTTTATGAGAGCTCGAATTGTCATGATGCAGAATAATTCGCCTCCTTCGACTTTTTCCGAATTTCTCCGATGATTTATGGCAAAAAAATTGGTCGTTCATATTGATCATATTTTTTTCAACATTTCCTTCCACAAATTGACACAAGCCTTTTTTATCGTTTGTCTGATTATGTGGAATCCAACGCGAACAAACCGTCCATATCATCAGGCAATATCTTATTGATGTTTGTCATAATAATATCCAAAGATGCTTCATTTTCATTTCATATCAAATGATGATCTTGCTTTATCAGTTCACACACATCATGGATGTTTTGCGGCACAGTAACCAATTTTCGACGACCTTTATGGAATTCATATTGGAGTGCACGTCGGCCATGATTGAATTCGTCAACCGATTTTTTTACAGTGTTGTAAAATGGTGCTTTATAGCCGTATAAAGAGTTTAGTTCATCGATGTATTCTTGTCTTAATAATCCACGCTGAAAGTTATGAAAAACAATCGCACGAAAATGTTCATGAGCTAATTCCATTTTTTGACCGAGACGAATTTTTCAAGTTACTTTAACACGGAGAGAAATAATATCCTTATATTAAGCAAATATTTTACTCGATCGAAGAAAATTTAAAGTTAAGCCTCATTTGCTCAAAAAATAAATTAATAATGAGCATTTATTTCTAAAATTGAGTAAAATAAATTATTGCTTGAAACAAGAATAAAATACTTGATTCTAGAACCTGGAACAAGACTTGAACCAAGAAAATATTATCTTAAATTAAGCATTCGTTTAGCATTCGAATTATTTTAATTTTCAGCAAATTGTTTTCTTGAATCAAGCAAATTTTTTTCACTTCAACTTATATTGGCATGCTTAACATATAATTCACAACATGTTTAATGGTGCGGATTGACATGTTTAATGGTGCGGATTGAAATTTCAATTCAAAAAGTCAGGCGGAAAAATGTGTCTTTTCGATATTTGAATAAATTAGTGCGATGCTTGTTAGCTAAGGAATAATAGTCTTGAAAGCTTTTTATTTATTTGACTCTTTTAGAAAAAGTAAAAAAATAATATGTAGTTATTTTTGACAGATTTTTTTTTTTGGTCAAAAATAAAAGTTGAAATTTGACTTTTTTAGTCAAAAATGAAAGTCAAATTATGACTTTTACTTTTTCGGTCAAAAATAACAGTTGAAATTTGACTTTTATTTTTGAGTCAAATTCTCTGATGTGTAGTGATTCGACAAACAACAATGACAGGGAACGCAATGTGTAGTGATAAGCAAAACGAAGGTAAGGCAGAGTAGAATGAATAGAATTTATATTTTTGTTATGATTTTCACTCTTAAAAGAAATATAAAAGTAAACTTTTAACTGTTATTTTTGACCGAAAAAGTAAAAGTCATAATTTGACTTTTATTTTGGACTGAAAAAACAAAAGTCAAATTTTAACTTTTATTTTTGACCGAAAAAATAAAAGTAAAATTTTAACTGTTATTTTTGACCAAAAAAATAAAAGTAAAATTTTAACTTATATATGTGACCGGAAAAATAAAAGTAATTTTTTAACTTATATTGTTGACCGAAAAAAAATCGGTCAAAAAATAAGTATTCTTAATTGACTTTTTTAAAAAAAGGCATAACAGTTACGGTCCCTGCTTGGAAGCATATAAGCGTCTACAAGATGTATTGTAGAAGAAAATTAAGTTTCTTATATAAAGCAAAACATTTTAGTGTTAAGAAAATTGATTCAAGCAAATTAATCTAGTTCTCAGTAAATTGTTACTTGAATCTAGCAAATTTTTCTCACTTCAAGCGAATATTAGTCTCCAACATAGAAAAAAATATTAATGAGTTTTAAGCAAATGTTTCTTGAATTATGTTTTTTTGTCTTAATATTATGTGTTTTTGCTCAATTCTAGTATATTTAATCAATCTAGCAAAATAATGCTTGAATTGAGAAATTTACACTTAAGCGTAATTTACACTCAAACTGATAGCCTATTTGCTTGATTCAAGCATAGGATGCTTGATTTTTTCTCTCTGTGAATCAACACAAATCGCGCTCAAATGGAAAAATGTTCTAAAGAAGGATATGTTTAGCAACGGCAAGTTTCCAATGGAAACGTCAGATGGTAAATGTTGCCACTTACATTTGTTGAGGCCAGAAATATAAATAGCAACCCTCGTTAGTTTTTTTTACTTTTTTGAGTCCGTAAAAGTTGTCAGCTGCCCACAATAACATTAGTTTAAAAATTGACCAGACGATGACTCACCCTTTACATTAACTGCATCTAACACTAATTTCTAACTTAAGTTAAATTGTATACTTAAAGTTTTCGTTACAGTATTTTTAACTTTAAAACGCGTTTTAAATATATTAGTTGCAGTTGATTCAAACTCATTTATTAAATATAAATGTGGCTTCCTACCGCGCCATATTTTAACCATTTTAAAAACTGCATAAGTAGAAAATAGTAAAACCACAATCTGGCATAAATTAGGTAACGACTTACGACTATAATGAACACATAACTATTGTACATGACTCGTTAAGAGCACCAAAAATTAAAGACTTACTGGACAAGTGACCAAGAGAGACAAGTAAATCAGCAAACATTAAAACGAAAGCAAGAAAAATTACTTCACCAAAAATTAAAAATACTGAAAGATATTAAATATAATGAATGACGACATATTAACAAAAATTCTCCACTTTCGTTTATGAAGTTAAAATAATAAAAAACCACTAATTTATTGCATCCAAAAAACTTTTATAGCTAATTTATGTAAAGACGACTTTATACTTTAAGACGAACGTTTAAATAAGCTTAAGAGCAATAAAGAAAATGGTGAACGACCTAAGCAAAGTAGTTACTTTATTCACACCTTTGTAACAATGAAACAATTAATCGTTACACAATTCATTACAAAAAGAAGTCGTTTTAAGTTCGTTAAATTATTTATTTCAAACATCAATTTAAATAATTCAAAAATAAATGTCGCTTAATTGTGCCCAAAGTGGGTGAGATCGCGGTCACTCTGTGCAATTGTTACTAAATAAACCTAGAGATAAACAAGAGTTTAACTCAGAAATACGAAGGCGAGAAAAGGCGAGAAGCGTTTAATTAAAATAATTGAGAGTATTGTGTACTGATGATTACTGCCAGACTGATGATTATTGCCAGACTGATGAGTGAGAAGTTGAAATTCTGAGCAAATAACTTGCATTGTACTCAATTGTACACTGTTGCCATTTGAGCAATTTCCCCGCTAGATTAAGACTTTTTAAAAATTTTTTTGAAAATAATATTAGCAAAAAATATTTCCATTTTTCCTTGTTTAAGTGGAAGTTAAGTGGAAGTTGTTTAAAATTCCCGAAAATTAACCTATTTGCCCCCTTAAAATACTAAATGTTGTATGATTATGGAATGGACCTTGAAATGACAAGAGCTGTCAGTATCAATGAACAATTATCTTAACCTAACTAGCTTTAAGAAAATTGTGAAATTAGAAAAGTTTAGCCATTTTGAAGCATTTTTGTGCAATTTGAATACAGCTTTTCCCATTGTGAGTTGGCAACTCTGTGTGTGTATGTCTTCATCATTACGCGCAATTCGATGAGAACCATTAATATGATGAAATGATCAAGAAGCATTGGGCATATCCGACAGTACGTACGTCGGTTCATCTGTACTCTGTTAAGAATGACCATTAGTTGGACTTAAGTATCTGTCCAATTGTCTGCCTACAAATTATATACGTATTATATATATGTATATCAACAACAAACACAAAGCTCAGCTCTTAATTGACGATGATGTAAAAGAAATAATTTGCTCAAATTTGTGTTTATTTTTTGTTTGGTTGAGTTTGTCATGTTTTTATGGAAACTTGTCTCAACAACTGTGTCGAAACTTCAGTTACAGTGAAGTCAATAGTGGCACGATACCTCAATTTGGAGGCAACCAGTTCGTCTAAGTGACATTCTGTTACCTCATGTAAAAAGTTACTCACATTAAATTAGATAACTTAAGCTAAAAGTTAAAAATATGCAAAAAAAAAAAAGAAAAATAATAATATACGATTGAAATTATAAAAAAACTAGTAAGAAATGATCTTCGACTGGGCCGAAGTTAAAATACCCCCACGGCTGAACCAAAGTATATTCAAAGTCTTAAGCAATCAATAAAATGTTTATCTGTAAAAACGTTTTCGTTATATTTTTTAACAGAAAATATTCGCTTTTGTTTTTTGATAAAGTCGTTTTGTATGGGAGGTGGGCGTGGTTTTCACTCAATTTGGTTGAATTCCATACACATAGTACACGTTATATATCAAAGTTCATATGCAAAATTTCAAGTCCATACATTAATTTTTGTGGATTTTAGAGAAATTTTACCTTTTTGATAAAGTCACTTTGTATGGGAGGTAGGTGTGGTTTTCATCCGATTTGGTTGAATTTCAAACTTAGAGTGTATTTTAAACATCAAAACTCATATGCAAAATTGCAAGTTCATATATTAATTTTTATTGAATTCTAAGAGATTTTACCGTTTTGATAAAATCACTTTGTATGGGAGGTAGGCGTGGTTTTCATCCGATTTGGTTGAATTTCATACTTAGAGTGTATTTAGAACATCAAAACTCATATGCAAAATTGCAAGTCCATATATTCATTTTTGTTGAATTCTAAGAGATTTCACCGTTTTGATAAAGTCACTTTGTATGGGAGGTAGGCGTGGTTTTCATCCGAGTGACAAAATTAATATACCCCCATTTTCGTTTTTTAAACGTGGGGGTATAAAAACATACAGCAAGGTAGGTCTCCAAAAAAAGTTTGCCAAGTCCGCCCCTCATTTGAAAGCTTATGACGAGAGGGTTGTAGTACAATATTTTCTTTTTTTTTTAGGTGAACCCAAAATCTGCTCAAAATGGTATTTTTTGTATAAATTAACCAGTTTTTAACCGATCGTGAAAAAACGATATCATTACCAGGGCTGGCAAAAATATGCAAGAAAAAAATTGATTTTAAGTGCTTAAAAAAGCTCTTTAAATAAAAAAATATGCTCTTAAATATGCATAATCAATGAAAAGCTTTACTCGAATTTTCATTATTATTTCGTTATTACAGTATTTTCGTTATTACAGTATAAAATTACATACTTTTTAAATTATCAATGAGAAATGCTCTTCTTTTGTTATTTAAAACAGTTGAACAATTGGAAGAACTTCTTTCCACGTCTGTAGAAGTAGTTGGGCAATATTTAAATAAACTTAATTCTGTTGGGGAGTACTTCGATACATCTTCACTCCTAGTTGTAGAGCCATTAAACATGTAATATATTTTGTTTTTTTAGCTAGCCAAGGATTTCAGGTGGAATACCTATTTAGTCAAGTCTGCCTTGGTTCGAAATGAGGTGATAGATTAGTGAGAAAGAAAGGTCAATCAAGTGAAACACGTGTAGGATGTTCTTAGCGTGGTGGAAAGCCAAAGAAACATGAATTTGAATCAGAGGCAAGTGTTATGCCTTTACCTCAGTCAATTCAAGTTATAAGGCAGGCAATCTCATCCACAAACTTATCTACCATCAACTACAACTTCAAATTCAGTTGATTACAAGAAATTAGGATAGGAAATTGCCAATGCTGTTCGAAATAGCCGGGAATCGAACCCGGAACCTCTGGGGAAGCAGTCGAGCGTGCTACCTACTCAACTACCGAGGCCGCGTTGAACAGCCAGGGTTTTCAGCAAAAACGCTTTTAAGGTTTTTTTAAATACATGTCTGTGTTCAAAATTTGAAACTGCTCAGTCACAATTTTTAAACTTTCATTTAACATCAATCCTTTTGTTTCAAGCCTTGTTATGCCTTCTATCAAATAACCAAAGTTTGCCATAATGAATGCCAACTCAGTTCGGATTTCTTCAAAATCAAGCAGTTTTTAACTTGGGATATAGCTTCTGCATTTTCAGCATCTAGTTGCTGTAAAAACTGTTTAAATGCATTAACGTTGGAACAGAATTTAATCGCAATGTTGCGGGCTGGAACAGGGTAATTTGTGTACTTTTTGAGGAAACTTACTAAGGCAGGATTTTCAATTTTGCTGAGTGGGATGTTGGCAAGCAAAAACATTTTGCAGAGATCCATTCGAAACCCGATTTTTTTATTTCTACGAACTCTCTATTCAATGCTTGATCCATGGTAGAATTACAAGGTAGGGCCGAGTCGCTTACTGCCCTCACGCGTCAACGAAGAGTGGAGAATAAAAAAGGAGGCTTATTGTCAAAATGGTGAAGTTCGTAGAAATTTCCAATGAAATGAAAATATTATGTTTTCAAGTTGTAAATAGTGCGGACACGTGTGTTAAGTTTGTGTTAATTTGAGTGAAAATATTGTAAAAACATTGTAAATAAATCTATAAAATGCCGCGGAAGTGTTTAATTTGAAAAAAAAAGCTTGTAAAAAGTTTAACCCAAAATCAACTGCGAATTATGAACATAAAGAAACTCGAGATGAACAGCTGATTTTGACAACTAGCCCGCTTTTCGTTGCTTTCTACTCCATTCTTCTCCAAGTCGGCCCTACCTTATAATTCTACCATGGCTTGATCAATGCTATTCTCTCTAAACAATGCTTGATTCTTTCTCCCGCGTCTTTCCGCCACACAAATTTGCTTTGCGGCATTCATATGTTGGGTAATATTAAACACTTTGTTGCCTGTTATGTGACACTCACAGTATTCACAATGTGGTGTATTAATGGTAAATATGTTAAAAATTTACAACACTTAGAAAAAGATTGTGAACATACCTTTTGTTAATTATTTTTGCTTACGTTTGTTATAAAACCACCAAGATGCCGCAAATTTCGGATACTCCAAAAGAAATTGAAGGATCATTGCGACTTTTTCGCGGATCCACTTCTAATTGGGTTCTTCTTATTCTTTTTTTTTCTTATTGGTATTAGGTGTTCAATTCATCCTTTAATATTGTTAAAATAAGTCAATGTAGAAAATAAAGTTATTTTCATCAATAATTTTACTTACAGCGAGTTCTAAATTCTTCAGTTTATTGTTTTCAACAAGCAATAACCATAAATACATCATAAATACAACGATTTACAGTGTTGCTTTTGTGGTAAGTATGGTATATTTTAATTGCTTACAATTTGTTTGTGTAATTAACCACAGAAACCATATTTACCACAAATATAGTATACAAGACTATATACATCACATTGTGAATACCCCTGATGTGGAATTGTGGTACCGCAAGACTTAAGGGACCTCAGTAACCATTCGCGGTAAAAATATGCAAAAAATAAAACAAGTTCAAATGCACAAAAATGTTGGCATATATGAAAAAATATGCACAAATGTCAAATATATGCACAAATGCTAAGTATACGGACAAACCAGTAAAACTGCCCGATACATGCAACAAAAGCATTTTCAAGCATTTGCTTAGAATTGCCAGCCCTGATCTTTACATAGGTCTTAATGAGGACAGCAATTCGTTCTAATAATTTTTTACCACCGATTACATCTTTGAGTAGATATTTAAATTTTTAGTCTTATTTCAACAGTACTCCCAGAACTTTAATGTTTTTAGAACAACTAAAACTTGAAAACTGGTGAAGTTATATAAAAAATAATATTTTGGGCAGATTTTGGGTACCCCTAAACATAATTTCTATGGTACTATAGAATTATATCCCAACATAATTTGAAAGCCTATGAAGGGCGGACTCGAGAAATTTTTTTTTCCATAGGGGGTGACCCACCTTAAAATACAGTCAATTCTACTTACATTTCTCCTCCACTACATTTTCAGTTTAGTTGAGAACCAAAAGAATTTTGAATTTATCTATGAATTTTGGACAGAAAATAATGTTGACAACCTTCGCAAGTGAATAATTTCTAAATTATTTGCCGGTTAAAAATGCCTCTTAAAAACGTGTCAAAAATTAAATTTTTACCAATATTATTCTTTGAATCTATGTATATTTTTTTCAGAACCCTCTGACTCATACATGTGGCAACCTTTTGCATTTCAAATTAAATTTTTCCAAACCAAATTCAATTTTTTACAAGTCAAATTAAATTACATTTTACATTTTAAATTCAACCTTTTACAGTTAAAAAAAAATTTAAAATTCAACCTTTTACACAACTTGCACAAATGCAACTTTTAGCAATAGTTTGAATAGAATACAAAGGAATACCAAACTAGTAAAAAATGATCTTCGACTGGGTCGAAGTTGAAATACCCCCACGTCCGAACCAAAGTATATTCAAAGTCTTAAGTAGTCAAAAAATGTTTATCTGTAAAAACATTTTCGTCATAGTTTCAACAGAAAATATTCTCTTTTGTTTTTTGATAAAGTCACTTTGTATGGGAGGTGGTGTGGTTTTCACTCGATTTGGTTGATTTCGTACACAGAGTACAGGTTATATATCAAAGTTCATATGCAAAATTTCAAGTCCATATATTAAGTTTTGGGGAATTTAAAGAAATTTTACATTTAGGGTAAAGTCACTTTGTATGGGAGGTAGGCGTGGTTTTCACCTGATTTGGTTGAATTTCATACTTAGAGTGTATATTATATATCAAAGCTCATATGGGTAAGTCCTAGCGTTCGGACGTTACATTCGGATACATTTTTTTATATATTTCGCCAATTTTATAAACAGTTTTCCAATTAAAATTAATTTGGTTGAATAGCTCCATTTTCGTAGAATTTATAAAAATTATAACATCAAGCTTCTTACCGCATTTTACCCGAAATTTCTTATTTTTGTCGTGCGTTCGGACGTTACAAAACAAGGAAGTACTTGTGAGACTAACACTTAAGCTTAGATTAATTCTGCGAAATGGTCGGTCGCACCTCAGAAGTCTAAAAGAACAAATAACTGCAAATTAAATAAGTTTTAAAGAAAATCCTACATCATCTCAAAAATAATTTTTTTTAAGTCACTGTTATCAATTTTATTTGTTCGAACGTTACGTGTCGGACGTTACACATTTTTCCCTCTAATTGAAAATTCATATGAATGTTTTAAAAAATCTTATATATAAAAATGACTGACGTCCGTGTGTACGCGCATAACTCAAGAAGGGGTCGTTCAATTTTTACAATTTTGAGCTTGATGGATTCGTATTAGCCCAAGGAAGGACACTATGTAGAAAAAAGTTGCCACACCCTCTTTTACCGCCCACAAATCAATAAAAAAGAGTAGGTAGGCGTGATTATGATCCGATTTGGCTCATTTTCGAACTTAACCTTTATTTTTTAAATAAAAGCTTAAATATCGAATTTTGTGATGATAGCTTTAAGATTACAGACAATGGCAAACCTCAGAGAGTAATCAAAA
This sequence comes from Pherbina coryleti, assembly GCA_943735915.1. Taxonomy (NCBI): domain Eukaryota; kingdom Metazoa; phylum Arthropoda; class Insecta; order Diptera; family Sciomyzidae; genus Pherbina; species Pherbina coryleti. The sequence goes on from OX030950.1 coordinate 123,246,048, forward strand.
AGCCATGTAAAGCTTCTTGAGACCGAGAACATTCCGTTCATCGCCGTTCGGAGTCGGCGTTAAGCATGTAGGTCCGGTTCTCGGTCAATTGTGTACAAACTTAATAACACGCACAACACAATTGATCATAAGAAGTTAGGTCAAAGTCCTTTCAAGGGCTGAAATGGCCATTTATTTATTTATTTATTTTTAGCTTTAAAATTGCGGCTGTAATCGTGATCACAGATGGACTGACAGACGGACATGGCTAAATCGACTCGGGTGGTGATGCTGATCAAGAATATATATACTTTTCTATACCTACCACGCCTCCTTATGGGCGTTACAAACGGAGTGACAAAATTAATATACCCCGTTTACGTTTTTTAAACGTAGGGGTATAAAAATAATAAAATAATACCTGACTTGGTAAAAATTTAGGGGGAGGGGCGTGAGATAAATTACATTCCTTGCTTGTTTTTGTTTCGCTTGTGAGAAAACCTTTTTTGACAAAAAATTTTGTTCATAAAGCAACCATTTCAAAAAAATCCGGTTGAAAAAAATTAGACTTTTTTAGACTTTTCTGATTGTAGGTAAAAGCGCGTTGCGATGATAATTTTTAACAATAGCTAAGTTGCGCTTTGGTGTACAATTTAGCAATTCGATATTATAAATTTGGCCTGTGTGGTCAAATTCCCCCTTGTCTAATGTTCGCTCAAATATATAGTAACTGCCTCTCGGGCCCATAGCATCTACATATCAAGTTTCACTATCAAAACATGTACAACTCAGGAATTATAATGATTTCTAAAAAGTGGGCGTGTATATATAGTTAGACCAGGCCCAGTTTTAGTATAGTTGCCGACAGTAACCATACGAACTTATTTACCAAATTTTAGTCCAATACGACCAAAACCGTCTTAAATATAGCATTTTTATTGATTTGTGGGCGATAAAAGGGGGTGTGGAAAAAAAGGGGCATGGAAAATTTTTACTATGCCTTTATTTTTCGCGCAAATGCAATCTAAAGTGAGACTTGCCAAATTATTCCAATATTCCACTTATTTCCAATTTCCCTTGCAAATATTTCCCCATATACACCATATGTACGCACCTGTATTTGTTCACACCTGTATTGTTGTATAAGCTCACTTAAATGCCTATAATTCATGAACCAATACCCATACAAAGACCGTTTATACATAAAAAATTTCCAGAAACGAAATCGGTTCACGCATTACAGAGAACATCAATTTCATACACAATGCAACTTATTTTTATATATATAGAAGATAAGTGTTAGATACCCTTAAATAAAGCGAATAAAAAAAGGTGCGCGTCAGACTAGAATTTACTCCATAAAACGGCGCATGTGTCCCCATAAGCAGATATGGTTTGACTAGCGTGCTGGGAGTTTCTTCTCAAATAAGCATCATCACAGGGAGTAGTCATGTTGCGAATCGCCAACGTTCTGATAGATGATGAATGTTTTAAAAAATGGCTCATTTACCAGTGCGAAAAGTATACTTATATCTACCCGAAGTGGTTCATAAATTAATAAAAAAAATATACTTTTGGTTCATTGGCTACTTAAGCTGTCTTGTAATAAAAAATAAAAGAAAAGAAAACTAAACCGGCATGATTTACCCTTTCCAATATTTCACTGCCAAGCTAATGTCAATAACAAGCTCATGTATTCAATATTTTTATTGAATGGGTTTGGCAGAAAGACTTTTATTTATTTAGTTAATTTAACGGCTACACCCGCAGCATTTCTTTAAACACATAAATTTTAAAGCATATCGAATCATTTATGGCATCTGTCCATATCTGGCTGGCGATGATGATGATGCATTGTCTTAAGAAAACGAGCTTGTTCGGGACAGAAATTTTGTATCGGTCTCCGCCTTCGATATCAATTAACATTTGTTAGAAATTTGAACATAAGTAGGAGCTTCAGTGAGACTTGTTCTTGGTAAAATTCTATTTCTGTGCTTGACCTACAAGGAAACTAGTTATTTAATAACTTATTTAAGACTTTTCTTTGTAGAAATCTTTATGTTGCTAGAGGTTATCAATGTGAAGAACTTTATTTGACTGCATTTAAGACTTGATAGGTACAAATCAATTTTAGGTTATTTTCTGTGCTAAAACTCTTTAAAAAGAACACTGTATGCTATGTTTGACTCTTGTCATTACTCAGTCATAGTTTTATAAATAATGAAGACACCAACAATCCTTGCAAGGACCGATAAGTGGCTAAAGAGCTCCGGACGTTCTTTGAAAAGAGCTACTGTTTTAATTATAAGTAGAATAGATATCCACTCTGAGTTTGAAGCTTAGCAAATTTGAATGAAAACACGACTGACGCGTATCTTCCATATAAAGTGACGCCATTGCCTTCATAAAATTCTAAAAAATTAATTCTGCTATTTGCTTTGATAAAAAATTAGAAATTTCGAAAAATTTAATGAAATCCTCCTTCCTTACAAAGTGTCAAAAAATTGTAAAATCTTCATAACTTGGAATATGCTTAAACACAGCCTTACTATATTTAATAATTTTGGGTTCTTCTCTTTTTTGACCAGTAGTAAAAAGTGCTTCTCTCAGCGTGCTTATTTTGAGCAGCAAAATCGCTACGCCTGACAATTTTTCCCTCCTCAAAAAAAAAAAGAAAGTACACTTTAATTGCTGCCATATCCGATTGGGTTAGAGCTTAATTTCTGTTACTTCTTTATGCCATCTCATAGCAATAATACTAGAGGTCTTTGACGTTGATGGTGACGAATTTTTTTTTTTTTTATTTTTTTTTAATTTTTTTTTTATTTTGTTGCCTTTCTGTTTTCCACATAAGGTAGTTAACACATACAGTAAATAAATTAGAAGCGAATTCGAAGTCTGAGACCAAGTTACACATATGACTCTTCACACTTGTAGTTAAATCTTAACACTCCCCAAGATATCACAGATAAACAACGATTGCATCTTTATATAGGTACCTTTCTAAAAATGAAAATTGATTTATGATGATTGTACATGATGGACAACAGGAGTTTATCAGAATTTTCAAACTCAGTGACTCAGGTGTCAGTGACAAATAGTTTTGTCAAACAGATAAACAAACAAAAGAAACCATTTCTTCCTTATATAATGGTTCTTCATGCTGTTTGTTCTATTTCAACAATAAATCCAATGTACCTGCTTATTGCATTTTGTAGACTATTTATTATAAGGATAGGCAAGCGTCATATTAAGGCCCTATGATTGTGGCACTAAGGCGAAATTTTATTTTGATGAAGAACAAATGTTATTTGATTGTTACTTTCTCTAATAAAGTGTTCTTATGAAAAAAAAAGTATTTCAGATCTTCACAGGACTTTGACTGAGCTTCTTATGATAAAAATGTGTTGTATGTGTTTTGTACACAAATGATCGAGAACTGGACCTACTAGTGTTATGCCAGCTCCGAATGGCTTATGTATATATTCTCAATAAGCTTTATATGGCATTATTTGCTCTCTGAGGTTTGCCATTGCCTGGTGACAAGCGATCAAAAAAATTAACTTCAATTGAATAAAAAGTTGAAAGTTCAAAACGCTCGACGTCTTTAATATTTCTGTTTTACTGTTAAGTACGAAGCACAAACTAAAACAATTATAATGTTCTTGTGATGACGTTCTGATGGATCATAAGTAAAAGGTTATCTCATCATCTTTTGAACAATTGTGTAAGCAAATTGAAATGTGCTAAACCTTGGATTTTATTTGGTCTAAATTTCCGCAGTCAATGTTAAGAATAAGATGAGTCAAAATACGGTTTTGACTCATAGAATCTATTAATATCTCAAGCGTTTTGACCCCCAAAATCATATATGAAATTATTTTTAAATTTATGAGTTACTGCAGTTTAAAATTTTTATTTAAATACTTTGTTGGTGACGACCTATAGGTATTTGAGTTTTCTGCTTATCTATGACAAGTATGACCATAACAATTTGAGGCATAAGAAGTGTTATAGTGGTATTAACTCAATGTAAAGAAAAGTGTGGGTTATGACAGTTTGTCACGCGAGCGGCGATTTATGATCTATAGCTTATAGTATTTTATTGGAGTTAAGATTTTTTAATACCCCCACCCATGTGGGGTATATTAAGTTTGTCACTTCGTTTGCAACGCCCATAAAAAGGCATGAGAAAAATCCCTTGAATGATATGTTCTATAGACCAATGGCTATCAGAAACCACTGGAATTTTTGCAGTTATTTCAAATGACCCTTAAATTGTCGCACAGTGAATTTATCATATCTTTCATATTTTTATACAATATATTAGATTATTTCTTTATTTTTTTTTGTTTTAAATGTTTATATTTCTATGGACTATTTCCTTCTAAAAATTTATATAAAGCAGTCGTGTACACCATTGTTGTATGATTTTTTTTTTTTAGGTTTAAACTTAAAAACTTTACATAAAAAAAAATCCGAAAATAAAGAAAACCATTATTTGTAATAAAAACATTGCTGTTGTGCCATGGTTACCGAATACGTTACAAAGCGGCGCTGACCGGTACAACGAGGAAGTTAAACTGTGTTTTGACGATTACTTAACTTATTTAGACAGAAAATAGTTCCTACTGACTATTAACAAAAGCATTTACTTTAAAAAATAAAAATATATGCTAAATCAGCGGTTAAGAACCGTTCGAAAATAAGTTAATGTAGAAACCCGATTTCGAAAAACTTAACTAGTCTTCTTTAATTTTATAAGACTGTGAATGTACGAGTATATTCAGAATGTAGTCTTTACTGTAAGTAAACAACAAAAACGAAAATAGAACTAGTGCATGAGTTCAGCATGAGAACATCTCCAGTTACAGTTTTTCTGTGTGGTCATTAAAAAAGTGATGTGTCTCTTTTATACGGCATTATTTTTAACCTTAAAGGCTTGCTTATCTTGTTTCGCTTTTTATGTTATTCTTTAGATTCTTTCTTTAGCGTTTACGTTCTTATCGCAATTAAAAAATGAATTTGCTTAAAGTCGATTTTGTTTACCTACTTCTTAAATGTTTATTTGTATTATACTTGAGATAGTGAATTTCTAAACTAGATTTGAGAGTAGGCTTAAATATGACGTAGATAAGTGTTTGTTGAGCAAGGTTTAGATAAAAAGGTTCGCTGAGTAATCTATGAAAGAAGAACATTTTCTTCACTCTCTTTTTTTAAAGAATCTTTGAAATAAGGTAAAAATAAAAATGGAAAAATAAAGAAATTGGAATAAGACTTTCATTTAGAAACAAAGTATGTTTCAAATTATGACCTTCAAGTATTGTCAATAAACTATAAAACTAAAAGACCTATAAAAACTCAATTTTAACTCTGCATTTTCAGTCTCTCTTTGGAAATGCAAACATCGATCTAATAGATTAAAGTTTAAGGATCGAAAAAATGTGGCTATTTTTCAACGCAATAAAAACAACCTCAACACTGGAGCGCCCTTCATTAATTTTCTTGTCGTTGTTGTTTTTTATCGATTAAACATAATAAAATCGCGTGCAAACAGCCAATAGTCCAGGAGCGGCGTTCTTTACGAACTCCCCAAACAATGGCTCCCCTGGTTAATGTCCCTCCTGCTGTCGTGTGCATGTTTGTGTAAGTGTGTGTGGTGGCTTTATTGACGATGAAATCATGGAAATAGAACATGACGCCAACCGGCAAACTAACACACTGTAAGCTACAACCAAGGACAAAGGTCCTTCGCGCCAAATGCTACGGCGCATATTAAATGAGTGAATTTTCCATACCTATCCTTTTTTCCCCGAGTTTGCTTTTGGTTACCATGGAAAGAACTCAGAAATAAACATAAGGTTTTTATTAAGTTTTTCCTAGTATGCAGCTAAGTGGAGAGTTTGGCTTCCATTCAAATTGCACTGGGTGTTGTTGAAATGTGCATATTTGCCGTTTCCAAAACAATTATGGCCGCATGTTTAGGCGTTACGCCTATATCTTGTAGCGATGTGCTCGGATGTAAATAAAAATATAAATATTTCAAGAGTTAATGCAAATTAATGTAAATTCTTCGTGCAAACAGTCAGAAGTGTTTCCTGCTATTAAGAAGTTAAATCAGTGATTCAATTTCTTATCGTTTATATTTATAAAGATTTCATTAAATGGACGTTTAATTTTTTAATTTTGGACCACGTACAGATTTGATCAAAAATTCATTCAATATTTGTAAGAAAATAGTTATGTAACTAGTAAGGAATTATCTTCAGTTTGTCCGAAGTTAAAATACACCCACCTACGTGTTAAACTAAGTATATTCGCAGTAATGAAAGCCATTCAGTAGATTAGGATCAATTTGGCATGCGTCATTATTTTTATTGGAGATGTCGATACATTTTAAATTATTTCGCAACTGTTTCGATAGAAGTGTGGGACTGGGACTTAGAATTACTTCTTGACCAAAAAGAATTTCTCTTTGGAAAATCTAGTGGCTTCATTCCTTGATATTTTAGGTGTTTCGCAGTTCAGTTTCTATAGGGAGTCTTAGGATAAGGATTTAACTTTCATACGGTGCTCAGACCTGGCAACTCTTTTATTATTTATACTCAGTTTGGTTTGCAATTTTATCATGAATAGACTAACACCAGAACGAAACTTTCAAATTGGGCAAATTCATTTCGAAAATGGTAGTTCGTTATCGACATTATCCGAGCAAATAATTGAATTAACCATGGATCGTTTTCGCACCACACATACTCTAAAATTTAGAGTCTAAATGATAATCCGAATCCGCAAAGACGTCGTATAGTGCGAAAGAGAAACAATTTCTGCTGTAGAGCAGCGATGCCCACAAAAATGATTTGAAGAGTGCAACAACAAAAAAGGACATAAAAACAATGAAACGTATGACAATGAGGTATGTTAGCACATGACAACAACAACAACATGCGATATAGCATCGATCGATGGTGCGTATCAGAGAACTGCACAAGCCTACTTGAAGTTCAAGCAACTTTCAATATTATGACATTTTAACAATAGGGTTGCCACCTAATAATATATTTTTTAAGAGTTTTAAACATTATCAAACAGTTTTAGGGTGGTCGCTGATTTCGAATTTGATGTCAGCATTTTAAAATATAAGATGCCTGATAGGGTTGCCACCTAATTTTTTTTTTTATTTTAATCATCAATTTTTGTCCAAGTAGTCCACAGAATCATAAAAAGTCCTTATACGATTAAGCGTTTCTCTCACACGCTCATTGAATTATTTGGATACTTGATTTAATTCGATACTTGCTTTTAATTTCAAGCTTTTCAAGCTTTTTACCGAAGACATCAAGTTTTTCCTTTACTTGGTACTTCGTGTCGTTCGTTTGTTAGCTTAGTTGTAAGTCACAAGCTGACGTGGGATTACTTATATTCAAACATAGCTGTTAAATTGCGATTACGATTAGTAATCAATTAGATTATTTTTTAAAAAGAATTGTAATGATTATATACTCCTTGAGTGAGAAGTTTATGATAAGTAATTGATAACGATTACAAATAATCAAAAAATAATAACGATTACTTCAGATTCCGCAAAATAATCAAAAAGAATCAAAGTAATCAAAAAAATAATTCGATTACTTTTAGAGATTAGTTTTGATTCTTTTTTGATTACTTTGAGAATTTCAGTTTAAAGTACGGAATATTTTGTGAAATTGATGAAGAAATTGACACAACTGGTTCCCCACAGGACACCGTTAAACCCGATTAGCGATCCCAACTGACACACCAACTCTTCTGCTACTTGCATGACAATTCAAGTGTTGAAATAATTTGGCAAAAGTATGCCTTGTTCGAGGAACCATTTCTTTCATTCAATACGCCTTGATTATCCTGAGCGGAAGTTGAAAGACTATTTTCTTTTGCCGGCATAGTAATCACTCCAAGACGGCAATCATTGTCAGATTTTTCTATTGAAAAATTAGTTCTTCTGAAGGCAAATAGTAATTTAGAGTAAAAAGGTTTTATTTTTATTTCGTTTATGTTGTAACATTATCCATTATTTTTCTATTTCTTGTTTTTTGACAACCTTTGCTTTATAATGAAATACATAAGTTTGTTTTTTTTAAAATAAAATTTAACAAATTTTTCGTGCGTACATTCAACGTTCTGTACATTTTTTACAATTCTCTGGTGCGTACATTCAACAAGAAGGAATGGTAAATTCGGCGAATTACAAGAGACAAAAAACATTGAAGTTGTTGTTTAGAGTGGAAATACGGAAGGAGTGAAAAGACGGAAAGAGTGAAAAGAGTAAGGTGTTGGGCAGTTGGGCATCTCTGCTCTAGAGCGTAGTATTGAGGAGGACCCAAAAGTGTCGATTCGCCATCGCGTACAGCAATTGGAGCTGTGTCCATCCACTTTATGGAACATTTTACATTAAGATCATGGTGATGAGGCTTATTTTTGGCTCAATGGGCGTGTCAATAAGCAAACTGTCACATTTGGAGTGCAGAAAATTCACAAGAGATTACGAGGCTCCATAAAAAAAAATCACTTTGATGCGCTTTGTGGCAGGGGCGTAGCAACCTAGCTTATCCCCCCACGCGTTTGCATTGCCCCCTCATGCCATTTTCTAATATATGAAATGGATACAAGGAAAAGAAAGGAAAAAATTAAAGGAAAATCGTAAACAACGCAATAAAGAAAACTATTTGTACCTATAGTTTATACTGCGTTAAAAATTCTTTTTTTTTTTACATTTAATAATTTTTCCTTTAATTCTACCACTCATTTTAGACTCAATCTATCATTACTTAAATTTTCAAGTGACAACACTGCTACTGACTTTGTTGCCGAATGGTAAATTTTTTAAAAAAATAGTCGTTAAATTTAGTAAAATTGCTTTGCACCCCCACGCAAGAGAGAGTAGCTACGGCGTTGCTTTGTGGGCCGGTGCATGGTGTAATAATCCCAGCAGAAAAGTGGACCAAATTTGAAATAGTTCTGAACTAGTTCCAAAAAGGACCAGTACTAGTTCCACTACAATACCCTTTAACATTGAACGAACTGACGCTTTTTGCGGGTTGATGTCATAGGAAAAGACAATTGTCCCCAGAAACACTCCTTTTTTCCTATATTTGAACTAGTTGCATTAGGAACATTTTTAATCTGGTTGCTTTCGCAGTAGCCTGAAAGTGGTTCTTTTTTAACTACTTTTAAAGTGAACATATCAAAAGTGTAAGAATTTAGTGCAATGGAAAGGTCCTAAAGATCTCATTTGTACCATCTTTTCCATCCACAATCCAGAAAACATTTTGTCTATAAACATTTTTTTTTTTTATTATTTTTTCTTGTGCGAAGCAAATTTTAAAAAGTAGCCAGAACGCGTTTATTTTTGTCAGCAATACTTTTGAAAACAAAAGCAAAGATAACTGTTCTACACTGAACGCCTTTTGTACTTTTTCAGAGCTACTGCGAACTGCGCTAGAAATGAACTAGTTCACTTTTTCAATTGACTCCAAAATAACTGCTGGGAATAATAAGGTGTTAGTGAATTTGACACTTCTCTCTCAAAATGATAAATTTTTTCGCCCCGCTCCTGTCAAAAACAGCTGATGGTGAATTGGAATGAAAATAAAACAGCTAACGTGCAGTCGGTCGAAGCTCAATGCCATGTCCACTTCTTTTGATGGCTATTATTGTTGAGGTGGAGGTATTGAACATTCTTTCATGGCATTCGATCCTTTCTTGAAGGAGTCGATGTGAATGCAAGACAATTTGCATGCTGGCCAAAGCTTCATGTCGGTGGCACCTTCCAGCGCACGTTTTTGATAAAATGACAAAACCATTCAATGGCGAACCTGGCGAATGGGCGAAGACAACTGCAATAACTTTTTGTCAACACAACACGGCACAATTAATTGAATTAAATATTTATTTAAACTTTATTCGCACAATAACCTATAACACATCATCATCTAGCAACTCAAACAAATAACACAATTTGACAATTATCAACGGCTCCTCTCTTTCGCGCTCAATTTTTTGACAGAAAAAAAGCTATTTTTGGTGTTGTCAAAAATTCACTAACACCTTATTATTATTACACCATGGGCCGGTGGAATCATTGCAGCTTACTTCTCTAAAGATGAGGCCGGCGAGAGTACCATCAACGTCGAGTGCTAAAGAGCTATGTTGTCAATTATTTCGTGCCCCAGTTAAATGCGATGATTATTATAGACATGTTTTTCCACTTACAAAAGGAAACTTTTGGCGAAGGAGTTATTTGAAAGGGACCTTAAATGGCCACAAAGATCGTGCAATTTAAAGCATTTGAATTATTTTCTTTGCGGTTATGTAAAGTCATTGGTTTATGCATACAAACCAACAACTATGGATGTCTGGGCAGACAACACTGTGTTAACCATTGTCGAGGGTCGGCCCTATATGCTTGAAACTTCCAGAATGCGCCACATCCGAGCCAGCCGCAGTGGTCATTTGACCGAAATCTTATTTAATCACTAATGACATAAAATTATCTAAATTATGAAATCTTATTTTTTTAATTCAATTCAAAGTTCTACATCTCTCAAAGACACCCTATATTAAAAAATGCCTGCCTTAGCAGGGTATTGAACCTATAAACTATCGGTTTAAGGTCATTGAACGGTCCACACACTTTAATGCGTTTAACCAAGGCCACCACTGAGTTGTTATCAAAAATTTTAAATATTTTCGACAGCAATGGTGCATTGTCAATAGTAGTGCAGCCATTATTAACATTGTCGAAAGCATTCTCCAAATCGTCGCTACAAAAGATCGAAATTTGAAATCGGCACGTAGAGGAATGTCTGTGGTAACTATTTTCCTCGCAAAAAGTCTTAATTTGTTGATGTGTTGTTTATTTATTTGTCGTTGGTAAGTATACAATATTTCATTATTTGTTTGTGTTATTGTCATTGAAATAATAACAAATAACAATGACATATTTTTTATTTACTTATTTAAAAAAAATACTTTTTTTTGTTTTTTTTTTATAGATAGTACTATTTTATCGAATCAATTTCACAACCGTGGTGAATAGGTACGATATTCAAGATTCGATTAGATTTAATTCAACAGTTTCAGATAAGCTCGAACAAGCTTTTTTAAGCTATGAGTCAGTCAACAAACTCGAACAAATATGGGGAAATATTTGATTTTGAGGTAATTTATTCATTGGCCAAGTGAATAAAAATTATAATTAAAACAAAACATATGCAACAAACTCAACCCAAAAAATTTTAAAGCAACAAGAATAGTTTTTGTTGCTTTTTAGTATTTTTTTTTTTATATTTTTAATAAGACCAACTCAATACAGACAAATTTCAGATATTTGGTTCAAATTAGTCTCAGGGTTTCAGAGATTTTGAAAAAAACAACAAAAATAGACACATTCAAAGCATAAAATATTGATGAAATAAAAATAAGATTCTTCATTCTAAATCGAAAGTTTTTTGCTCAAAATTAACATCTCGAATTAAAGAGGGCATATTTTGCAAGTGCAATGAATATAAAGAGTATAACAGAAATGACCTTAAAACACATCAAGGTTAATTTATTTAGAATGTTGATCTTATATCATCTTTATATCATTTATTTATAACAATCTCTTTCTGAACAGGATTTCATAAGCTTCTCTTCATTATGTTCAGCTCGTGGCTTTCCCTCTTTTTAGTTTCTATCTTATTATGATTTCCAAAACAACTCAATTTAATCTTAGTCGCAATAACCAATCTGCAAATCTTAATTTAAACTCGAACTAGAGTGAAAATTGTTCTGGCCTAACAATTGTTTTGCTTAATTTTCGCTTAATTCCAGCTAGAACAACAACACTTGCAAGTTTGTAAATTAAGTATTTTTTTTACGGTCATTAGGAAGTTTAAATTAATCAAAGCTTGAAATTTCCCAACGAGCCAAAAAGTTGTTTTGACGACAAAACGAAAATTTTCTATATCTGTAGACATATTGAAGACTACTTTAAGCGTTTGTCAATATGCTGTAAGCGCAGCTTAAGAAACAAGTTGACAGCATTGTTCTCAGAACTAGCCCAAGCGGGTTGCTCCGTTGAACTCAACCTTCATTTGAAACGTGTGCTAATTCAACGTCACTTAACACTAAACCTACCTTAGCAGTAAATAGACCGCTATTGAAACTTGAATTAAAAATGTTCCATTCAAGGTTTTCAACATATTGCTGCACTTAGCTTACTTCTCTTTCTTCTAAACTTTTTTATTTTTATTTTAAAATATATGTATGTAAGTATGTAAGTATATGTATATACTTTTCTGTTTTTGATATTTTCTATCTTACTTTTTCTTATTCAGATGCAGCTTTATCTGCACTGAAATCCTAAACTTTTTTAAATTTCAATACTGCCATTATAATTTTATCTGATTTAGCTCTTTAAGCTAAATCTTCTCTTTCACATTTTAGTATTTTATTTTTGGTGTTAAAAAAAAAAAAATAAAGTTTATTTGTCATTTTATGCCTTAAAAGAACTTTGACCGAGCTGCTCATGATCATAGTATAATAATAGAGGTAGATGATATTGTTAAATCAGCTGTGTGGCGAATAAGTACTCACTGCTGTTCTTTTGCTGTTGTTTAGTTGTGCTTCCTGCATGCAGTTAATAATTTTTGAATTTAATTTTCAATGATGTTTGGCTGGAAGCAATTTTAAATTGCTTGAATATCAATAAAAACACACGAAAAAAAAATCATTTTCAACAATTTTTAATTAAAGCAACAAGACAGCTTCAACTGTTTAACTTTGTTTACATTTCGCCAATTTTTATTTTCTCGCATCTGGCTCATAGCTTCTAGATTATATATGAGTTGTCAACTTCGATTTGACAGTCGCGGCAGTACGCTCTCATCTAGGGAGTTCACCTCTATAATTATACCATGCTCATGATCATGATGCAATAGGTCTGTTCCCGTACTTTTCGTGCTAAAAATGGTAAAAACTGTCAAAAACGTGAGAGTAAGGAAAAATCTTTCAAAAATATTGGAAAACACAAAAAGTACGGGAACGATTTTTGGACAAAAATTGTGTAAACTGTCAAATAAAATCGTTTGTTTGATGTGGAGCATTGGCAGTGCAGACGACATGCTAAAGATTTTGAACAATATAAAAATTAATTCTCAAATAAACATTTATATTTAGTTTTTCCACAATTTACCATGTTTTTGGTTTCCACTCCAACAGTTTTTTATTTATTTAAAATAACTTTTATTGTTTTGCAATTTCTTTGCTAACATGTAAACATATGATTTTTGTCAGAAGAAATTTCTCGTACTAAAACTTGCAGCTTTTGACAGGGAGGGTAAATTTTTTACTCTCTCGATTGCACTCTCTTTATCATTTTTTTCGAGTACGGGAACGCTTCTCGGACTAAAACTTTAGAGTACGAGAACAGACCTAATTATACATGGTAGGAGTGACAGTTCTTTCCTCTTGTACCAACTGTCGAAAATAGTATAAATTAGAGAACGAAAAAAGTATAAAAGAAAATAAAATATACAAGCAAATGACAGTCAGTGCAAGACAGTCGTGAGAAAATAGCCAATTGTCACTCCTTCCTTGTATAATTGTATCATGCTCATGATCAAATTGTGTTCTGCGTGTCATAAAATGTTTGTACGCAAACAATCGAGAACAGACAAGCACTAATTCTATGCCGGCTCCGAACGGCTAATGAACATGTGCTCAAAAAGCCTTGCATGACATTGACTCATAGGAAAATATTTCGGAAACGACATGCCCGATTTAATCAATAAATTTTAAACACTCCGTTTGACACATGAGTCTGCCTTTTTTGATTTGAATTTTCATTTAAGTAGGTATATTTTTAATTAAGCAAAGGACTTGAAATTGCATAAAGCTCTTTTCATTGGGCATCGATCTATCTAAAAATCAGAACGAATAAAACCTATGAAAAATTTGTTACAAGGAGAAACAAATTTTTCGTGGGCTAGCTCCACTAGCATGTGGCGTCCGTGGCGTAGTTGGTTAAAGTGCGTGGCCGCTATGTCAAAGAACTTTGGAGACCCAGGTTCGAACCCCAGCAGCGACAGAAAATTATTTGAATTAAAATAATTTTTCTGTATGGCCGCCACCTCTCTGAAGACAATGGCAAATCTCAGAGAGTAATCAAAATGCCATGTAAAGCTTCTTGAGAACGAGAACATTCCGTTCATCGCCGTTCGGAGTCGGCGTTAAGCATGTAGGTCCGGTTCTCGGTTAATTGTGTACAAACTTAATAACACGCACAACACAATTGATCATAAGAAGCTAGGTCAAAGTCCTTTCAAGGGCTGAAATGGCCAGCTATTTATTTATTATTTTATAGCTTCACTAGCATTTTGTATGAAAAATTAAGTTTGATTATTTTCCATAGGATCATATTTGGTATCAAATGTAAAGGTTGCATCACGTTTCTATTGGTGGTACTTTGATCTCTCTACGAGTCCTCGTTTAGGAAATATTCAGAAAAAATTTATTTTGATAACCGGTGCAACCCTATTTCCTAAAAGGTAATGTTTGCAATACAATTTTCAATGTTGATAACACCTTTCCAATGGTGGTACTTTGTCCTCTCTACAACCTCTAGTTTAGGAGATATGCTTAATTTGGTAGCAAACTGGACCCTATTTAAACTGATGGGCTTCCTTTAAAATATATAGATTCTTTTTTGTAAAATTTCAATTTATATAAAACGTGTTTTATATAAAAAATGGATCTTGTTGTTTTTCGTACCGTAGAGAAGAGAATAAAATTAACTGAATAAACGTTTATAACAACATTCTTCAAAATAAAACATAAAATATAAAAAAGCACATTTAAAAAATGTTTTCCATTTTATTAACCTGCACAGGTAGTTCAACACATGCGAAAACGACTGAAAAAAAAAATAAAATTTATACACTCATGTGCAATGAAGTTGGGTACTTTAATTTTTTTTTAAATATCAAAGTTCTAACCGTAAATTGAAAAAAAAAACGCTGTGATTCTGTCAATTAGTTCACTAATTAGTGAATCATTAAATTAAATTATTTTACAAGCTACACAGAAAAAACAAAAATGAAAGGATAGATTGATAGTGACGCCAACTGAGTACAATGATTTAATGTCAAAATGGCACGATGATGGTCGAATAATCATAAATCAGCTTCATAAGAAGGTGAAAACTCAAAACTATCAGTAAAAAGTTGAATGTTCCTTATTTTACGGTGATAAATATTGTTGATTTGTACAAAAACACAAGTCAGATACAGCAAAAGACCAGGAAAGGCAAAAAATCTAGCTTTGTTCCGGCTGGTATTGTGGCACTTAAGCGAATAGCAATCGCGAAACTTCACAAGAATATGGAGAAAATATCTCAATTATGGTCTGAATCAACAGAACGTAACAGAACGATTTCTAGATTTACCACGAGTAGAACTTTGAAAAAATCTTGGTTTCAATTTATACAAGGTGAGGCACAAAAAATGTTTTTCAGCAAGATTCTTCAAATAATTCCTTCGACAGATGAAAAGCAAGCAATTTTTGACTAAAAATAATAAAATTAATCGATTTGCATAGGTGAAGAAGCATAAAAACTGACCTTTATGACAATGGCATTCAGTTATATGGAACGACGAATCCAGATTTGAAGTTTTTATGGGTGTAACGCGACCCAAAATGCTGCGTAGAAAAGGTGATGAGTTTCATAACGATTGTCTGCAAAGGGAGTTGGTAATCCCATTCCTTAGATGGTATTGTTAACTACAAACTAGTAAGAAATGATCTTCGACTGGGCCGAAGTTAAAATACCCCCACGTCCGAACCGAAGTATATTCAAAGTCTTAAGCCGTCAATAAAATGTTTATTTGTATAAAACATTTTTGTTATACCTACATAGTTTTAACAGAAAATATTCGCTTTCATTTTTTATAAAATCACTTTGTATGGGGGGTGGGTGTGGTTTTCACTCGATTTGGTTGAATTTTATACACAAAATGCATGTTATATATCAAAGTTAATAAGCAAAATTTCAAGTCCATATATTATTTTTTGTGGAATTTAAAGAGATTTTACCTTTTTGATGAAGTCACTTTATGTGGGAGGTAGGCGTGGTTTTTATCCGATTTGGTTGAATTTCATACTTAGAGTGCACTTTAAATATCGGAGCTCATATGCAAAATTTCAAGTCCATATATTAATTTTTGTGGAATTCTAAGAGATTTTACCGTTTTGATAAAGGCACTTTGTATGGGAGGTAGGCGTGGTTCTCATCCGATTTGGCTCATTTTCGAACTTGACCTTAGTTTTTTAGATAAAAGCTTAAATATTGAATTTCGTGATGATAGCTTGAAAATGACGGCTGTAATCGTGACGACAGACGGACAGACGGACAGACAGACGGACATGGCTAAATCAACTCGGGTGGTGATGCTGATCAATAACATATATACTTTTCTATACCTACCACGCCTCCTTATGGGCGTTACAAACGGAGTGACAAAATTAATATACCCCCATTTACGTTTTTTAAACGTGGGGGTATAAAAATGCATGCATTTTTTGAGCAATGATTTAGTTCCATCAATTCCAAGACTGCAGTCAAATAATGGTAAGTATATTTTTCAAAAAGACGGCGCACCAGGTCATATACAAGGTGGCGCAAAAATAACCTTCCGATGTTTTTGGCTGTAATTTAAAAACAAAATGAAAAACTTTGATTTTTCTTGTGGATTATTTTTATATGGTCTTTAAGTTTTTTTTACATCAAGTCGAGAATATGATGTCATGTAAATGGCCGCCGCCACAGTTGATTGTCATTTGAGCCCATTTTATGGCATTTTCCATCACTTCGGCCAAAACTTCCGGCGATAGGTCCTCACATTCTTGACGGATATTGTCTTTAAGAGCTGCAAGAGTCTGAGGCTTGTTGACATAAACCCGCGACTTCAAAAAGACCCACAAAAAGAAGTCTGGAGCGGTCAAATCAGGCGATCTTGCTGGCCAGTGCAAATCACCAAATCGGGAGATTAGGCGCCCAGGAAATGCATCCTTCAGCATATCGGTTGTGGCACGTGCAGTGTGTGCCGTTGCACCGTCCTGTTGGAACCACATGTTTTCCAATCCCAATTCATCAAGTTGCGGCAAAAAGAACTCGTTGATCATTGCTCTGTAGCGCTCACCATTCACAGTAACCGTTTGGCCCGCGACGTCTTCGAAGAAAAAAGGTCCGATGACTACTCCAGCGAAAACAGCGGGTGTAAACAGTGACTTTGAGCGGGTGTAATGGCTCTTCGTGTGTTACACGCGGATTTTCAGTGCCCCAGAAGCGTAAATTTTGCTTATTTACGTACCCGCTAAGATGGAAATGGGCCTCATCACTCATGATTATTTTTGATGAAGTCACCGACCGATTATTGGTCAAATAAATAGTCAGCAATATTCCGCGTTCTGGAGCAGTGTAGCGTAACATTGTTTATTAACGTGTATTTCGCATGTGTTTACTACACAAATGTCAAAACAGAACTGACATTAGGGGCCAATCGCAAAATTTATAGCATTTTCTTTTTATAGCACCTTGTACAAGAAAATCAATGAGCATAAAATTAATACTGATTTTGGATTGACCGACCACCAGCCCTAATTAATCGTCAATCGAGTTAATGTGGAATTTGATGAAATCCAAATTACGAAAAAGACCGGCTAGAACCTTTGAAAGTCTTCAAACAAGATTACAAGAAACCTGGGTCAAAGGTGAGTCAAAAGGTGACTTCACTCGCCGGTAAATTTAGTCAAATCTATCAAACTTTGAATAAATGTGCAAATTACAATGAGTACGAAACCTCAGACTCGGCAACTATTCACCGCCAAATTGAATTTAAATAAATTATATTTCTTTTTTTTTGTTTTCTTGCATTTGCTCTGAAAATTATGTAACTTTATGAAACAAACAAAAATCTGATAAAATTCAAGAATTTTTTATCATTTTGTGTGTGAAACTTTGGTATTTTATATACAAATATAAGTATCCAACTTCATTGACCATGGCTAGTACATACAAAAAACTCGATATTTACATGTAGTAAATAATTACTACACTTAAACATTAACATAAAGATTAAAAACTATTGTGAAATTGGATTTATTTATTGCATATAGGAAAATGTATATTAATGGTTAGAAATAATGTCTGTATTGTCCCTGAGCCCAACCTATACCATGTTGGGTAAATTTTTCCCACATTAAATTGTTTTAAGTCACTGATATCCATCATATTTAAATATTTCAATGATTTATGGCTCTTAATGGGCTTAAATGGGCTAATGTTGAGTAAGAGTGAAAAAGCTTTAGTAGCAGAACGCTATTGTTAACATTTTCTATTATTTTGAAGTCGAATTCACAAGTGATATGTTTTGTTAATTTTTTGCTTATGTCAAAAATTCTCTCGCTGAATTCTTCATGCATTTTTGACAATCATATTCACCTCACAAGAGATAATGAGTCCCTGAAGAGTGAAACAAGAAATGATTTATTTGGTCAAAATTTATTTTATTTCTCAACATTATCTCCTTGATATACTTCGTCTAATGTTTTTCTCATTCTTCGATCTCTTCCAAATAATACAATAATTCAAAATAAGCGTTTTTTTGAGCGATGACTACATCGCTGGCGCCAAATCTCTTTCTGCGAAGGCACTTAAAGTTTGGAAATAGATAAAAGACCCAACGATTTTTATCTGGAGCATATGGCTTACTCTGGAGAATATGGTGGATGACGAGCCTAACTGTAGCGTAATTCATGTAATTTTGTCATTGCGACTGTGGACTTACCCGCCAGTACCTTGTCCATTTGGAAGAGCACATTATTCTTTGCCAAATGCGGCCTCTCTCGCTACATAATATACGCCGTTGATTCTTTTGCCCTTTTTAAGATTGGTGGATAAGACCGCTTGTGGCCCACGTGGCGTCCGTGGCGTTGTTGGTTAAAGTGGGTGGCTTCTATGTCAACGAACCTGGAGACCCGGGTTCGAACCCCAGCAGCAACAGAAAATTATTTGAATTAAAATAATTTTTCTGTACGGCCGCCACCTCTCTGCAGACAATGGCAAACCTCAGAGAGTAATCAAATGCCATGTAAAGCTTCTTGAGAACAATCGTTCGGAGTCGGCGTTAAACCTGTAGGTCCGGTTCTCGATCAATTGTGTACAAATTTAATAACACGCACAACACTATTGATCATAAGAAGCTAGGTCAAAGTCCTTTCAAGGGCTGAAATGGCGAGTTATTTATTTATTTTTTATAAGCCCGCTTTGGTCTTTTTCGTCTGTGGTTCGCGTTCCACAGTTTCAACAGTGCTTTAGTTTCTGGTATATTGTGATGAATCCATGTTTCGTCCATGGTTATAAGTAGTCCTAAGTATTGCGGTTGAGCATCGACAAAAACTCCTTTCAAGTTGTCACACGGTCGCACTTATTGTCGGCATAGACCAAATAATGCACCGACCTGGCTTGCTCATATTCCAAAATGAATGGAAAATGGTCCATATTCATTCAGTTAGATATCCATATCCGTAGCAATATTGTACACTTTTATCGATCTTATCATGAGAATCATGTGATGCTTTCCATAGTCTTCATGGTTGCTTGCTTTGTATGGGTGTCAAATCGTCACTGAATGACATGTCAGTATGAATATTTCAATGAGTTCATGCATAAATAAGAATTTGGTTAAGTATTTCAAAGGTATTATTTTTCCTTCGATTGCTTAAATACTGTTACTTGACCAACTCCGCCTGTTCTCACGAGCAGCCTGTCGAAAGCCAGGATAAGCGAGCATGGTCGCAGGCAACGTGTTCGCCTTATCCTGTGTAAATTAGAAGGGACCCCAGATCAGGGGAGTCGGTGGACCGTTGACATGATCAATGGTAGCGTATACCTCCGAAGGAATAGCAATGATCCTTAAAATTTATTAGCACGGGGACCTCGGCAGACGTGTGAACATTTTTTCACTGCGCATTTAAAACGCATATGGATGATAGTCTTATAAAAGCTGAAAAAAATTTGTTTAAAATTGTTTAATCTGAGAGTTAAAGAGGTGTCAGATTTGGTTAGTCCGAGATAAAAAGTTTTATCATAGTAGTATCGCAGTACCAGAATTGAAAAGCTGTAAATAGTGGTGACCTTTGTGTTACACACGGTCAGGTGCTATATGATAACGCTGTTGCATGTCCACTAGTGGTGAATCTGTCATCACAGTCAAGAACGATATGTGATAATGTGTTGGTGTGTGTGAGTGCGTATCGAGGTAAATCCTTTAGCCCAGAAGACTATCGCAGGGCTGGCTGTGGTAGTTCAAGATCGCGAACAGGTCTGTGTGGTCGGCGTGGAGTTGCGCTAATAAAACCGTGTGACAATGCCCATAACTTGTCAAATATGTTAGATGGGTCTTGATTTCCACCAATAAATGTGGATGGTGACCCAACTAATCATCCATAAATTGGTACTGCTGCGTTCCAACATTGGTTGCTATCCATAAAGTATATTTTTTAATTTAAATATACACTTAAGTTTGGTGTGTAACCGGTGTTGATACTACTATGACAGGGCGTTGGTCACGCCTGGAGTCATTGAAGTAACGCCCAGGAGATGGTTCGATGGACGTTAGTGTATTGGTATTAGCATGGTACTAACGTCCTAAAGATTTATCTGCTGGGCATCAATTATATGAACCTCGACTCCTTTGCCGTGGAACGTGCAACGTGGAATGCCTATACGGCAGGTGTCTGCGTTACTCAAAGTGAAATTTTCTTCTATCATTTAACCGTCATCGGTACTAAAAGGTTAATACAAAATTTCAGTAGATTTAGTGTTAAATTGCCCCAATATACGAGGTACGAGTAAAATACACATAAATACTAGGTAATAAAAATGCTAAAATCAAATCTAAAGACACTTAAGTCGAGTTTTTTTAGTATTGTGTTTGTAAATGACATCATCAAAGTTGAAAGCAAGCTTATATCAAACATGTATGCACAACATTGCCACTTGATTTGTTGGTATTTTATTTGCAAAACATTTTCAGGGGAAACAATTTTATAACAACAATTATAAAACAAAAAATTTTAATATTATATTAAGCAGGTGCTATGCTTTGTATGAAATGCAAAACCAAATCTTGTGGTAACTTAATTAAACGCATGTATGGTAAAATGTTCGACTACGGCCTGTCTGAAAGCCACGAGTGAGCATTTAAGTTCAAATGAGAAGACGATATCGAATTTCCATATAATTAATATACGATTGTTTATTGGTCTACCGCATCGTTCATAACAAATAGGTACGTTTCGAATGAAGTTGGGCCGTTAAGCACGTGAAACAACCGCTATATCAAGAATCAAACCGCGTTTTGATAACGTAGTGAAAAAGTATTAGTTGACTGATGCATGTTTAATGAGTTATCAACTCGACTACTAACTTTAAAATATGTAAAACTGACATTATTAAAATTTCAAGGTGGGCAAAAACCCATTTACAAAAGCAAATTCATGCCAGAACAAAAACGAAAGACCGGGGACAGACAAATGCAGTGTAAATTGTTTAACACACTGCGTATCACCGCTGTAATCGGTAAAACAGTCCCGATAATATAAATAAGAATAATAATATAAGAATAAAATAAGTTCAAATAAATAAGAAATACAAGAGGCCTGTTTTCGTACTCGTTTCAAGTAAAGTTGGAGTAATTATAAATAATAGAGTAATTTATAAATAAAAATTTAATTTGCTGGTTGATTTATTTGAAGAATGGAAAATTCGAACAAGTTTCAAGGGAATTGTTCTCCAAGAATCTCTGGGTTTCATTAGCGTTCATTTTGCTTATTTTAACTTTATTTTTATTAATCTTCTAACCAATTTCATAATTTTTTTCACAAGAATTTAATTTTATCACTTTAACAATCAGCTGTTTGAAGCTCAAGATTCTTGCTCGAAGAAATTTTTTAAGTAAAGTTCAAGTAAAGTTCGAGTAATAGAGAGTGTGCTTATTCTTCTTCTCTCTTGTGCTGGAAAAATGTGTACGGAAACGATTACAAGTAACTTGAAGTTACTTATCTTATATATTAATACGCAAACATCAAATGTTGTCGTACACTTTTTCAATATTTATTTTAGAATAAGGACAATGAAACGTACATCATTCGAAAGGTACTGCACCATAGATGTGCCGAATTATGTTACATTTTAAATTGATGACCTTTTACCCGAAATATTAACGTTGAAAGTTTATATCAATTTTAGTTAGGGATCTCAGAACTGGGAAGAGGTAGAATGAAGAATGAGGTATCGGATGAAAGGTCTAGCTGCACAATATGATTGAATATTAGATTGGTGACCTCTGACCTAAAATATGAGCGGAAAAAGAGCATTTATTAAATAAAAGCTAAACTGAAAGAGATGGAAAAACATGATATAAGAGAGAAATTTAGACATTCATAAGATGTGCAAAAAATACTTTGATATTTTTCACCATCGTTTACGGTTACCCTACAATAAGCACTTTTTCATGTAACAAGTGTCAATATATATTGTGATGGTAAAATTGCTTACAAATAGTAAATTTTGAAAAATTTCCGTTATTTTGACATCAAAATTATTGTGGCATCTCGAAAACTATAGATGTTCTCAGTACAACGTTTTTTGTATGAAAATTCGTTGGTTGAGAAAAATAACGGTATGCGAAAACTTTTTTGCTAATATTTTCCACGAATAGTATGTTATTAAATTGCCCGTTATTATGACACCAAAAGTATTGCAATATTTCGAAACATGTAGATTTTTTCCATGCAATGCATTTCTTAAAGCAATGTCATTGCCTCAGAATGAGAAAAAAACAATTGATATTTCAAATTTTGATTTTGCAAGCAAATATCTCAGCCATTTTTCAATCGATTTTCATTACATTTTCTTTGTATGAAAGTTGCTTTAAATGACTTTGGAGAAATAAGAAAAGATTAACCGTTATTTTACCAATTCAGTTTCTTATGTTGTTTTAAAAAAAACTCTAAAATATTCGATTTTTGCTCGAAAATTAGACCAGACATTCTTTTTTTGTAATTTTTTTTTTTTTCTATTTTTTTCTCACATACTCTTTCATATAACATATCATTTATTTGCAAAAATTGCTTCATTTTGACACATAATTTAATTAAGTGTTTCTATCATCGAAAATCATGAGCTACCCCCTATGATTTTTTTGATGAAAATTACATTTTTCAAAATGTTGTTTTTGTATTTTTTACAAAGTTCTACAGCTTAAAAAATAATTTCTGTGAAAAAATTTTTCAAATATTTCAAACCACTCCAAAGTAATACATATGTTGATACGCAAACAAAAATCTTGTGGTACACTTTTTTTATATTTATAATACAAAAAAGGGCATGATTCTTATATCAGTCGAAAGGTAATGAGCCACAGATGTGCCAAAAAATTAAAAAAAATATATACTATGTGATTACTGCAGTTTAAAAGAAGTGTATGCACTCTCACTCTCATGGCTGTAATTTGAGTTTCTCTGCTTTTCTTACTTGATAGAAATTACAAAAAAAAAGTTATATTAAAGATAAGGAAAAAAAAAAAAATTTGGACAAAGATTAAAGCATAGAATTGGACCATGATAAGGACGAGAATTCAGACAGGAATTGAGAAGAGAAATTCGACAAGGACTGGGACAAGGGTAAGGACACAAATTGAGACGTACCTAAAACAATATTTGGGACAAGATTGGCAAAAGTATAAGGGTCAAGATATGGGACAAGGAAAATAACAAGGATTTGAACACACTTAGGACAAAATTTAGAACAAAGATTTAGATATAAAGTTGGACAAGGATTAGGAAAGGATTCGAATAAGGTTAAGGTCAGGAATTTGTATATGGATTAAAAGAACAGTTTGAACAGGAAGTAAGGTTGAAGAGTCGACGTGAATAACATTGTAAGTGACAAAATTATGGGTTTTAAGGAATTGCAAGAAAAAAAACGGGTTTAATGGCGGACTTAGAGCCATTTGATTTCGATGTCAATGTCCAAAAATGTATGGAATTTGAGAAACTATGTGCTCTTATAATAGGCTAGAGCATTTTTAACGTTAGTATGCAAAAAAACTATTTTTGATTAATATGTCGCTTACAACGTTATTCGCGTCGACTCTTCAATTATTAGTTTGGGAACAAATGAAAGGAACGGGACAAGAATAAGGATAACGACAAAGATACATTGTCAAAATCCACGGATGGGTCCACGATACAGCCAACTTCTTTTTTTAACTTTACCAAGCTTTTTTCAATATATATATATAAAAAAACAAGAGAAAAATCTATTTTGATATGGTCGAATTTTGACCACAGGCGATACTAGTTAAAATTAAATGTCCAAGATCTTTCCAAAGCACAAAACAGACTGATAAAATTATGTTTGTATTATAAGAGATATTTGTAATACACTCTAAAAACTGATTGTTAAATCACTACAATAAATGTTGTACAATTTTACGCATTTATTGTCGTTTTTTAAAAAATATCACGCCACGCAGCGTGTTCTTTCAATTCAGTCAAAAATTAAGTGTTTTTTATTCATTTCTCACTTTTTCCCGCTTTTTTAGCGTGTTTTCGCTCATTCAATAATCGAAGAGAGAGAATTTTAATAATAATCGCTGTTTTCGTGATATTTTACACTTTTTGTGCGGTTATTACAAATTGCTCTTGTAATAAGCAATACAAACATAATTTGATCAGTCTGTTTTTGTTTGTTAAAGGATCTACGTCATTTAGTTTTAATAAGAAGGTTACTTAAATAATAATTACTAGTATCACCTTTGGTCGAGATTCGACCATTTAAAAATAGATTTTTTTTTTTTGTATTTTTATTGAAAATATTTTTTCTTTCTTTACTCATATGCAAACGTAACCGAACTCATACCGCACCAAACGCAATACCAAAAGGAAATCACAAGTTATACTGAAAATTTGGGCTGATGAAAAGTGCCTCACCTCTATTTCAACGCCCATCAAATGTAACCAGTGGAATGGAACGTCTGATTTGAAGTCGAATTGCCCACCATAGATATTCGGTGCACTTCTTTCCCCTACTCTTATTGATTTAAAAAAAAATTATCAAAATTGGTTGAGAAACACGGGAGAAAATGTTTCTTAACTGTTCTGCGTACACCTATTTATATATAGATATATAATAATAATATGTATAATATATAAAGTAGATAAGGAAATGGCTTAAAACATAGATTTGTGTATAGAACTTTGGAGTGGTTTGAAATTTTTGAAAATATTTTTCACAGAAATAATTTTTTAGGCTGTAGAACTTTGTAAAAAATACAAAACCAACATTTTGAAAAATGTAATTTTCATCAAAAAAATCATAGGGGGTAGCTCATGATTTTCGATGATAGAAACACTTAATTAAATTATGTGTCAAACTTAAGCAATTTTTGAGTGTGAGAAAAGAAAATAGAAAAACTAAAATAATATTACAAAAACAAAGAATGTCTGGTCTAATTTTTGAACAAAAATTGAATATTTTAGAGTTTTTTTGAAAACTTATGAAAACTTAGAGTTTTCTTATGAAATTGAGAATTGGTAAGAGAACGGTAAATTTTTTCTTATTTCTCAAAAGTTATTTAATTAAACTTTCAAAGAAAATTTAGGGAAAATCGATTGAAAAATGGCTGAGATATTTGCATGCAAAATCAAAATTTGAAATATCAATTGTTTTTTTCTCATTCTGCGGCAATGACATTGCTTTAAGAAATGCATTGCATGGAAAAAATCTACAGGTTTCGAAATATGGCAATACTTTTCATGTCACAATAACTGGAAATTTTTTTAACATACTATTCGTGGAAAATATTAGCATAAAAGTTTTCGTATACCGTTATTTTTCTCAACCAACGAATTTTCAGACAAAAAACGTTGTACTGAAAACATCTATAGTTTTTGAGATATCACAATAATTTTGATGTCAAAATAACGGAAATTTTTCAAAATTTACTATTTGTAAGCAATTTTACCATCACAATATATATTGACACTTCTTACATGAAAAAGTGCTTATTGTAGGGTAACCGTAAACGATGATGAAACATATTAAAATTTTTTTTGCACATCTTATGAATGTCTAAATTTCTCTCTTATATCATGTTTTTCCATCTCTTATAGTTTAGCTTTTATTTTATAAATGCTCTTTTTCCGCTCATATTTGAGGTCAAAGGTCACCAATCTTATATTCAATCATATTGTGCAGCCAGACCTTTCATCTGATACCTCACTCTTCATTCTACTTCTTCCCAGTTCTGAGATCCCTAACTAAAATTAATATAAACTTTCAACGTTAATATTTCGGGTCAAAGGTCATCAATTTAAAATCTAACATAACTCGGCACATCTATGGTGCAGTACCTTTCGAATGATATACGTTTTATTGTCCTTATTCTAAAATAAATATTGAAAAAGTGTACGACAACATTCGATGTTTGCGTATTAATATATAAGATAAGTAGGTTAAGCTTATAATAATAATATAAAATAATATATTTAAACATAACATAATTTTAAACTTAGATTAAGTTACAATTTAATAAAAATATGTTGAAGTGTAGTGTTTGTGAATGCAAATATAAAACATTAAACCTGTATTATAGGCATTTATATTTGCACAAAAATTTGAAAAATGTTATTTTTCACTGTTTAAGTGAAAATTGTTTAAAAAAATTTTGCAATAATAAGAGTTACGGATCGCATTGGTTCCGTACTCATAAAGTAATTAAAAGCGCTAAAAATCTAAAAACAAATTTGTTTGAATATTCCATTAAAAATTGTTCATATAAAAACAACTTAATGAATATAACTGTTCATATGAGTCGTCATTTAAACTTCCACAGAAGTATTTTGTGCCCTATTAAAAATTGTGTTGTGAGTTTTGTAAATAAGGTATCATTTAAATGTCATATTTTTAGAAAACACACAATAAGTACATACAAAAAGGATCTAAATCATATGAATTTGAAATGTACGGATGAAGTAATATCTTATTCTATGCCTGAAACGCTTGAGAAAGCATGCGACAATTCAAAAATTCGCAATTATTAAAAAGCAACTTCTTCGGAAATTTGTTTCTGCAACTTAAAGCAAAATATAAACTATCAGAAAGAGCATTAAATTATCTTTCAAATGAACTTTTTCAAATTTTAAATGATAATGATATAAATAAAGATTGTATTGAAAATATTTTACAAAAAAAAATCAATTACTTTCAAATTTGACTGAGTTAAGTTCAGCTCACAAAATAAAGAATTACTTAATAAGAAATAATAAACAATTTGTTGAACCCAAAAAACGATTATTAGGATTTAATTATTATCACAAAAATTGTTTTTATTACTATATTCCAATTTTAGATACTATAGTGTCTCTTTTAAATGACAAAAATTTTAGAAATGTTTTTTATAAACAAAAGGAAAAAAAGACCGATGTGTATAGCGATTATAATGATGGTTCTGTTTATTATGCAAAACCTTTCTTAAAAAGTCATGAAAAGCGAATTGAAATCTTACTTTTTCAAGATGCTTTTGAGACTTGCAGCCCCATATCATCTTAAAAAAAAAAACATAAACTTGTAGGAATTTATATGATGATAGGAAATATTGATAAACAATTTAGATCCACAATTCACAACATTCAGTTGGTTTCATTATGTAAAGAAAGTGATTTAAAATTTTTTGGTTTTGATAAGATCTTGCATCCGATAATTCGAGACATCCAGATTTTAGAAAGTGTAGGTGTTATGGTTCCAACCACTGAAAACACCTTCACTACGTTAAAAGGATCTTTATTTGCTGTGCTTGGTGACAATTTGGGAAG
This sequence comes from Pherbina coryleti, assembly GCA_943735915.1. Classification (NCBI taxonomy): domain Eukaryota; kingdom Metazoa; phylum Arthropoda; class Insecta; order Diptera; family Sciomyzidae; genus Pherbina; species Pherbina coryleti. The sequence goes on from OX030950.1 coordinate 123,273,987, forward strand.
TCACCAAATCGGAGGATTTTCCGAAAATTTTAGCACTACCGAGTATTTTTGTAGGTACTGTTTTAATACAAAACATATGTTAAATGAAAAAAATTTAACATTGTGTGAGTTTCGAAATCCTCAAAATTATTCAACTTGCGTAACAACATTGAAGGAAACAGACGTATTACGTTAATATTAAAAAAAAACGCTTCATTGCCTGCATATCGAACATTTGAGAGAGAAGTAGATAAATGTGTGAGAGGATTCACGCATTTATAGCGTTTTTTCCAAACGAAAGAGAGCGTGAGAATGATAGTTGTAGAAGAGAGTTCTTATAAGAGCGCGAAACAGATAATTGTAGGTGAGAGGATTCACGCATTTCTAGCGTGAAATATTTCGAATTTTGATCCATGCGATTTTACTGCAATAAATGTAGGCAATCAGTTGCCAGCATTTAATGTAGTTAATTCCCGTGAATTTTTGTTAGAGTGTAGCCTCACAAAAAAACGAAAAATATCACTAAAACAGTGTTTACTATTAAAATTCTCTCTCTTCGATTATTGTATGAGCAAAAACACGCTGAAAAAGTGGGAAAAAGAGAGGAAAGTGAAAAATGAATAAAAAATGCTTAATTTTTGACTGAATTGAACGAACACGCTGCGTGGCGTGATATTTTTTTATAAAACGCCAATAAATGCGTAAAATTGCACAACATTTATTGTAGTGATTTACAATCAGTTTTTAGAGTGTAGATATTTCACCAATTTAAAAAGAAAGCTCCAGGAAAAATTGTATGACAAATATTCGAAATTGTTGTATAACCTAGTTAAGACACCACAAGTTGTCGATTTCAAGAAAACTAAAACCCGAAATATATAAAAACTCATTTTTTTGAAATATTCGAAACTGGGCTTGACAACTCTTTTACCGATGACATTTAAGACAAACTCCAATGATATGCAACGATCATTAACGTTTCTCTCTTTGCAGCAAAGGTGGTAATGAATTAGTAATCGATTGTAAAAAATGAAAGCCCTGGTCTCGTTATCTCGAAGTTCCGATTTGAATATGTACTATAAAATATATATATTTGAAGAAATATGGAAATTTAAATTAAAAAAAAAAATATAAAACATTTGACCAAACTTTGGGATAAAGACAACAAAGCCCTGTAGATATCAATCAACAATAAAAAATCGTAGTTTCTCTAAAACAGTCCCCCATTTTCGTTATAGTATAAAATGCAGCCAGTTTATCTAAAAAATTTTTTCTGTTTATTTTTACGGGTCTTCAAAATGAAGTATACTCATAGATTTTTATCCAAAGAGTCCATAAAACCCAAAAAAATACCAAAATCCAACTAGTTGCATATCCTGTTGGGACCCGATCAATAACTTTTTGAATTCAAGCAGTTTTTTTTTAATGACTGTGTGGTTTGATGTCAACAATGCAAAATTTATCGATTAAATGTGAAATAAGATTCTGCTTCAGGATTTTCGGTGGAAAATAACAGGCTATTTCAATGTTATCTATATATCGACTGGTCTCTGACTGAACCTCGTAAGTCAAAAAATCGAAATTGAAAAAATTTGAGGAAAAACTGATTATTTTCTTAGGGAATTTTTTCCTTAGTAGATTTTTATCCAAGGAGTTCACAAAGTGCAAAAAAGTGCCTATGATCAAACATAAATCTCAGTCGAACATATCGGCCATTGAATAATAGACTTGTGTGCAAAATGTTAACAAAACCACAAAAAGTTTCAATGCTTCAATTTAATCCATATATCATTCAAGCGGAACTTATTTAACATAAAATCATAGGTGATTGTCCAAGATTTATCCAATCGTCCAATTTATCCAAGTTTTTTTGTGGCGTCCGTGGCGTAGTTGGTTAAAGTGCGTGGCCGCTGTGTCAACGAACTTGGCGACCCAGGTTCGAACCCCAGCAGCGACAGAAAATTATTTGAATTAAAATATTTTTTCTGTACGGCCGCCACCTCTCTGCAGACAATGGCAAACCTCAGAGAGTAATTAAAATGCCATGTAAAGCTTCTTGAGAACAAGAACATTCCGTTCATCGCCGTTCGGAGTCGGCGTTAAACATGTAGGTCCAGTTCTCGGTCAATTGTGTACAAACTTAATAATAACACGCACAACACAATTGATCATAAGAAGCTAGGTCAAAGTCCTTTCAAGGGTTGGTCAGTTATTTATTTTTATTTATTTATGATTGTCCAAGAAGCTAAGACAAATCATAAAAATTGCAATGACTTAGCTGAGAGCTAAATTTTTCTGTACACTGCCAAGCTTTATTTTTTCCGTGTTCGGCGCAAGAATCAAATGTCCAATGATCATCAAATGTCCCATCAGCGCTCTCGACCATAGTGCGCACGTTTTGGTAGGTATACGAAATGAGATTTCACTTCTTAAAGTCTTACTAAAAAGCACGCACTCGTGGACGAGAGTGATGAATTATAAGTAGGCGTTCACGAGTGCGTACGATTACTTGTGTACTTTTTCTTTCGAATCGGACCCTCACAAAGGCTCGCGAGCGATGATTCCGTATTCTAAAAAATTTGTGTCAAATGGAGGATTCGAACAAATGACATCTCGGTTCATAAAATTTGCATCGAATGGTCCAGGCACGTTAGCGCCAACGGCCACCACTTTCATAAAAGAACTCAAAATTTGTTTTCATTTTCAAATCACATTTTTCAAAAAACTTTTGAAGATTATTGAATAATAGTGTGCTTATTCTATGACCAACAGTGTCTGTCGTTGTCTTAAGGGGAGATACGCAGTCAGAACTTTTTTTTTTCAAAAATTTTTTTTGCATTTTCTTAAAGCCTTAGTCTCAAAAATATGTGGTGAAAATTTCAAGTCAATATCTCAAAAAATAACAAAGTTATAGCCTACTGAGTGAACCGCCTTCTAGAGCGCGCAGTGCTGGCGCTTATTTTCAAACGCGTTTTTCTCGAAACCATGTTTTCAAAGTCGGTGACCAAGATTTCTCGAAGCTCAGTGAACCGATCCTTTTGATTTTTCCGCAGGTTTATTCTACACATAATAATCTCGTACTTGTCATAGGATTTTTTTTTTTTTAGATTCGTTCATTTTTTATAGGCAAAACTATGACGAATTTTTGGTCGAAAATCGTTTTTTTACGTTCGAAAGTCCGCCATTTTGTGAAAAATCAATATTTTCAAAAACGGCTATGACAAGTACGAGTTTTAAGTATCTATTTTAATAGTATATTTCATTTTTTTGTTTCAGATGAATTAAGGAGGAGCAATCTTGGTCACCGCATTTCATCTTTTTTTCATAAAATTTTTTTAATAAAAAAAAAACTAAAAATACTCTTGAATGTGTATATTTTTAGGTATAAAAACCCTCATTTAAAAATATCCCATAGGTTTCCTTAAAAAAATTCACAATTATGACCTTTTTTTTCGGCCTCTGGCTGCGTTGCTCCCCTTAAATGTCTTTAAAGGCCGTGTGCTATTCGGAAACTTTTCACTCGGATGATGAAATTTTGACAGTCTGAAAGAGAATATTTGGCACTTGTGAGGTGAATATGATTGTCAAAAATTCATGTAGCCCCAGGGGCTAGTATAATTTTTGACAATCGGAAAGAGAATTTTTGACACAAGCAAAAATGAAAAAAAAAAACACTTGCGAGTTTGTGAGTCGTAAAGCAGTTAAAAATGTTGTGTTTCCGACAGCATTGCAACCATAATCCCTAATTTTCAATATATATCAACAATTTCGCAAATTAAATTAAATTCTTGTGCTAATGCACTACCAAAATCTAAAACATCAACATTTCTAGTTGTCAAAATTTCATCGTCCTTTTGGCACAGCAAAAATTACAATTTTATTTCAACAGACAGAAATTGTATTCAACTCAGTAAATTCTCTCCTACCACGAGTGAAAAGTTTCCGAATAGCACACGGCCAAAGATATTAACTTAATGTTGCTTATAAAATGCAAAAATTAATTCCGTTCGATTACACGCTGTTACTTTGCGACTTACTAACTTTTTTAAAACCGTAAAGTAAGTGATTTCGAGCTTTTGAGCGCACAAGGAATGCAACTGTTGATTATTTCTTCTTCCCAAGAAGGTGGTATGATAAGCGTATTATTTGGAGCGTAGAGTGTTTTGATGCATTTTCTATCAAACTGTCCGTAGCAAAAAAAAAAAGTAGAGCCAATAAAAACAAAAATATTTCACTAAATCGCTGAGAAGGATACGTTGAGTTAAAAAATTATCGCCAAGAAAATATTTCATTGTGCAAATTATTTATTTTTTATGTATACATGTAATATGTATTTTATTTCATTGTGCTTTAAAACCCCACAAATGAATTTGATCCGTGACTATGAAGAAAAAAAAAAATTGGCTGCACTCAATTTTGGTTCCTTGGAATAAACTTATTCCATAAATGGTTTATTCTTAAACCATTCGTTATTGGGCTTTGTCTTAAAAAAAAGGCACCTGTTGTTATATTTTTTGCTGGAAATACTTTGCTTAGTTTAAGAATTATAAAAGCGAGCCTAACCCAGTGATCACTGGATAACATTCTTTGTTATTGAAAATCACGTGATTGGAACCCGCAATACAATCCGATTATCGCTGACAACTAACATTAGCGTCAAACTACTCGTGACATCATCAATAAGGAGAAAACTGATGGCTTGTTGGTGTTTGCTATAGAGTCCTTACATAACTCGACTACCATGCGTTATGATCTAATTACTATGAACTTAACAAAATATCTAGAACTTTCTTTAGGAGTGTTTAGCTTGTTTATATGAACAGATGTTTAAAAGTAATCATACCTTATATTGATGCATAGCAATTAATTTTGGAATGACTCAATGCTCACTGGTTCTTTTGAACAATCAAATGACTTTAACGTGTTTAAGCCAAGCACAGCTAGTAGAGCGATAGTTAATCCAAAGTTCTTTATAATCCGGAAATGCCAAAAAACAGCATCTTGAATTACAAATTCAACACTTTTCTCGTATATCTTATGGATATTTTAACAACAAATAATAAAATCGTTTTATCAACACTTGAGAGCACTTTACATGTTTATGAATCGATTTTTAATCTATATTTAATCATTTATCACCAGAATTATTTTGTGCAAGAAAAAAAAAAGAACAATCAAGATAAGAGCTAATTAGAGTGTTTTTTATACAAAGTGTACCGAGGTGTACCATGAAATCACTGAAAACTTTTTTTTCCTTTATTTGTTTTGCTTTGTTAATTTAAGTACGTTTTAGCACTAATCTCACAGAAGCACAAGTATCTAGATACTTGTTGAAAATTATTCAAATATGTAACTCGCGGCAAGACGTGCGCTTAACGATGTATTTTCTTCTTCTTACTCTTATGTTACAAGTCCATCGAATTAAAGTCGCGCTAAAGTGTTTGCGGCACAACGAACGACAAAGGAATGAAATCGAAATCAAAACAACAACCACGAAAGGCTGTTTGTTGGTGGCTCCCACAAAACAGCAACAGAAACAATTAGATATGCCGATACGCCGCAGTTAAGCGTTAAAACAACAACAACAACAACGGCTTGATGGAGTTGATTGTTGTTTTTTTGTTTTGTGTTGAAATAGTAGAGGTGAGTTTATGGCGCATTAGTTTGCCCACCTGTGGCAAAGATAGGCGAAAACAAAGTCTAGTAGCTGCAAGTACGGATCCACTGTTTAGTTGTTTGCTTGAGAAAAATAGTCAAGTCTGCAAATATTTGTTAGAAGATTCTTTAACTATTATTTTCATTTCATTATTATTCACTATTCCGTGTTTGTGGATTTTGTCATTTTCGGCATTTGGGTGCAATGTTTGTAGTTTTTATGCCGGGTTTTTTATTTATTTTCATATATTTTTTGTTGTTGTCAGGTAGGCGTTTGTTGTTGTTGTTATTGTTTTTGTTATAGCGATAGTGTCGAATCGCGTGTTGCTGTACTATTATTAACTTAATTATTGTTGTTGCGTTTTGCTATTTTTTAAAAAAATTTTTTGTTGCTGTTTTTTGCCCTTATCTCGTTTATTTAGAATATTTATTATGATATGTATACTCTTTGGGTGTGTTGCAATCGTACCCATGTTTGTATGTATATTTTAAGATGTATGTCTTATAGTCTTTCGAGAATTCACGATATTTTGTTCAAGAGTGTAGAAATTGGTTAGTTAAAGGATTTTTTTCAAAACATTTGAATTTGTACTTAAAAATCGAAGGTCCGTTGTATAATATTCCGTGCATGAGTTTCATTTTTAACGTTAAGCACAGCAAAATTTCACCATTTTGTGCTAACAGTCGACCTCTCCGTCTTTCACAATACTTGGTGCGGCATGCTAACGGAAGAAGACATGCCACTCTTGCTGCACATAAAGTGACATTAATAATTCTCAAGGTTTTTACACAACCCGATTGTTTGATTACTTCATTTCAGTCTACATAGCGACGATACACGATGCTATTGTTGACTCTGCGTGTGTGCTGCTTTGTTGTCATCGCCTTCTACTGGCTCTTTATTAAATGTATTTTGCCAACAGATGCACATTTTAACCACGTGTAGAGTTTTCTTTCTTCGTGTTTTTTTAAATATGCTTATATTTATGAAGTTCATATTGTTATTGCACAATCGTGACACAGCCGAGTGTTATAAAATTACAAAAGTCTTTACATCAATTTCATAAGCAACAACAACAAAAATAACAATAACATCGCTTGGTACGAATATATTAAAAAAATTTCCTTACCACAAATTTTGGTGCATCAAAGTTCATGATAGTTACAAACAAAATCTCAGTACAGAATACAAATATAAAAAAATAAAAAAAAAAATTTAATCTAAAGCAAATACAAATACAATAACATCAATACAAACATTATGCTTAAGAAATACACTAGAAAAATCAATTGTTTGAATGCACACATATAATTTTTTTCAAAAATTAGGCTTAATTCTATCTATGTTTAGTGCTTTTTCTCTGGAGTGTAGTACATGCTATTGAGATAGCAGCGTGCTACCTCACCAACAATAGAACGATCCGGAATGCCTTGCGCGACGCCGTATATAGCCATTTTACCCTCGACGGGCTGGCCAGGATCCTTCATTATATCGGCGACTGCAGCTTGCAGATCTTCAAGGAACTTATCAGCGATGCCAGGTGCCGTGTGCAAGTCGGTGATGCAAATATGTATTCTGGATAGTTGGTAGAATAGTCAGAACAGTTCAAGATTATGCAAATTAAAAAATTTACCCTGAAGGAAATTGCAGAGCATTCAAGTTCCAGCCCGCTTTGCAGAGTGCATCCGACAGACGGAAGACATCAAACACTTTGGAGCCTATGGCAATGACGGATGTGGCAGGTTTGCCAAAGACATAAATGCCTTTTACTTTGCGAACGCTGTAAATCGAAAAATAAATTAACAACAAAATTAAATTTGTGAACGATTCAAAGTGTGCAACGAACCCTTGTTCGATGTAACGAGCAGTGTCCACAATACGCTTGGTGGCTTCTAAGTAACCATCGTGTCCATAGCTCATCATAGTCGCCCAACACGCAGCAATAATACCACCAGCACGCGAGCCATTCACTGTCGGAGAGCCGTAGACACCGCCCGGCCAGTCTGTGGTGACTGTAAACTGATGATTGCGATATTTCTTTTCCGAATAAAGAATAAGCGAGGAACCTTTGGGTGCGAAACCATACTAAGAAATCAAATATTCATGCATTAATTCTAACATGTTATATAATTTTAAATATCAATAAACATACTTTGTGAGTATCAGCTGAAATACTTGTTACACCTTTGACCCCAAAATCAAAAGGCTTCACAGAATAACCAGCTTCTGTGAGCATAGCCACTAGAAAACTTCCCAAGCAAGCGTCCACATGAACAGGAATGTTATGTTTAATGCCGAGTGCTGCTATCTCCTCAATATCGTCAATAGTGCCGTAGGGAAAATTAGGTGCTGACCCAACAAGCTAGAAAAGCACGCCAGTTAAGTAAAATTTATAGGAAGCAAGTGTGTATTTACTAACCATAATTGTGTTTTTATTGATGGCGCGTTTCAGTGCCTTAATATCGACCTCCATGGTCACTGGATCAACATTAACATAATGCACATGTATGTTAAAATACTGCGCGGCCTTATCGAATGCAGCATGTGCTGTCTTGGGCACTACCATATTAGGCACTGAGATACCTTTTGTTTCACGTGCAAAATCACGATAAGCCTTGCAGGCCATTAAAATGGATTCAGTACCGCCAGAGGTCATCTGCAACAAAAACAAGGTTTGAATAACATGGTATTTTTAATTATATAATTAGAACTTACAGTGCCACAGCTCTCCGCATCTCCATGAAACAGCGTGCATGACATGCGCACTACTTCTGCCTCCATTTTGCATATGCCTGGGAATATATCAGGATGCAGGGGATTCGTATAAGACGCTTTGCCATATACGCTGGTAATCAACTCAACGAGATCTTCTTTGAAACTATAAACAGCACCGGACACACGTCCATCGCGCCAGTCATAATGGCTGATCTTCAAGTGATCATCGACCAATGTAATGATTTGCTCCTTTGAGAGTCCATTATGTGGCAGTTCCAACGAGTAGGTTAGGTTTGCACAGCTTTTGACTATTTCACCTTGGAAATCATTGTTGGCTTTGTTGAGCTCCTCATCGATTTGGCGTTGTACCATGGGCAACTTACGCATTTGTCGAAAGAATTCCCTTTTACCGCGAGTCCAAATACCTGTAAGAATAATGACCAAATGAAAAGCTTATCAAGAAAGATAATGAAAAAATGCTTTGGGGACAAACGAAAAAACTGAATATATAAAATGTTTACACTATTTTTAAATAATATGAACTGCTTATAATTGTTTTTATTTTCTTCTTAATTCTGCTTGATAACAGTAAATTAGTTTAACATTTTTTCACTCATGCTGAAAGCTTAATAAATTTCAACATTAAAATACTTCATTCGGACACTCCAAGACACAAAATTTCACACCATATTTACAAAATGAAATTGTCTAAAAATAATATTTTTTCACCACTAATATAGGTTTAACCACTTAAGAAGAAAATTAAAGAATTAATATAAAAACACCAAGTCCTAAAAAATTCAAGATTGTTGCATGGAGTTATTACACCCTGAGTAGAAGTGAAACAAAAATTGTATTTTACAACAAGAAATGGTTCTTTGACCTCATAACCCCCTCATTTTTCGGTGTCGGGGCCACGACACCAAGGCAACCGTTTAATACAGTGAAAATGCAACAACAATAAAAAACGTTGCAAGGAATTATAACTCTAAGACTATTAGCGCTACACTAAATTTTATGGATCGACAGTAAAGGTGAGGTTTTCGGTCATATGATCAAAATAAATATAAAAATTAAAGGCGTTATGGGACCTCTGAGAGAACCTCTTAAAGTAACCTAAATGCACCAAATGCAAAAGCAAAAATAAAATTAGGACAAGGATTTTGATTAGGGCAAGGATAAACGGTTGCCGGATGAGAAAAAGAATGAGGATCAGGAATAATATAAAGAGTAGGACATAGGTTTGAACATATATTAGAGCATGGAATTGGACTAGAATTAAGAAGAAGACTATGACAAGGCTTGGGACAAGGATTAGAATAAAGATTTAGACGAACCTAAAACAATATTTGGTACAAGATTGAGAAAAAGGAATAGAACAAACATTTTGACTCACCAAGTAGAAGATTTAGGACAAAGATTGGTAATAAGAATGTAATATCTAAAAGAAAATTTCAATTAGGCAATTCATTCCAGGATTAATCCAGTAGCCACCATAACTTCTTTACCTCATTAAAGTAAACAAATTAGCAGGATTACCAAATTGTTGCTTTCAATTAAATAAAATTTAACAAATAGCTTCCAATGGCAAAATTAAAAATCTTTGAACTCTGAATCCTATTTAAACAACTCTGAAGATTAGTTCTGCATGGTTGATGGCATTTGCGGTGAGCTATCCCGTTTTTGATTGAATAATTATTAATGTTCTCAGGCTAAAATTTGTGAGGCTGAGAAAAAAACGAGGAAAAGCTTTATATAAGGGCGTATCGAATTAAACTTTTTTTTCAAATTTCACATTCTAAGAGGTCTCCAAAGGTTCATGGAGTTGTCAATATCACCCAAATAAAATTTTACGGAAAAAAATGATGTCTTCCTCTCCTGCAAGGACGAAGTTTTTTTTGAGAAAAACAGTTAAAATTAACGATCTTACAATACTTTGATTTTTATAAAAAAAAACCAAGTATGTTTTAAAGCAAAAGTAAGTATAGGCTTAGGCTAACAATATATTGCTAATTTTTGATAAAATTTTCTTCGCTACCATTTCTGATGCCCGAGGTAGAAAACATAATATTTATTTTTTTTTTGAAAAAGTATCAAGTATACATTTCTTTAAAATAGGAAACTGCATATGCAAAAAATATGCTACTAATTAGACTTGCAACGAATAGTATATTCGCCAGTATACCGAATACAGAATATTCGGCGAGGCCCCTGACCGAATAGCCGAATATTAGGCAAAAGTATTCGGCTGGATTTTAGCGCCAAAAACTTGTACAGACGTGATTGTTTCGCGCTTCTTTGTTTTTTTTTTCAAAATTCAAATGCATAGAAAAATTCTTAACTTGTTTAATACAGAAAATGATTAAATTATGTACCGGTTTTATGTACCAATGACTACTTAATAAATGATTATAAAAGAAATGAGAACCTTACCCTTCTAAATTTTGATTACCACAATAATTCAAATACATAGAACCCTCCATTTTTCCAATTCAGAAGATGATTATGTACCTGTGTTATGCACCAATGACTACTTAAATGATTATAACAGAAATGAAAATATGAATATATACGTAATCAATCGATTTTAATTTTTCATTTTACCAATTATTTCTCTATGACAAAATATATTATTTAAGTATTCGGTATTCGGCCGAATATAATAAAAGCAGCCGAATAGGCCGAATACCGAATAGTAACCGAATATTCGTTGCAAGTCTACTATTTATTAATTCGACAAATTTAAGGAATATGTTGAAACTATAAGCAACATTACCAACATTTGAACTATTAGGTAATAATCAAAAGTTCTGTGCTATCTCGATTATAACTTTAGCTTCGAATATCCTTCACACAGTGGCGTCCGTGGCGTAGTTGGTTAAAGTGCGTGGCCGCTATGTCAAAGAACCTTGGAGACCCAGGTTCGAACCCCAGCCAGACAGAAAATTATTTGAATTAAAATAATTTTTCTGTACGGCCGCCACCTCTCTGCAGACAATGGCAAACCTCAGAGAGTAATCAAAATGCCATGTAAAGCTTCTTGAGAATAAGAACATTCCGTTCATCGCCGTTCGGAGTCGGCGTTAAGCATGTAGGTCCATTTCTCGGTCAATTGTGTACAAACTTAATAACACGCACAACACAATTGATCATAAGAAGCTAGGTCAAAGTCCTTTCAAGGGCTGAAATGGCCAGTTATTTATTTTTATTTTTTTTTTATCCTTCACACAGGACACTGTGGATAAAAATCATGAGTGGCATCGTATTTGGCAAGATATTGATAGTTTAAGTTTATACTTGTTTTGGCTTTAAGACATATGTAGTTTTTTTTACAAATATCAAAGCATTTTAAGATCGTTATTTTTAACTGTTTTCCTCAAACAACAACTTTGTCCTTGCGGGAGAGGAAGACGTTCTTTTTTTTTTATTAAAATTTTTTATGGGTGATCTTGACAACCCCATGCAACTTTTGAGACCTCTTAGAATACGATCCGCATTTTTTGATATGCTTTACTCTACATATATTTCAGCAGAAGCTATCAGCTTAGAGTCGCCGGTTACCAAAATTACCTTTCTTACAAATGTTTATGAACAGTTTATCAAAAGAACATTTCAAGGGATATTTCTGTATAATCTATTTTTGAATGATAAATTTAAGACTCACATCAGCATAAAACCATACTCAATTGTTCTTACAGTTAAGTACCTACAAAACTATATTAAAAATATTGCTATCGTCGGCTGTTTATACTGAGATAACTAATTTTGTTACCACACGCTTCTTTAGCAGCTTTAAATGATTGTTGAAATTTCCAATTCATTTCCAACTGTATAGTGCATGAAAATTGCTTACACAGTTTTAGGACTTTACTCGAGAGTTAGATGCGAGAAGAATGAAATAAAATTGTATTATTAAAAAAAAAAAAAAATTTGCAAGGGAATAATAACTTAAGAGCATATAAAAACAAGTCAGGACCAACAACAATGATCTTGGTAGAATGTGTATAAATCGTAGCGTGATTGCCTGTCATCTTGGTGATCTGGGTTCGAGTCCAGTTTATTATGCAAAACTTTTTTCATTTCTTGCATATTTCTAATTAACTACCTTAAAAATTCAGCAATATTATCGACTTTATATCGAACTAAGGCAGACTTATCTGAATAGGTGCACCAACTGAAATGCTTAATTAAGACTTATACAAAAATCTTCAATGCAAGGAAAAATATTTTTACACAATTTTTTGAATTAGCTGTAGAAAATATAACAAACTAAACTGCAGTATATCTCTCAAAAAGACACATAAGGATCTCTCTCTGTTAAGTATTTAAGAAGAATTTCTCTGTTTAAGAACTTTTAATATAATAGCATTTCTTTACCTAATTTAAAACAAAAAAGTCGATTTCGACGGGGACCACTCTAGTTTAAATTAATTTAAAATTGAAAACAAATTTGAGTTTTAGGCCAAGCATGTTGACAAGAAGATAACATGAAGACAAAGATGGCTACAACCAACAACAACAACAACGGCTCTGTATAGAGCAAATCACACAGCTTGACTATACATTATTTTCTATATATTTGCTCTATACAGAGCCGTTGTTGTTGTTGTTGGTTGTTGCCTGTTTTGTCTTCATGTTGTCTTGTTGTCAACATGCTTGGCCTAAAGCTCAAATTTGTTTTCAATATAAATAATGAAAGGCCGTATTCAAATATTAAGATTAATTTAAAAAAATATTATTTTAAATATATAAATAATAAAAAAAAAAAATAAAAGATACTACAATATGCTATGGTGTATTTATGAAAATGAAGATATATATATTCTTGACAACTGAAAATGAAGATAAATTTTTAGAATGACATTCTAAAAATGGAATCAAGTAGAATAATTAACAAATGAAATCATATTTGGGAAAGCTGAAAAAAAATGCTTATGTTGAAATATCTGCATAAAAATACGTTGATAAATCCTTGCGACATTACCAGAGGTTTCGAATGATGCAAGAGCGAATACGAAGTAGCTTTATTTCCCAGTTTTACAAACTTAATCTGAGTAAGAACTAGAGACAATGCCACTGAAATCTACACTGATGGATCAAAATTAGATGGCAAAGTAGGAGGAGGAGTCTACTCTGAATCAATAAATATCAACCTTGCCTTAAGGCTCCCCGACCACTGCAGTGTTTTCCAAGCGGAAGTTACTGCGATACACGTTACTTGGCTTCATATTAATGATATATCAACTAGAGATATTACTATTCTATCTGATACCCTGGAATCTGTTGTAACAACATCTAAAACAGTTCTAAGCTGCCGCAGATCTCTAATGGCAGAGCGGCTCAATATATTTCTATGTTGGATCCCCGTACATAGAGACATTCCAGGAAACTACAAAGCAGACGAACTCGCTCGAAACGGTACTACCAAACAGATAAGGTAGTTTATCATAAGATCGACAGATAAGGAACAAATTGAAATTCCTCTAGCCACATGTAATTTACTCTCAAATGAACTATCCCTCGAAAGTTCGAGCCCGGGTACTCGAAACCCAAAAGTCCGGTAGCCGGAGTATTCTCATAAGAGATAACCGCGTCAACCAAACCTAACCTAACCTACGTACTAGGGCACTCAAAACCCAAAAGTCCGGTAGCCGGAGTATTCTCTTAAAAACCCCCCAGATATAGTTTTTGGAAGGCGAAATTTTGTGAAATATTTTATAAATAATAAAAATAAAAAAAATCAGAAATCAATAGTTCAAATTAAATTTCGCGGACCCGGAATTTGCCGTAGCCATATGCTCTCCAAGAATTTTTTACTTAGAATTGATCGTAGATCGAAAATTAATTAAAGTGACAAAAAAAAATTGATCCGCCCTAATGTAAATACTTGAATTACCCGGAAAGCTCGAAATTACCCGAGTTGCTTGAAATATCCAAAAAAGCTCGGGTATCCGGGTAATGTGAAGCCTTTAATATCCGATAATTAAAGAAAATCACTTTTACTTCACAGTAATATTTGCAAATCTCCGTACGTCGTAAATAACCATGCCACGGGTCGATATTTTAAACTTTAGCTTTAACTGTCACTTTTTCGTCATACAGAAAGTCATTGGAAGCGCAGTCTCATGGACTGCTATATATTTGAATTTATAAGAAAACACACAAATGTAGAATTGCCAAATAAATTTAATAAAGAGACTCCGAAGCGAGGAGTACAGTGTGGGGGAAATCGATAAAAAGTAAACTGCGAGCGTTTTGAAAGGTTAATAAACTTTCTTTACCTTTTACAACGCTTTTAATAAGTAATATTAAAATTTGTTGTAGTGTTTTATGTAATTTTTAACGATTATTTTAGCTGGGTAATTTTTTTTACTTATTTCGATTAAACTGAGACAAAAATTTCATCATGAGTTGTAATATTTCAACTTTTTATTAACAATTAAAAATCAACTTATAAATCATAATTAAAGATTACAATTTTTTTTTTAAATATCACTAAATGAATTTTATTTTTATCTTTTTTTTTAAATTCCTAAAGTTTGACCCCTCAGCGTTGTTATTAATGTTTTTATTGCTTTTGTAATCTTATCAAAACATAAAAATTAAATTTTGCTAACAACAAAACAAACCGCTTTGGATAAAGGAAAAGATAACACGGTGTGACAGTGCACATTAACTTGACACGAGACAAAGTGGACATCGTAGTTATGTTATATCGTGTTATATTCTTATTTCTGTCAAATATATGGGATGGCATATATATTGGATTTGTTGCGATTTTCAGACTAGAATCCGGAATTGAAAGTTCACTATTATTAGTAGATTAAGAAACGAATGAATTTTGAAAACACTAAGTTCTATACTCAAAACTTATAAACTAGTACTGAGTTAAGTTAAATTGTGAGCATTGATTTAAATATAAGATTTTGGTAATTATAAGGCGACCTTGGGCGAGCGCGTGAACCTTCGATGTCAATTTTCGCGCCTAGAGGTCAAAGGGTTCGAACGCTAGCTGATACAGACATTTTTCTGATCGGTCGTCACCCCTCTGCAGAAAATGGCTTGAAAATTGTTGTGGCGTAAAATCTTCAAATATTCTTTCGTCGATGTTTTCAGACAATGTTGTATCTGAAAGTTTCATTTGTGACTCCTATATAAAGTCGGGATCGATGGACAATATTTCTAACTATTTCTAACTATATACCAATTTCAAAGCTTACAATGGTTTTTAAATTGTTTGAGTCGATTGTAAAAGATATATTTTTTTTTTACGGTGAAAAATTTTATTTCTCTTTTTTAGCATGGTTTCATGCCTGGGCGCTCAACTCTTTCCAACCTAGTTATTTTTTCAAAATACTTCATATATCAAGTGGCGTCCGTGGCGTAGTTGGTTAAAGTGCGTGGCCGCTATGTCAAAGAACCTGGAGACCCAGGTTCGAACCCCAGCAGCGACAGAAAATTATTTGAATTAAAATAATTTTTCTGTACGGCCGCCACCTCTCTGCAGACAATGGCAAACCTCAGAGAGTAATAAAATTGCCATGTAAAGCTTCTTGAGAATAAGAACATTCCGTTCATCGCCGTTCGGAGTCGGCGTTAAGCATGTAGGTCCATTTCTCGGTCAATTGTGTACAAACTTAATAACACGCACAACACAATTGATCATAAGAAGCTAGGTCAAAGTCCTTTCAAGGGCTGAAATGGCCAGTTATTTATTTTATTTTTTTTACTTCATATATCCGTTTCTAGAAGGATATCAGGTTGATTTGATTTACACTGATTTTTCAAAGGCATTCGACAAGATCAAACAGTATATATTAATTAAGAAATTGGAAAAGAAGGAATTTCATTCCAGTTTTCTTAGTTGCAATCAGCGTAGTTCAATCAGGGAGTATTCTGGGGCCATTGCTGTTTATTCTCTTTATTAATATTGATTCTCTTTATTAACATTGATACATACATCTCTTTTCACACAGTAATTGTTTGTTGTATGCTGATGATCTTAAGATTTTCCTTAAAGTTAAAAATTCATCAGATATTGAACTTCTTCAAAGTGAAATTAATAGTCTTCATAATTGGTGCTTTAATAATCATCTATTTTTAAATCTCAAAAAATGCGTCTTCATACCTTATTCTAAGTCCGAAAATATCCATATGTCTGCATATCATATTGCTAATACACCTTTGCTATCGATTAATGACTTTAAAGATCTTGGTGTTGTTGACCATACATTTTTATTATACCAAAGGCATAAGCTATGCTTGCTTTCACACGTCGAAATGGCTCACAATAGCCTTGTCCGTTCAAGACTTGAATATCATGCAGTCATTTGGCACGAATATTATGCAGTGCATAAGTTGAGACTTTACGGCGTCCAGATATCATTCACATGTATTCTTTGCGCTCCCTTAATTTTTAAGATTATTTTCCCCCATATAGATCCCGGTGTTTACTTATTGGGCTTAAAACTCCTGAGAGTAGAAGAAATATATGGTCTCTTCTTTTTATTTATATTTTTCCTGGCTTGATGGTCAGCCCAATATTAAGAAAAATTATTAATTGTAATAATCCTACTAGGATGCTCAGAAACCATGATCATTTCTATTTGGAAATGCGCCGCACTAACTATGCTGCTAATGATCCTATTTTTAAAGCTCTTCATATGAAGAGTCGACGCGAATAACGTTGTAAGCGACAAAATTATAAGTTTTCAGGAATTGAAAAAAAAAGTTTTTAATGGCGCAATAGAGCCATTTGATTTCGATTTCCACTCATATGTTGTAAGAGTTTTAATGAAATTAGTCTGTGTATAGAAAAACAAAATATATCCTTTAAGAAGAATAAGAAAAATGATTTAGATACTTTCGTTATGGAAAAACGTTTTATAACTGAAAGGCAATGGATAATAACACGTTTTTCCAGTAAGTATAACATCTTCGTTGATGGCTTACAACGTTTTCCCACATTACCGTTTCTGGAGCAATTTTCTTGGGTACAACTTTTCCTTTTCTTCCAGCATATGCTTCCCCACTATTTCTTAACCTTTTATTGTTTTGATCTTTCCAATTTTCAAAATTAATCTTGCGTTTTTTACCTTGATTACACTTTTGAATCACGCTATGTCGTATTTGAATCACGCTAAGACATTGGAAAGCATGTCAATGTCCAAAAATTTATGAAATTTGAGAAACTATGTGCTCTCATTATAGGTATTTTTAACGGTAGTATGCAAAAAAACATTTTTGATTAATATGTCGCTTACAACGTTATTCGCGTCGACTCTTCATATGTTCAATATTATTAATGCTAATCATAATTTAGATTTTTCTATATCTAAAAATCTAAAGATATTCTAAAGATATCTAAAGATATTTGTTAAATAATCTTTTGTAATGGATTCTTTTTGTAAACAAACCATTGCTAGTCTGTAAGAATTAATGTTCATAGACTAAAGAAATTAAAATAAATAACATCGGAGGGAAAACATGAACTAAGTTAAGTCCTTTTTGATGATAGAGGCAATAAATGAAGATGGCTACGCTTATGTTCTTAGGGTGGCAAGATAATGTAATCACTTGTTATCACTTATTAAGTTCAATGCCATTGAGGAAGTAACTGTTATTTGCTACTAAATTTTTACAGGAGAAGGTTATTACGTAGCATTTGTTAACATTTAGGTTAAACTTATTTTTATTGTTCCAGTGCTGAAGAGATAACAGTTTCGGCTGTAAGTAAATTACATCTCTTTCTGATTTAATAATATGATACATTTTTAGGTCGGTTGCATACAATTTTTTTTGCATTTTTGCAATTGTGCACAGCTAAGTGCACCGGATCGTGAATACACCTATTATGTTTTACAACGACTTTTTCAGTCATGGGAATAAATTCGGTCTATAAATATTTATTATCACCTAAAAGTTTATATTGGTTAATGTAATGCCATCAAACATGATTGGCCGTTTGCAAGAGCTTTGACACTGTTATTCCTAATGAAAAAAATTATTAAATTTATAGGCTTTGTTCGAAGTGGTGTCTTTTTTTTTGGTACTTTAACAATTTAAGCTGTTTTATAATACATAGTTCACATTTGACAATAACTTTAAGCCGATTTAGGTGTTACAGTATCAACTCTTAATGCAAAATGACTATTTACAGTAGTTGATTAATAAAAATATCAACCATGAAAACCTTCTTTATGTCAAATTGTGTAACATCAGTACTGCATTGAATTGTTAACAATTTAGTTTAACATTTAATTGCAAAAAATAATTAAAGATAAATCTTTCTCAACGTTTTAATTGAAATTTGTTTTAGACCAAATTAGATCTTTTAATAGAATTGCGCAACTTTTAAATGTGATTATATAAGATGAAGAGGATTCAAGTTTTTATAATTTTATTTGAATATATTTTCATAGTCTGTCGCCTCTATCATTGAGCAGATATTCTGTACTAAAGAAATAAATTAAAAGTTTTTGAGACAAACTGTTCTTAGCAGTTGAAGTAGCAGTTTTAATAAAAAGAAAATTGTTACTTACTCTCGTCCTGATTTATCAAACTCCAAAACCAGATGGAGCTTAGAACTGTAGTTGCAGTGATTGTGGCTACCTGCCAAGGCTCACGATTAGCAAAGAGTCGATTCAATCCTTCTGTGAACGTTTTGGTGTAATCACTGGTCGCGAAAGGTTTCATTGTTTTTAAATTGCTGCGCCGCTACCTACAACTAAAATTAAAACTAATTTCAACTGGTTTACTAAAACAATTCACTTAGAAATAGTTTCGAGCACAGTGTAATATCGACTGACTTTCAAAGCAGAGTCCAAACGTCGACCAACCCCTTCGCGACAAGGCTTATCAGAGCAACAAAGTTTTTTTTTTTATATTATTGTGAAGCTGATAAAATCATGATTGGTTTGCTTCCAAAATTGAGTATTATTAATCTTTTATTTATTCCTTCGTTTTTCGATTTCGCTGTATTCGCAAATAAACGCTGGCTGTGAATCAACTCTTGCTCAATGAAGAGTCAACGAACGAGCATTCCAACGTTTTATTTGTCTTTTGCTCTCTACGGCTTAAAACTGGGCTCACCTGTTGACGAACTTGGTTTTATGACCGACTTTGTTTAAATTTAAAATGGTTAATGCAATGTTTAGTGAAAAATTGGCAATAAGGTAGATTTTGTTGCTCTTAAAATATTTTCTTGCAGTATTTTCCTTCACAAGTGTCTTGCTTCTCGTATTGATTGAAAAATGTATCGAGAACTTAAAATAGTTCAGCTGATTAAATAAATTTAATATAACATTGGACACTGTTATCCGCAGGTTAAAATTTTGAAGGAACAAGTATTGAAAAATTGTAAATAAAAACGAAGTTGGTTACACTTCTTGCCTATCAAACAGTGTTGCCAAATGTTCCGATATATCGGATTTGTTATGATTACGGACCATGGTATAATAATACAAGGTAGCATTGACAGTTGCTTGGGAAAACATCTCTTGTCAAAAAAATATACTCAAAAAAAGAGCGCTCACAATTCGCCATTGAAAACACAAACAATGTTGAAAATGTTGAAGTGAAAAAAAACAACAACTACAGCAGCTGCAGATGCATTTACACAAAAAGCTGTTTTTGACAGGAGATGTTTTCTCGTAGAAGAGAAAATAAGCAGTTGTCAATGCTACCTTGTATTATTATACCATGATTACGGACGATATGATGTGATTTTTGCAGTACTGCTCAAATTGTTACAATTTCAAATAAAGCTGGAAATTCAATCAATGCATTTGCATATGCATCCGTCTACTTGCTGGCGTAATTTATGGCAGAGTTGAATGATTGTGTTTTACGTACAGAGTTAGCAGGGCTACAAAATTATAAAATATTTTGAATGTTCTTAATGTTGAGTTTTTATCATATTTACACAAAAATACTTAAAATATCTTCATTTTTAATTAAAAAATCTTAAATCAATAGACATTTTTAAATTTTAAGATTTATTTACAAGAGCCATCCCTAAAAGTACTGAGTTTCTGACTCGTTTCTTTTATTTCTTCTCTCTTTTCGTTATAAGTAACGAGCTGTCAAAATACGCAAAATACGCAAGAAATGTTGAAATATTTTCGACTTTGCTTGCATAGCGAGTAAACGGACGCATATGCAAATGCAGTAAATGAACTTTCATCCGTAAGCTTTCACATATTTCTGTTGCATTGCGTTCAGCGAGTAGACGGATGCATATGCAAATGCAGTGAATGAGCTTCCCGCTTAAAGCTATGTTCACACGCAGGCTGAACAGCCGCTTTTCAGATGAAAAACCTCTATTCAAAAAAGGGGTTCACTCAGCAATGAAAGCAGCTTTCATTTGACACACAGTAGTCATATGTTTATAATAACAAATTTTGCGTTTTGTTTCATTGTTCTCAGAAAATAAGATGCTCCTATTGGCTACAAGTATACACATAAAAAAAAAACAGGCAAACGAAATGTCAAATATCAATGACAACCTGAGTTTAAGTAATAGATTTTGAGTTTACTTTAAAAAACAGACTTCAAATCACGGTTGCTTTCTAGCTTTTCAGAGTTTTTCGCTGAAAAGCACACAAAAAGATAGTTTTCATTTGACAGTTTTTCTATGGCGAAAAACTTAATATTATGTAGCTTTTCAACTGAAAAGCCATTATTGTCCGAAAAGCAGCTTTTCGGCCTTAGTGTGAACATAGTATAAGGCGTTCATGCTGGAGCAAAAAGCAGCATATTGTAAAAAGCAACTAAACGCAACATAAAAAGCAGCTTTTCGCCATACAAATGCTAATATAAAAAGCAGAAAAGCAACTTTTATTCTGCTTTTTTATATTTGTCATCCTATGTTTCATCAATACTTCCGAAATTCAAAGTTAGTTTTATGACATCTTGCAATTGCTGTGTCAGCAGGTACAACTGTTGTTGTGCAACTGTTGAGTGTGTGCTTACAAAACGCACGCAAGCAAACGAAAAATAATGTGAAGCGCTTTGTCAAAACAGCGAAAAGCACAAAGGACAAAGGACGGTACAGCGCAAGTGCTCTCTTGCTATTTCGTCACTTCCGATGTGCGGCGAATTGCCTACAGACTCACAGACTTGATTTCATGTCTTGACCAATGTAAAAGGGGTCTCTCCAAGATCAATCCTCGAAATGAAAATGTCAAAATTAAAGCTGATGCAAAATTATAGCCAGCATAAGCACAGTTTCAAAAAGCAAGCTCAAAAAAGCAAAAATCAGCTTTCTGTAATAAGCATAAACGCCTTATAAGGGTAATTTTCTCAATGTGCGGTTAGTCTAGCTCGTAACCAGGAGATAGCTACAAATACGATACCGCAAATACCGATTATCGCATGAATCAATAGTTTAATAACAATTTAGTTTTTTCGATCAGAAATAATTTCTTATTTTATCTTATTTTTTTCGATCAGAAATGAAAATTATTTCGTGGTAGTTATTTTTCGATTAGAAATAAGAGTAATTTTTTATCGATATTTTTCCAATCGATATCGAAAAAAGACTCGATCACAAATAATTGATATATACCGATTAATACGATATTAAATACACTAGCTTCATATTACTACATTAAAAATTATTTTTAATCATATATATTTTCTTTTCATAATCATATCATTTGATCTAAAAATTAAAAAACAATCGTTATTTTCTATCCCTAGAAATTGTGGCGTCCGTGGCGTAGTTGGTTAAAGTGCGTGGCCGCTATGTCAAAGAACTTTGGAAACCCAGGTTCGAACCCCAGCAACGACAGAAAGTCATTTGAATTAAAATAATTTTTCTGTACGGCCGCCACCTCTCTGCAGACAATGGCAAACCTCAGAGAGTAATCAAAATGCCATGTAAAGCTTCTTGAGAAGAAGAACTTTCCGTTCATCGCCGTTCGGAGTCGGCGTTAAGCATGTAGGTCCGGTTCTCGGTGAATTGTGTACAAACTTAATAACACGCACAACACAATTGATCATAAGAAGCTAGGTCAAAGTCCTTTCAAGGACTGAAATGGCCAGTTATTTATTTTTTTTTTATTTTTTAGAAATAACTAGCTGACATTTGAATAAATTCATTGACTTTATTAAGTTATTGTCATTTACGAAATATTTACGTAATCATAATTCTGGATAGTTTTCAAATAATAAATAAATTTTGAGTAATTTTCAGTAAGTAAGTTAATTTATTGAGTTTTTAGTTCTGTTACAAGAAATTCTACATAATTTATAAAAACAAATTAAGAATTGAAAATACTATTATATTCAAATTAAATTTATATAGTTAAATAAAAAAATATATGATGGTATATATAATGGAAAATCATAAATACTCTCCTGTTTGTCTGTTCATAATCATAATAAGGAAATTCCTATAGATAAATTACAAATTTCAAAATTTGCACATAGCAAGTTAATCCCCATTTGATATTGGAAGAACATTATCTTCTCCATATGCCCTTACAATGGTCAGTGATCAATTTTAGAAGACCAAGTAAATTTAATGATTCCTATTATCGACCACAATATGTTTATATTTTTTTTTTTGGAAAATGCAAAAAATCATTGGACTATTCAGAATACTTAATAATTCGATTCGAATAAAAATAATTCCAAAAAATGAATACAACTAATTATTATAGTCATATGAAAATTATGTATATTTTTCAAGCTGGACTTTTAGGTTATCCTCTGTGGATTGAAGTTATATCTAGTTTTCGACTTGATACAGAATTTTTTCGTCTAGAATAATCCACAAGTTTATCAATTAGTTTATGTATTCTAATTGTAAAAAGCATATAATTTTTACACAGATATTCATTATATAATTAAGGCCATGGTATAATAATACAAGGTAGCACTGACAGTTGCTTGGGAAAACATCTCCTGTCAAAAAATATACTCAAAAAGAGAGCGCTCACAATTGGCCATTGAAAACACAATGTTGAAAACGTTGAAGTGAAAAAAACAGCAACATCAGCAGCTGCAGATGCATTTTCACAAACAGCGATTTTTGGCAGGAGATGTTTTCTTGTAGAAGAGAAAATAAGCAGTTGTCAATGCTACCTTGTATTATTATACCATGATTAAGGCTGTGTGCGATTTAAGCTAGGTAGGGTTTTTGTCAATAATGCCTTGCGTACTAACAATTTAGAAAACTTTCGAGTGAACTTTTCGCAACTAAGTTGAAGGTTGCCAAATTTTGGTGAATGATTTTGTGGGAAATAATGTGAGAGTTTTATTTGTAACAAGTGTAAAAAAAAACAAAAATTAACCAATTAGTTTTTAGAAGATTAGTTTTTTAAGTAATAGTTCTAAAGAAAGCTTGTTTGAGAATATTCTATTCGAATTAAGTTATTCGGTCGTAAATAGGAGTCACTACGTTACTTTGTATAGAAAGTATGAGTAAAACCAGCAACCCTGCCGTTTAACATATGTTACGTTCCTATCAGCTGATTGTGCTGCAAGTTAAGCGAGTCCTTTTCCCAGAATAAACACTATGCTAGGTAACCTCCGAAGTGCTGCTTTGAAAGTAACTATTCATGTGCTTTATCTATAAGAATTCCTTATCACTCTTCCTTTGCAAATCTAGAGCTTACGTCAACCACTCGCCTCGGGGCTACACGCTTCAATCGAACTTCGTGGCCATCACACGGAGGTGAAAGAATGTAATGGAGTGCGTGAGATAATATTGAACGAGCCAAAGACTCGCAATGCTCTTTCGATGGGCATGATGGAGTCCATTATGGCGGGATTAACTGAAGATGTCGATAAAGATGATTTGCGTTGTATTGTGATTTCTTCGTCAGGGCCAGTGTGGTCTGCCGGGCATAACCTCAAGGAGCTGGTGTGTAGCAGGAGGTAATTACGTAGCAAATGCTGTTCCTAATTGTTTTTTTTTCAGACCAAAGAAACTGGTTCAGATTTTCATCTTAAAGTGTTCCAGAAATGCACTGAGGTTATAATGAGCATATATAAGGCACCAGTGCCGGTGATAGCGAAAGTGAACGGTTTGGCTGCAGCAGCTGGTTGTCAGTTTGTGGCATCATGTGATATGGTTGTATGTTCTGACAAGAGCAGCTTTTCCACTCCTGGGTACAAGCCGGCGTTACAATTTGCATGACGTGGACTAATTTTTTATTTTTTAGAGCTAATTTTGGAATTTTTTGCTCAACACCCGGCATCGCTATCGCAAGAACCATGCCGCGCCTGAAGTCTGCTTACATGTTGATGACTGGTTTTCCCATTACAGCCCAAGACGCATACATCGCTGGTATTAATAAAAAATGAAATCTTCTTCTCCATAACTAACGTTCCGTGTAGGGCTTGTAAGCGTCGTTGTACCACAAGAGCAACTTGATGCTGAGGTAGAAAAAATAACTGATGCAATAAAGCGCAACAGCCGCGCAGTGTTGAAACTCGGAAAAGAGTTCTATTACAAGCAACTAGAAATGAATGTCAAAGACGCTTACTGTCATGGATCAGAGGTATGTTCCGTTGTAAGTTGATTTTTATACATCTAAGTTTATGGTCATTTCTTAAGGTTATGCGAGACAATCTGCAACTCACCGACGGTACGGAAGGAATCAAAAGCTTCATAGAAAAGCGTAAACCAAAGTGGACACATAGATAAATTCAACGATACTTTAGACCTAAAAAATATCGTAATGCATTTTTTGATACAGTATATTTTACATTTAGATAAATTGAAAATATAAAATAAATTCCATATTTTAACAGACTTTCTAACAGCGGTAGGTATTTTATAAATTCAGGTAATGAAAGAAGTGGCGTCCGTGGCGTAGTTGGTTAAAGTGCGTGGCCTCTATGTCAACGAAACTGGCAGCGACAGTAAATTATTTGAATTAAAATAATTTTTCTGCACGGCCGCCACCTCTCTGCAGACAATGGCAAACCTCAGAGTAATCAAAATGCCATGTAAAGCTTCTTAAAGACAAGAACATTAGGCTTTAAGCCTGTAGGTCCGGTTCTCGGTCAATTGCGTACAAACTTAATAACACGCACAACACAATTGATTATAAGAAGCTAGGTCAAAGTCCTTTCAAGGGCTGAAATGGCCAGTTATTTATTTTTTTTTTAATAAAAGAAGTGCAGGCTACCATTTTGTTTCTTCAGGCTACCATAAAATTAATATTTGAGGTTCGCTTTGGAATCAAAGGGTTTTTATCTTGCTCAGACGTTGGAATAACTAATACAAATACAAATATTAAAACGACTGTACTAGATAGCAAGCTTAACCTTATCCGTTAATTATCCCTGCATTCGAAATTATTTTGTTTAAGCTATATGGTTTATATGAGTTAATGTTAAATTAAATTGTTGAAATTATTTAATCCACTGAAGAAAAAGGACACTTAGAAATGTCGAGAAAATTTAAAAGTATTAGTTTTATTTAATGAATTTTAAATGAAAAAAATGGGCCAAAAAAACAAAAATTGTCTAAATTTAATTACCTCAAATATTTTTGCAGCAAATATTACTCTAGCGGTCATATGGCTCAGCAAAAGTCGTAGGACCAATTTTTTTTTCTCTAATTTGGATGGATTGTGTTTTAATGATCAAGAATATGGTTTGACGGGACAATTTAAAGTTCTAAAAATTAGTCTTACGAAACTTAGGCCAGGAAAGAAAATTTTGTTTTTTACGTCCTTGACCACTAGACTTACTTCCTAGACTGAGAATAGTCTGCGTTTCGAAATTATGCTAAAAACATGAAAAACCCTTATGGCTCTTACTTATTTTCCGTGTTGTTTTTCCTAAACCCAATTTTCACTTTTCGAACAAATAATCTAATTGTAATAATCTAATAATTTTTTGTTTTTAATTAATTTGTAATTAAAATTGTTAAAATTCTATTTTTGATTAAAAAAATTTTAAAATTCTTCATAAAAATACCAAAAAAGAAAAGGGGGAGTAAATAAAATGGAACAGACGAGTGACAATTATATAACAGAATTTTTTTATATAGAGTAAAATACACATTGTATTATGTTTGGAAGTTATTTTTTATTGAAAGTAGCTTCCATTAGAGTCAATACAACATTTGGTACGATGCATGCATCGACTTTTTTATCGAATTCCAGGATTTTTTAGTATCTGCGTCACGGCTGCTTGAATGGCCGGAATATCATCGTAAAACGCTCCTTTGATAGCAGTTTTCAGTTTCGGGAACATAAAATAGCCGCACGGTGATAGATCAGGCGAATACGGAGGGTGGTCGATGACACAGATCTGTTTTTCATCAAAAACTCATCCACTTTTTTGGTCTTGAGAGGAGGTGCATTATCGCCCAATAAAAACAGCTATTTTCCCTCTGGATATTCAGATCTAACACGAATAATTGATAATTAATAATTTTTAATTATTATTTTTAATTATTTTAATTATTAATTATAATTAAATTTATATACTTTTAAATTATTATAATGAATAATTTTTCCAAATAATGATAATTTTGATCAGTTCGACCTTCTGAAACAAATTCCTTGTGGACAATACCCTTCGATTCGTAGAAAGTGATCAACATTACCATGATTCTGGACTCCTTAAAATGCAATTTGTTAGGTTTTGGTTTGACTTTCGACTTCCATTCTGCAGATTGACTCTTAGTCATATTTAAAGCACCATGTTATGGAGGACGATCCTCACGGGGCAACGCGTAATGGACAGGGGGGGCGATCTTCACATGGCAACGTGTCTGACTGCCTCAACCTGGTGAGGCCAGAATTATCCATGTCGAACTCGTCTCAAGTGAACTCAAACCTCTACGTGGTGTCCTCTAGAAACGGCAAACTGGCAACCGTTAGTTGGACGGCTAATCTGAGTGGCGGACTACCTGCCTTTAAAAGGTGCGTCGGGTTTGAAGCCCACCTCGTAAAAAAACCATTTCAATGAAACGAACAATAAATAAGATAAAAATGATTCCCAAATCTGATGACGACTACCGCAAACGAAAAACTGACAAAGATTTACAGATATGTACTTGGAACGTCCGAGCCATTAATTGGGATGGTGCCTCTATCCAACTGATAGATATCTTAGAAAGATACAAAGCTGATATCACTGCAATCAAAGAAATGCGATGGAAGGGACAGGGTTGCTCACGGCAAGGCATCCTGTGATATCTACTACAGCGACCATGCGGAGAAGCACGAATTTGGATGCGGATTCGTGGTTGGGATGAGACTACGGCATCATGTCCCGCTATTCACACCTGGGAACCATAATCCGTTTCAAGGCAAGATTCTTCAACATAAGCCTGATTTGTGTGCACGCTACGACAGAAGATTAGGACGATGAGATCAAAAACAGCTTCTACGAGCGCCTTGAAGAGGCCTATGAGCGCAGCCCCCGCCACGACATAAAAATCGTTCTTGGTGACTTCAACGCCAAGGTGGCAAAAGACAATATCTTTGGTCCAACAGTCGGAAAGTTCAGCCTCCACGACAATACCTCCGATAACGGATTGAGGCTGATTAACTTTGCCGCAGCGCGAAACATGGTCGTTATTAGCACTAGATTCAAGCATCTCAATATTCATAAAGACACTTGGCTGTCTCCTGATCAAAAGACGCGTAACCAAATTGATAACGTTTTGATTGACGGAAGTCTTCCAGTGTTTTAGATGTACGCACGATCCGTTGTGCCAATATAGACTCGGATCATTATCTTGTCGCAGCCAAGATCCGTACACGTCTGTGCGCAACCAAGAATGCACGTAGTCCAACACAGAGAAAGCTAGACGTCGAAAAGCTGCAATAAAAACTAACAGCCGAAAACTTTGCTACTCGACTCTCACTCCTGCTTCAAGAAAGCAGTCCTCCGATCGACGATAAATGCGCGCAGTGGAATTACATATCCCACTCTATGCGTACGGCTGCCGAAGGGGTGATTGGCTATCATCGCACTCGCCGAAACCAGTGACACAATCAAGAGTGTCACGACGCCACTGCAGAAAAAGACGCCGCCTACAAAGCAACCTTGCAATCGGTTGTAACGCGTGCTGCTAAGGAGCGACACAAAGAGAAGAAGAGGGAAAAGAGACGCATTTTCTGGCTAAAGAAAAGGGACGCGGGAAAGCTTGAGTGCGAAAAGATTGAGGTACATGGTGACAGGAATAAGGTCAGAAAATTTTTTTTCAAGACCAGGACCTCTTCCTGCAAGGATGAAAACGGGAGTCTAGTGGCAGATATCCAGAGTATACTGATGTGACGGGAATACTTCTGTATGCTTCTGAATGGCGACGACGACAACAATCCCGACAATAGAGAGGATATCCCGGAAACCTCAATTTTGGATGACAGCGTTGAAGTTCTTCTGCCCGACCATAGTGAAGTTTTGAAAGCTATAGCTCAGCTTAAAAATAACAAAGTCGCAGGAGCCATTGGCTTACCTACTGAGCTCTTCAAGAATGGAGGCGAAGCTCACTTTAAATGAATTTATGAGTTCCTATGTAGAATATGGTCGGAAGAATGCATTCCAAGCGATTGGAACCTCAGTGTGCTCTGCCCAATCCACAAAAAAGGCAATCCCACCATTTGCGCTAACTACCGTGGGATAAGCCTTCTTAATATCGTATATAAGGTCCTGTCGAGCGTACTATGTGAAAGACTGAAGCCCATCGTAAACCAGCTGATTAGACCTTATCAGAGTGACTTCAGACCTGCCAAATCCACCATAGATCAGATATTTCTGCTACGACAAATCTTGGAGAAGACCCTAGAAAAACAAATCGACGCACACCATCTTTTTGTCGATTACAGCCGCCGATTAAAGCCGCCTTCGACAGTCCAATAAGGAATCATCTATACTCCACCATGTCTGAATTTGGTATTCCTGCAAAACTCATTCGTCTTTCCAGAATGACATTGCGCCACATCAGCAGCACAGTTAAAATCTTCCATTCGATACCAAACGAGATTTTAGATAAGGTGATTCCCTATCGTGCGACTTTTTCAACC
Source organism: Pherbina coryleti (assembly GCA_943735915.1). NCBI lineage: Eukaryota > Metazoa > Arthropoda > Insecta > Diptera > Sciomyzidae > Pherbina > Pherbina coryleti. The sequence continues at coordinate 123,303,342 of OX030950.1, forward strand.
TACTGATGGAGAAAATCATCTGAGCTGCTGATGCTAGACTTAGTGGCACGATATTCTACAAAATTATCATGCTGCTCTCGTATGCTGATGATATCAATATCATTGGCCATAATACGCGCGAAGTCAGTGCAGCATTCTCCAGATTAGCGAAAGAGTCGAGTTGAATAGGTTTTGCAGTGAACGCAGATCAGACGAAATACCTAGTGTCAACAAATACACAGTCCCAGCGTCTTAGGAACCACGTCACTGTTGACAACATCTCCTTCGAGGTTGTTAAGAACTTCGTCTACCTAGGATCCAGCATAAACTCTTCCAACGATGTACGTATTGAGATAAAACGAAGGATAACTCTTGCCAACAAGTGTTACTTCGAGAAGCAGAGCCCTCTCTCGAAGAACAAAACTCATGCTCTATAAGTCACTAATCATGCCCGTCCTATTAACATATATGTAGCACAAGCCTGGACGTTAAGCAGTTCTGATGAAAAGACTTTGGGAGCCTTCGATAGAAAGGTCTTTCGTAAGATCTTCGGTCCAATCTGCGTCAATTGCGAGTATCGAATTCGATGGAACCACGAGCTGTATGAGGTGTACACCGACATCGACATAGTTAAGCGCATTAAAATCGAGCGGCTCCGCTGGCTCGGTCATGTTGAGCGAATGGACGACGGTGCAGCGAAAAAATATTTGATTCGGTGCCCGGTGAATGCATGTTCAACGCAGAAGAGGACGCTCACATCTAAATTGGAAGGATCAAGTGTTGGATAACCTGACTACGCTGGCGCAATTTGCTAGCAAGCGCAAAACATAAATCCTTGGCGCAATTTCTTATACGAGGCCAAAGCCGACGAACGGATGAAAGCGCCAGATAAGAATAAGAAGTATCGTATCCCCTTAAAGGTCCATTTTCATGTTATGTCTGGAATTATGCGAAAATAAAATCCCGGGATTTGGGATTGAATCCCTGCTTAGCACACATTCCGCGTGTGGGGTATGTGATTTTTGACAAAATTGAACTGACATCCGAGACAAACTGTTGAGATTGTCGTAAAATATGTTTTCCAATACTCACTGGTCTGAATGGGCAGAAAAACCGTCGCATTTTTTCGAGGGTTGTAAGAGACAATTACTTTTGTGTTGAATTTCTTTGGAAAATTCCCTTGCCACTCCAGTATTAATATTTCACAAAATTTGCAATTTCAGCTTTTCTCTTAGCACCCATCTTACAACCTTTCTTGTGAATAAAAAGCGCTGCATAATTATTTTTTTTTTTTAGTTTTATTAACAGTTTTTATAAACAATGCTATAAAAAACATTTTAGCTGATTTAAATTTATTTGCAAATAAATTTTTTAACTGCTTCTTGAAGTTAACATATTTTGATGTTGTTGTCTTTACTGTTTTTGTTGTTGGTGGTGTAACTTATGCAATTGCAATTGTCCGATGTGAATATTTTGCAATTGTTGCTTGTAAAGTATTCTTGACAAAAAGTAGATGCAAATGAAAAATCTATCAAGTGTTGTTTTTGTGAAAAATTGTATGTTTGCATTCCATACTTTTGAGTTGGTGTCCTTAATTGTGTAAAAGTACAAGTTAAAAGTTTTTAAAGGGGTCACATTTAAAACTTATATAGATGTTGTTGTTGAAGTCGTTAAAAATAATAAAGATAATAATTATGTTCCTAAGTATTTTCTATGGACTATTCTTCGTCTTAGTTAGTAGAAAGCTTATGTTATATATAAGAGGATTTTATTCTTTTTCATCCTTGCACTCCTGATATCTTAATAAAAATTATTCTAAACTAGTTGCAACTGCAAAATATGATTAACTAGCTGCTCTCGTGATGGAGCTATCCGAATACAAAGAGAATAGGTATCAAAAGCATTGGTAGATGAAATAAATGAAATGAAACATGCATTCTTTATATTTGTTTTTTACTACATGTACGATAGTGTAACTGCAAAACAGTTTTGAAATTGAGTTCGTTTTAAGTTGAAAAAAATACTAATTCCATAAAGATTAAACATATTTCATAAATATCTGTTAAGTGTTGACGTTGTTAAAAGTGTTTATTAATTAATTTATAGTATTAAAAACATTTAGATTATTAGTTCTACTATTATTATTAATATTATTTATTTATAATTATAACAAAAAAGGAACAAAATGTTATATGTTGTTGTTGTTTATATAACTTGGATGTATCAATATTTTCGGTTTTGTTTGGATGTCTTCAAATTGCGTAAAAATTGGTTTTTGTTTTTTTTTTTAAGATTTTCATACATATGTTTGTTTTCATTTTGTGGATATATGAGTGTGTGTTGGCATGCTACGCTGGTTTAAATGTTGCTTGTTCAGCGTGTTGTTTGAACATGTTGTACACTTTTATCTAAACTTCAGTTTGTGGCCTCTTCTCTATCCAGGCCTTGATTGGTTCAATGGCATTGACAGCTTCCACAACAGATTTCAATGCTGGATATGGTTCGAGCAGATCACGCTTGACCATATAGTTCATGTAGTCCAAAATGCCAGCGAAGTAGACATCAGCCCAAGTAAGCTGCAAGTGGAAATCAATTTGAAACAACTAATCTAATCGATTGGCTGTACTCTTACCTTTGCTAATGCCAAGTGACCATCATTGTCCTTCACAGTCTGTTCCAGCTTCTCCAAATAGAACGGAATGACTTCTGAATTGAGGGTGACCAACTTCTTCTCCTTGATTTCGTCCTCGGGCTCATACGAAACGACTGCAATTTCTATATATTAAAAAACAAGATTAATCAACAACACTGATCATGCAACATCGCACATTGTTCGCTACTTAAGCGGAAGTCGTTGATGGTGTCCACAACGATATCGATTTGCAAATCTTCCCATGGAGTGGCGCCGCAAAGACCAACTGTCTTGGCCAAGAATCTGGCCATCGAAATGCTTTGATGCACACGCTTGCCATCAACCTCTAGCACTGGCATCTGACCCATGGGCATAGCTAGGTGAGAAGAAACATCAAGGAATTATACATGCAAACATATTGTATGAAGTCTTTGGTTTACTTGGCTTCAAAGCAGGCCATTCGTCACGCGTCACACGCACATCCTCGTACTCAATGCCGCCGTAAGCGAACAAAAAGCGCAACGGCTCCGCTAAAGCTTTAACATTGAAGTAGAACAACGTGTAGGTGTGCTTGATGGGTTCAACTGGCCCGGCATCTGCGGGTGGTGCACCCTCGACTCCCTCTGCTGGTGGCGCTTCACCTTCGGCGGGTGCAGCTGGAGGTTGTGCTTCATCGGCCATTATTTCTGCTTATGCTGCAAATAAAGATTTAAAATAAACTTTAATCGATGTTCAACCTGATTTTGACTGCAATCAAAAAAGTTATTTTTTTTTAAGTAGTTTTGAAATAATTCGCTCGGGTGTCTAAAAATAAATGACAAGCTAAGGTGTTTAGTTGTTAAAGCCAACAACGCAGTCAAGCAGGTGGAAAGCCTCTCTTTCTCAAATAATTTTTACATTTATAGTGCTTCTTGCAACTATAGGGTGCTCCATCAGCTGATGTCCACATAAAATTCTTATAAATAAACAATGTTAATTTTTTGAAAATTTTTTCTCTATTGAAAGTGGTTAACTTTCAACTAATAATGAAATATTTAATGACTGTTAAGGCAGGTCAAACCGGAAATCAAGGGACATGGAATTTAAGTGAAACCAACTGATGCACATTGCAGCAGCTCTTATGGTGGCTTGTTCAAAATTCGAATTCTTTATGTATGAAATTCTTAACATTAAGAATTTGGATTAAATTTTATCTTAATAGTAAAACCTCCTATACAATGGAAATTAATACAGTGCCTTAGAAAAGTATTGGGGATTGTTTTTTTGTCCATGCCCATGTATGTCTTACCATTTATAAATACTTTTAGTTAAAATTCAATCAAATTGCTTATGCGATGTGTTAACTTTTATTAAGCATGAAAAATAAAGGTCTAAATAGATGCGTTTTTAAAATATTATAAATAAAAAACAAAAATTACTAAAAATATTAGCTCACAAAAGTATTCGAAATTCAACTTTAAATATTAATAAAGTAATGATAATGAAAATTTAATATCGCGTGCCGTATCCGTTCAGTCTAATAACCATTCTTCTATTTTAACTCGTTTTAATTGTTCCTTTGATGTTGTAGAATGCTTTCAAATAGATCGTTCCAAATCTGCCCATAAATGTTCGATCGGGATAAGATCCGACGACTAAGGATGTGTTCCTAAGCTATTCGGCGTATTACAAGGAGCTGTATGCTTTGGATCGTTATTTTGTTGAAATATGTAACGACCCGAAAACCTAAGGTTCTCGGAACTTGCTTCCAAATTGTCCTTAAAAATCTGTATGAACTACTGAATGTTTAATCTGTCATTAATGAACAAGATGTTGCCAACTCCATTTGCATTCATACACGCGCATAATATGACGTTGCCACCTCCATGTTAAGCAGAAGGGTATTTCTTTGGGTTCAATTTAGTATTCTTCTTTTTCCAAACTTTATTTCCACAATCTGGTCCAAAACGATTAAAATTTGTTTCATCGAGGAATATTATTCGTGACCAAATGTCATTGTCTTGATTTTTATATTTTTTCGCAAATTCTAAGCCTTTTTTACGATTTTTTCACTTATAAGTGGTTTATATAGAGGGCTCTTCCATTGTAACCAGCAGCTTGCACAGAACGTGCATAGAACAGTTTCATGTATACTTACATGTATACATGTAGGCATACTAACATGTATGCCGTGATATTCCGAAAGGTTCCTGTTAACCTGCTGTTTTTTTATTTTCCGTATTATAATGGACTCATCTCGAGTTTTATAGGCCTCAGGCCTACCTGAACGTTGTTCAATAGAAAGCTTGTTCCTTTCTAAAATACTATGAATAGTAGAAATGCTTCTTTTTGTAGAACCGGAAATCTCTGTAAGCGTTTTTCCTTATTCAAATATTCTAAAAATTTTGTTTTTCTTCAAAATTAGTTGTCTTAGCGGATTTTAAACCCATTTTTTTTTTATAAGTAACAAGCTTTTTCCCATTAAGCTTTACTGCACCTAATCTACATTAGTACCGGAAAATGCCTTCAGCGTTATTATTTCTAAACCATCTCGTACTCGAACATAGTTAATGCCCAAATTTTAGCTTAATCGGCCCAGTAGTTTTGGGGCTTATATCAGCGCCCTCTATCGAATATTTTTTGCACTTTTCATTTCCCCGTAGCAGGATATTATCAAATAGTAACTCCATACTAACTTAATATGTATGTTCTGTGTCTTTTAATTCTGTATCATAAATTTGACTTGTATGGGCGGAGCCACGCCCCGTTTTCGAATATCCGTGCTAGTTTTTCAGTAGGTAGACCTGTAGCTCGTTTCTGTAACTCTTACCGATCGCAGTTACCGACTGAAATTACCGAATTGACGTCATTCTCACCTTCACTGTTTCTGTAAAAAAAATTGTCGATCCCTATTCCATTCACTAGTTCCAAATCGGTAATATGACATTTGTTCCAATTCTACTTCAATAGGAATCGCTTAAAAAAGTGTTTCTGTACGAAAAGTGACAAAACTTGAAATCGATACTTTTCTCACTGGCTTTAAGCTAAGTGAGAACTTTACCGATTGCTATAATGTTGTTGAAACTATGAGAAAGCAAGTAATCAAATTTAACTTTTTGAACCGAATACAATTTTATTGCTGTAATTTTATACAAATAAATATATTATTAAAAAAAAATTTTTTAATTGTTTGAAAATAAGTAGCAAAACATAAACATTTAAGGTGACAGCGTGTTGTAATTTACGAAAATTTATTAACCGGTTTCAATGAAATCGGTATGTTAATGTAAAATAAACCGAGTGCAAATGTTTGTTTACTTTCATTATACATCACCAACTTTTAGTTTATTTAATTTCTTGCTTTTTGTTTGGTTTGAGATTGATTTTTGTTTGAAACAATATGAGTGAGAAAAATGAGAAGGTAAGTCAAGTTAAGTTGTTTAAATATACAAGTTATATTTAAATGAATATAATTGTTTAACAGGTAAAATCCGGGCGAGTTACAAAAACTCAGCGCCATCGGCTCTTGGAGCTGATGAAACAACACCGGCACCGGAAAATATGAAATTGAAAAGCAGTGTTTTTAATATAAAATATTTGTACATATAATGAAAACAAATGCAAATAATCACCTGCTTGTCACCTGTTTCAATTTCTTGACGTTTCTTTCCGTTTGTGTTTCTTTCCATCACAGACCGAATTTTTACCGATCTCAACGTACAGAAACAGCAGTTATCACAAAATCGGTAACTTTCAATCGAGTCGATGTGACGTTACACAAATCGGTAACTTACCGATTTGGTTACAGAAACGAGCTACTGGTCAATAAGTAACTCCATACCGAGTTTCATTGGTATAAGACACTCGCTTCCAAATCAATTCGATATTATAAATTTGGACTGTGTGGGCAGAGCCACTCCTCCTTGTCTAATGCTCGCTTTAATATATAGTAAGCGCCTCTTAGGCTCATAGCATCTACATGTAAAGTTTCACTATTAAAAAACAGGTACAACTCAGGAATTATAATGATTTCTAAAAAGTGGTAGCATACCAATCAAGCAAATAGGCTATCAGCCCACACTCAAGCGCAAATTTCTCAATTCAAACATTATTTCTCTAGGATTGATTTCTCTAGAAAAAATGCTTAATTAAAGAAACATTTGCTTAAAACTCAAGAATATATTTTCTATATTCAAGACTAATATTTGTTTAAAGTGAGAAAAAAAATTGCTTGATCCAAAAACCTTTACTGAAAACTTGAATAATTTGCTTGATTTGAGAAATTGATTTTCTTTAAATTGAGAAAAATTTGCTTGATTCAAGTAAAGAACTTATTAAAAACTAGAATAATTTGGTTTTCAATCATAAAAACTACTCGAATATACTAAATATATCTTGCAGACGCTTACATATTTCGAAGTAAAGTAAAATATAAGACACTTCGCCTTCGAACCATGCTATAGTTTGTTAATCCGCACCATCTTACACATGTTTTCATGTAAACATGTTGCGAATTATAAGCATGCCAATATAAGTGAAGTGAGAAAATTTGCTTGATTCAAGTAACAATTTGCTCAAGAAGTAGAATAATTTACTTGATTTGAGAAATTGATTTTCCTTGAATTGAGAACAATTTGCTCGAATCAAGTAAAGAATTCACTGAAAACTAGAATAATAATTGCTTTTTTTCAATCATAAAAACTACTCGAATATAATAAATATATCTTGTAGACGCTCACATGTTTCCAAGTGAAGTAACAGATAAGACACTACGCCTTCGAACCATGCTATAGTTTGTTAATCCGCCCCATCTTAAACGTGTTTTGATGTAAACATGTTGTGAATTATAAGCATGCCAATATAAGTGGAAGTGAGAAAAATTTGCTGCGATTGCTTAAATTAAGTAAATATTCTCTTGATTCAAGTCTTGTTCCAGTTCTAGAATCAAATATTTTCTTCTTGTTTCAAGCAATAATTTATTTACTGAATTTTAGAAATAATTGCTCATCATAAATTTATTTTTCTTAATTTAAATTTTTTGTGTTTGATTTGAGCAAATGAGGTTTAGTTTTAAATTGTGCTAAGTTGTGTTAAGGATTCAACGCTTTTTTGTTGATAATGGTTTTTTGTTGAAATTGTTGTTGCACTTTTTAAATAACACTGCTTTACAGCTGGAAAATAAAAAACATGATAATTGTAAGAAATTTGAATTTTGACGATCTAGCACTAAACTCAATGGAAAGGCAATTTAATTGTCGTTTCAGTCATATATAATTCATAACTATCGGACAAGTAATTTAAGCTGCAAGTAAATTTGCCCTAATAATGAAAAAATATAATGATTTTTTTTGTGCTCTGGAGGTTCAAATCAACTCGCTCATACATGTGCCGTTCCTAGTATTTTTCCAAAATTATTATTTGTAAAGTAGTGAAATTTTTGGAGCATCGCTGCTATATTGCATAGCGTTTTTAAAAATTTTACGCAAATTTCACGAAAAAATAAAATATAGTACACCAAAATGTCAAAAAAAAAAAAAAATGCCAACACTTCTGATTTATGTACATTTAAGTAAAGTTTGGATATTTGTCTTTCGATATGATGACTCAAAGACTCAGAAAATATCTGTTATGCTGCTAAAACTTATGCTTCAAATTCATAAAATCTCCGATCCGAAAAACCTGATTTTTAGGGAAAATCCGATTTGCGTGACCTCTAAACCTCTTCCAAAAAATCTGAAAAAAGTTCTCAAAAATACTTTACTCAATAAGCTTTCAAAAAAGCTTGAGCAAACAAATTTTTTTGGGACAGCCTAATGCACGTTAGCCGTTCGGAGTCGGCAGTACGTCCATTTCTCGATCAATTGTGTTCAAAACTTTAATAACACGAACAACATAATTGCCTTTTAAAGACTGAAATGGCCATTTTATTTTTTATTTTTTTTTAATTAAATGTCTGGAGTACATTCCTTAATTGAACCATGTAAAAATTTAATTTAATTCAATTCCTAAATGTCAAATTTATCTATATCTTTCTCTATCTCTATCTCTATCTCTATCTCTATCTCTATCTCTATCTCTATCTCTATCTCTATCTCTATCTCTATCTCTATCTCTATCTCTATCTCTATCTCTATCTCTATCTCTATCTCTATCTCTATCTCTATCTCTATCTCTATCTCTATCTCTATCTCTATCTCTATCTCTATCTCTATCTCTATCTCTATCTCTATCTCTATCTCTATCTCTATCTCTATCTCTATCTCTATCTCTATCTCTATCTCTATCTCTATCTCTATCTCTATCTCTATCTCTATCTCTATCTCTATCTCTATCTCTATCTCTATCTCTATCTCTATCTCTATCTCTATCTCTATCTCTATCTCTATCTCTATCTCTATCTCTATCTCTATCTCTATCTCTATCTCTATCTCTATCTCTATCTCTATCTCTATCTCTATCTCTATCTCTATCTCTATCTCTATCTCTATCTCTATCTCTATCTCTATCTCTATCTCTATCTCTATCTCTATCTCTATCTCTATCTCTATCTCTATCTCTATCTCTATCTCTATCTCTATCTCTATCTCTATCTCTATCTCTATCTCTATCTCTATCTCTATCTCTATCTCTATCTCTATCTCTATCTCTATCTCTATCTCTATCTCTATCTCTATCTCTATCTCTATCTCTATCTCTATCTCTATCTCTATCTCTATCTCTATCTCTATCTCTATCTCTATCTCTATCTCTATCTCTATCTCTATCTCTATCTCTATCTCTATCTCTATCTCTATCTCTATCTCTATCTCTATCTCTATCTCTATCTCTATCTCTATCTTTATCTCTAAGTGGAACGACTCGTGTAAATTGAGGTCGATAACCAAAGTTCGAGGCTATGCTACCTATAATTTCAAAGTTATTCGATATCGCAAACTTGGGTTGCATAGGAGGTACCACGTCCCCTTGTGCAATCGAAATCAAACATAGCCCATGCTTTGCGCGGAATTGCAAGCAATAAGCTGACAAAATGTTATTGCAATCGGATGATCGGTTTTGCTGCGCATAAAGGACGAACAAATATACAAACAAAGAAAAGGATTATTTCATTTCGAAAGGAAATAATTTTGCTAATTCTGATTTTGCAAACTAATTGTTCCCAGTACACAAAGCTGAATATAACATGCAACACTATTTACTATTTCCGAAATCTTATTTCTATCTAATCTATTTAACATATATTTTTGACGTTACACAAAAGTTGCAAGTTTTTACTAAAACGCGTTCCAGTACTTTTTAAAAATTTTGTTGCGCAAAAAATTTATTTACATATATTTTTTTTACATACTCTCTCAAATTTTGTTTATTACCCTCTAAAAAAGACTTTCTGCTACAAAAGTACGAGGAATAACCTAATATTTTCTGTTTCAAACTTTTTTAAAGATCTTCACTACATGGATGTGTCTTTCGATCTTGACGCATTGTCAACAAATTAGTTGATATAATTATTTAATTCTACTCATTAAAGAAGAATTATGACTGCCTAGTTTTTCTTAGACAAGAACTAATTGTCCACTTATCTTAATTCTTGGCAGTTTTTCAGTTTATTTCTTGATTATATCTTATCAACTTTAGGAATAAATTGCGATCATTTAGTTGTTTGGTGTATTGCGTTAACTAACTTGAGTTTTTTGGTTTTTGGGTGATATGTTAACTCAAACGCAAAAATGTAAGTTTTTTTTAGCATTTCCGTAAAGCATACAAAAAATTCCTTAAACATAAAAATGTTTAAAAGAGAGAGTGCGATTTAATTTTTCATACTTTATGTATACCAAGTACTTCTGATAAATGCGAGCATAAACAACCTTTCTTAACGTGGTGATGGTTTCGTTATCTGTCGGCTTCAGATTATTCATTGTTTGTTTACTTACTCAATTGCGAAATAAGGTCATTTTAAAGATCACCTGAACAATCTCACCGATCGCAGTGTAACTCATTAAATAATAATTCTATTATTATTCTACCATTGAGTAAATGTTTGTGAAATCTATGCTCTCAATTATTTTATGAAAACACTTAAATTCTCTGATAACGGAATTTAATCTACGAACAGATAAGATTATAAACGAAAATATTCGATGTAGTAGGTTGATGGAGAACACGTGTAAAAATAACTTTCTCAGTTCCCTTGGTATATTATTCACTTAGCAATTCAGCTGAAATTGAACACGCTCTTGAACTTGAGAATCAAGTCTTAAATGGCCATACAATTAAAAATGCATAAACGATTCATTATAGTTCAAGACGAAAATACAAAGCAGATTGATGCAGGCATAACGAGTCATCATTTGCATTAACCAAAACGAAAAGAAATCACAGAAGAAAGCCATTAAAATACAAGCACGTCAAATCTGCGAGCATCAGTATTGAATGCATACCGGAAGACGGCCATTATTAAAGCAACAATGCAATATTCTGTGACTTGCAGACAAGCCCAGAGCAGCTCTTGCAGGCACCCCGCTCAGACTGAAGACACGATTTTAAGGCGTTGGTCGTCGCTGCGTCTTGCTTGATTGCAACTGTTGCTAGCTGCAGTTAAAGACTTGAGGCTCGCCCTGCACGAGCATGGTAGAAGCAGTTGGCTAAAAAGGCGGGCAAAATAACCCGTTCAACTGGTTGCCAAGTCAAAAGTTTTGGTAGCAGAGGAAGAGTAGAAAAGCGCTTAAATTTCAAAATCACAAAAGAAATGCAGCCACACGATTCTCGAATTTCCTCTCCTCTCATATTTTATTGATCTTAATTGGACTCGAGCATGAAATAAAATAAATAAACATTTCGTTGCAATTTTAAATCATCGGCATTCTGCCAACTGAGTTAGTCAGTAAGTGAATGAGAGCGCCACTAGGTAGATGGGTGCATATTTAGATAGCCACCTTCAATAAGTGCAACAACAACAACAAGGAATTGCTTCGATACTCTTTGATTAAATTAAATTTATTCAATTAATCTATTTAAAGGCCATTCAGACAAACTCGGGTCATATGGCAAATTGTTATTGTTGTGGATTTAATTGAATAAAACCAATTAAATGGGTTTATTTTGAGTAGTCTTGCTTTTATTTATGGATTGATCATGAGGCTTAGAATTGGATTTAGAGATGGTGCATTTTTCGCAGCTAATAAGTTGAATGCTCTCTGACTTGCAGGGACAGGTCAGATCTAGTCGAAAATTTAGAAGCATTTTTTTTTAAATCAAAATGGGAAATCAAGTAAAAAATGTGTATGATGTTCTAAGCGGGGCGGGATGCCGTAGAAACATGTGAATTAGAAGCAACAATTGTTATGCCTTTTTCTCAGTCAATTCTAGTTATAAGCCAATCCCATCCACAATCTTTTCTATCACCAACTACAACTTCAAGTCGTAAATATTGATGAGTTTTCAATTTTTGCAGATAAATAAGAAAAACTAGTAAGAAATGATCTTCGACTGGGCCGAAGTTAAAATACTCCCACGGCCGAACCAAAGTATATTCAAGTCTTAAGTAGTCAAAAAAAAATATTTATTTGTAAAAACATTTTCGTCATAGTTTTATCAGAAAATATTTGCTTTTGTTTTTTAATAGTCATTTTGTATGGGAGATGGGTGTGGTTTTCACTCGATTTGGTTGAATTTCATACACAGACGGACCGACAGACGGACATGGCTAAATCGACTCGGGTGGTGATGCTTATCAAGAATATTATACTTTTCTATACCTGCCACGCCTCCTTATGGGCGTTACTAACGGAGTGACAAAATGAATACACCTTTTTTAAACGTGGCGGTATAAAAATGCAAAAATGTTAAAGCGTACGATCATGACCTGGCCGGGATTCTAACCCGGGACCTCTGGTGTGGCAGTCAAGCACGCTACCTACTCAACTACCGACTCGACCACCGAAAAAAAAAAAATTGTAGTATTTCCAACTCATAAAAGTCATTTATCGGTATCCTTAATATTCGATAATTGTTATTTTCTATAAACTTGGATCGCACCATGGTGCTATTAAAACTCTCTTAAAAAAAAGTCGAACACTTGAGCTATCCACCATTCAAAATAATTTTTCCGACTTATTTATTCATAACTTTGACTGATCTATCAAAAAAATTTCTGATTACTTCCACCTTGTTTAAGTAGACTACTACACGGAGAGAAATAATATTCTTATATCAAGCAAATATTTTGTTTGATCTAAGAAAATTTAAAATTAATCCTCATTTGCTCAAATCAAGCACAAAAAACTTAATTTAAGAAAAATAAATTTTTAATGAGCATTTATTTCTAAAATTGAGTAAGATTGCTTGAAACAAGAATAAAATACTTGATTCTAGAAGCTAGAACAAGACTTGAATCAAGAAAGTATTTTCTTAATTTAAGCAAACGAAGAGTTTGTTGTTAAAAATATTCTTGAATTAATCAATTATTTTGCTTGATTTAAGAAAGTACAAAGTTATTTCAAAATTGCTTAATTTAAGCATATATACCGTGGCGTAGTAGGTAGAGTGCGTGACCCATACGTCAGAGAACCCTGGTTCAATTCCATCTGACACAGAAAGTTTTTTTCAATTGAATTAATTTTTCTGTAGGGCCGTCACCTCTCTGCAGACAATGGCAACCCTCTGAGAGTAAGTAATGCCACGTAAAGCTTCTTGAAAACATGCATATTAGCCGTTCGGAGTCGGCAAAGAACTAGTAGGTCCAGTTCTCGATCAATTGTGTTCAAAGATTTAATAACACACTCAACACAACTTGATGATAAGAAGTTCGGTCAAAGTCCTTTCAAGGGCTGAAATGACCAGTTTATATATATATATATAAACAATACTTTCAAGTACTTTCAAGCATTAAATCTTTAGCCTTAAAATAATAAGTGAAAAAAATTACTTTCCCCATCTCATCTGAAGATATGTAATCAGATGAGAAAATAATGAGATGAGGATATGAATATGAATATGAAGATATGTATATAATCACAGTTAATTAATTTATTAATTTATCTCAAGATATTAGAAAATCTTTTAAAATAAGATAAGTTTTCGTTTAATTTAAAAACACAATGTAGCTTGCTATTTACTATTTTCAAATACAAGATAAAAAATAATCTTATACATCAAGCAAAACTTTCTAATTTTCAGACAATTAATTACTTAGATCAAGCAAATTCTGCTCCTTAAAAGAAAAAGATAAATCAAAGCATTATATTATTGAAAAAGTAGTTTATATGTATTTGATTACTTGAATCAAGCAAATTATTCTAGTTTCCAGCGAATTGTTTACTTAAATAAAACAAATTTTTCTCACTTCAAGCAAATATTAGACTTGAATCTAGAAAAAATATTCTTGAGTTTTAAGCAAATTTTTCTTGAATTAAACATTTCTTTTTTAGTATCATATGTTTTCAATTTGCTCAATTCTAGCAAAATAATGCTTGAATTGAGAAATTCACGCTTGAGTCTAAATTGAGAGCCTATTTGCTTGATTCAATTATAGAATGCTTGATTTATTTTTCCGCGTGTAGATATATGTACCTATTTCGGGAACTGGCAATGTCATTCCAATCAAAATGACGTTTCCATTGAAAAGTTTGACATTTTTAAACTCTTACGCACTCACAACGTTTTGGTCTACGTACGCTAATTGTGTTGTTTACAGTGCTCTTAAAATTGTATTTCATAAAAAAAATGGAATCAACGCGTGAACATTTTCGTGAGATTATTTTTTACAACTTTAATGTGAATTATCTCAACAAGAGTGCATCGATGGACTCAATTCGACTTTTGGCAATGAAGCACCATTAAGAACATCTGTTTATCGGTGGTACAAAGCCAACAAAAGTTGTTCAAACTCGAAGCACTCCGCAGCAAATGGTCGCTCGTTTCTTCTAAGAAGATGGTCATGTGTACACAGTACCACTTAAGACACTTTAAAAGGTCATTTCGGAATGGTAACCAATCATTTGTTTGACCGTGAAATAAGGAAAACAAACAAGAGCCGAAGAATTATTTTTCATCAAGTCAATGCGATCTCCCACACATCAGCTCAAACAAAGGCGTTTTTGAGCACTCAAACATCGAATCAATGTTTCATCCGCCATACAGTTCTGATTTGGCATTTAATGACTTCTTTTTGTTTCCGCACATCAAGGATAAACTGTGTGGATAAAGATTTTCGAAGCCAGAAGAAGTTTAAGAACTATTTTTTGCAAGTGTCTCAAGCCGAATGGGATAAATGCTATGAAAAATGGTTCGAACGCATGCAAAAAAATATTAATCGTCATGGAGAATATTTCGAAAAACAATACAGCTATTTTCAATGAAAAAAGTCGGTCTTTGTATTAATTTCTGAAATATGTGTATCAATCTTAGTACAACAAAAAAATTCTTTACAGAACAACCTACCAGCAGACCAAGAATAAATATTTTTTTTTTCTTATTGAAAAATTAAATTTTTTTCGTAAACGAAAATATCAATTCTTTTATACAGAAGAGTACTTATTTTGACTTTATTTTTCCACAAGAATTTATTTTCAATTTCGTCTATTTGCTTAAGCGATCGCACATTTGCATACGTTTTTGTCAAGTAGAAGTGATGTGTGACGTCATGCACTCAGTTGAGAAAGAGAGCATTAGATAACGGGACTGCGTAACGCGTAATCTTGCTTCTATCATTCTTGCCAGCAGACAAACCAAAGCTGTTTCGTTGGCCTCTACACCAACTCATCAAAAAATACCGAGGAACACGTTAAAATTGTTAAATTGTTCTAAATAAAAAAAGCTGATTTTTCGATTGAATTTTCCTCAGAATGAGACCCATTTCACGCAAGATGGATACATGAATAAGTAAAATGGAGGTATATGGGGCTCTGAAAATCCCCAAGCGATTGTGGAGAAGCCAATGCATCATTGTCATTGATGTCATTGATCCGTATTTTTTGAAAACGATCAAGAAGCAACCGTTGCAGTCAATTCTAAACGCTATGCCCGTATATTAACAGACTTTTTTCTGGCCTGAATTTGAAGATATGGATCTGGACGATGAATGGTTTCAACAAGTTGGGACCACATGCCACAAAACAGCACCAATTCAGGCTTTTTTGTGAATAGAAATAGATATTACCAGGACTACTTTTTTCGAGATATTGCGATGTCAGTTGGTCTACGAGATCGTTTAATTTGACGCATCTAGACTTTTTTGCGGGGCTGCGCAAAAGATCATGTTTACTTGAATAAACCTCAAACTCTTCATCAAATAAAACTCAACATTCGTCAAGTCATGGCTGAGCTAGTGCTGGAGTTGTGCACAAAACTCATCGAAAATTACTTCAAAAGGATTGAGTCGTGCAAAAATTCCTGTGGCGGGTATTTGAATGATGTTGGATTCCACTATAATGGCCAAACATTATAATAAAATAATAATTTTATAGAAATCTGCATTACTCAAAAATAGATGATCTTTTACGAACCTTTTACTTAAAAGCGGTATTTTTTTGCTTTTTTACAAGTCGCAACAATTCGAAAAAGAAATACATTAATTCTGTAAAGATTGGTTGTTCCATCATTGTTACCATCTTTTCCAGGATTTCTATCTAAACTCCAACAAATTTGCTGGTTTACAGTTATAGAAGACGTGAAGAGTTTTTTTTTTCAAAATAGATGAGAAAACATATTATTTCCGTCTTATTTTCAGAGGTCATACTCGTAATATTATTTTTGATATTTGTATACCCCCACGTTTAAAAAACGTAAAAGGGGTATATTAATTTTGTCACTCCGTGAAAAGTACATATTCTTGATCAGCATCACCACCCTAGTCGATTTAGCCATGTCCCTCTGTCCGTCTGTGATCATGATTACAGGTAATTTTCAAGCTACCGTCACGAAATTCCATATTTAAGCTTTTATCAAAAAAATAAAGATCAAGTTCGAAAATGAGCCAAATCGGATGAAAACGACGCCTACCTCCCAAACAAAGTGACTTTATCAAAACGGTAAAATCTCTTAGAATTCCACAAAAACTAATATATGGACTTGTATATGAACTTTGATTTATAACATGCACTCTGCGTATGAAATTCAACCAAATAAATATTAGTCAGCTTAAAATCTTGAAAATTTTCGAAGTGAAAAATAAAAGTATTTTTATTTTTATTAAAAAATACACATTTTTTCCCCTTAATAAAGAATTTTTTGCAATATTTTGTAATGTTTTTTAGTGATAGTACAAAAGTAGTGCATTATTTGTCTTAAACTTTATTGGTAATGGAATATTTATGCATTATTTTGATAAGAAATTAGTGAAAAGCTAAAGTTGTCCATTTAAAATTGTTATATTTAATGGTAATGAAAGAATTTTAACACTAAAATAAATTCTGTTTAGCTTAATAATGTAAAAGTAATTCAATTTGCCCAGGTCTGTTTAAAATAAGCTTTTAATAACTTCTTCCCTTAGTTTCTAATTTGATCAGAAGCGCTATTTTATAATTTTTAGATCTTTACATAACCATGAAAGGCCATGTCTAATTAAACAAAAACTAATTGAAAAATAAAAAAACAAAAAACATTTATTTTATTTAACACTAATGACCCATATTTTCGTTTTAAAAATAAAAGCCAAAAAGTTCTATACGACTCTTTATGTACAACTCTTAAGTAAACCTGACCCAATTTGCAATCTTGAAATAAATTAATTTAAAAGTGGTTCAAGAGCACTTACTATATCAAGAGCGACCATAACTCTTAACTCACAAGAGTTCTTATTAAATAACCTGAGTTCGACTTGTACAGATAAAAATATTGAAAACTTCTTTGTGCAAGATTTGCAATTTTATCATAATTTTTCACCATTTATATTCGGTTAACAACACCACATTTATTTTTAGCAAAATAAATGCATCACTATTTTCGATAAATATTTCGAATCGATTTAGATTTAAATTTAAATTTAATCTAGTGACCTATTCAATTGTTTTTTAATCAATGCAGTGCGTAAGAAGAAACGAATAAAAAACTTCACTATGTATTGCAAAACGTATCGAAAGATCGAAAACTATTTTTGGAAAATCAAAAGATAGTGTTTACCACAAGATTTTCTAGACTGTTACCTGAACAAATTTGGTTGTACACACTCTAGAAGGTCTATTGTCTTTAGAACTATTATTTATTAATCACTGTTTGAAACAAATATTTGATTGTTTTTCTAGGTAGGTGATATTACATTTTTACCGTTTGGTTGCGCCATATCGGTTCTCAAGTTCGCTATTATTCAACACTATTTGTCCTTCAAGTTTCGATGTAAGAGTATTTTCGAAATTCTATTGTTCGCTATTCGAAATTAGAAATGTTAATGTAATTAGGACACTTCTATTTTTTTTTTATTATAAAGTATTACATCACTTTTTTATATTTTACTTCCGAAGTTTTTCTTGAGTATGTTTTCTTACAGCTCAAAATGCATAATTTTAGATGGTTTTTAATAAGCTAGATTTTAATAACTTTTTGACCGATCTCTTACCTTTTTATTTATTTCCAATAAACAACAAAATTCGAACTCAAATAAAAAAACTAAAAACTGTAGCAAGCCGGAAGATACGAAGCCTGTCGCACAGCTGAACCTTTATAAGAATCTGAATAGACTACGTTTGCCGAATGGCCCCGTTTAACTTTATATACCCCACAAACACCCATTCTCCGGTGTCGAACATTGAAGAGCTTAAGTAATGAAGCAAACAAAGTGCTTAAAGAAGAGAGCAAGAAATTGGATGAGCACGTGAGTATCGGTGTGTTATGATCAGTGATTAAAGGAAGTTTTAGCGATCAACGTTGTTGCGAATTGTGTTCATGACGTAGGAGTCAAAAGTTTTTGCGAAGTGCATGGTGAAATCAACAATGTGTTGGTGATCAGAAATATATTTTTGCTTGGGCGTAGGGTATGCAATGGTCCTGAGAGAAAGAGCATGGAGCAAGACTAACCGTTGATTATTTCCAAGGCTTTCTCTAAAAAGTTGCCCACTGCATAATATTGATTAAATATTTTTGGTTTTCTAGTTTTTGTGTTTATGTTGCTCTCATGTTTTCTCTGTTATCTCTACACTTTAGTTGATTGTGTCAATATGTTGGTGAGTCTTTTAAACGGTTTTAAGTGAGGTGAAATTGTTATCACTATGTTGAGATTAAGTTTTAGTTTTGCTAGTAATTTTTCGTTTTCATTCTCTGACAAACATTATTTATTTTTATTTATATTTCAGGTGTTTTTCAGTGAGAGATATAAAATGCTTTATCAATATTTGTTGTCTTCAGGCTATTATTCTACAAATTCCTCTCAAACTTCTTCAAGTCTTGTTTAATTTAGAGCTTCAAAGCTGGAAAGTGCGAAATTTTTTTAATGTTTTTCTCAATATTTGCTTGTAGCTCTTATTTATTTTATCTTTTGTTGATCAAACTGGTCAACTTCTCAATATATTGATTGATGTTTGCTTGCAATGGCTTCTTTACTTTTAGCTCATTTATTTGCTTAGTTCGTACGTATAAAATTAAAGTAATCTATTGGTAGGCAAATAGTTCATTCTGAGTATAAAGTTGAATTATGAAATAAGATTTGTTTTTTTTTTCAATATTAAATAAAATTAATTTGAAGTGAAACTTAATAAATTTTCCGATAATTTTTATAGTACGATAAGAACTTAGTTCTTTTAAAGTACAAATTTTGGATTAAATCTTGAGGATTGTACAAATTAAACAAAGTAAGGAAACTTAATCAAAACCATTATACTTATAACAAAATTAATCTTAATATTAAAGAAAAAAATATAAATATTTTAAGAAATAGAAGAAACCGAAATAGAGTATGGCAGAAGTGTCAAGAAGAGAAATGAAGAATTTTGAACTTGTTATTTAAGAATTGTAAAAACTCACCACCTCATGCGCGTTGAAGTTTTCTTAGAGTCATAAGAATAATAGGTAAAATTAAAATTTTTAATATCAGGTATATAGTAGAGCTGTCAAACTATCGATAGCGAACACAATCGATATTTGTGCTATTTTCGATAGTTTAATCTTGCAATACATTGTCGATAGCATCGAAGATCATACTGATCCATCACTGGCCATTAAGGTGGGTCACCAAAAAAATATCAAAAGACCGCCCATCATTTGAAAGCTATTGTTAATATAAAAAATGAAAGTTTTGGGGTTACTGAGGAAATAAGACGAAAAGTTGAAATATCTAGTCAAAGATTGAATCGGATGTAAAATGTTGTTAAGACAAATTGTTGTCCTTATTGAGATCCATCCAACGACATACTTTTTTACGATCGGTTAAAAACTGATGAAGTTATACAAAAAATACCATTTGGGGCAGATTTTGGGTCCACTTAAAAAAAAATTTGTATGCTACCAAAACCCCCTTAACATAAGCTTTGAAATGAGGGGCGCTCTTTTGAAATATTTTTTTTCCATATGGGAGATGGGACAATTTTTATCTTATCCTTATCCTTATCCTTATCCTTATCCTTAGCCTTATCCTTATCCTTATCCTTGTCCTTGTCCTTGTCCTTGTCCTTGTCCTTGTCCTTGTCCTTGTCCTTGTCCTTGTCCTTGTCCTTGTCCTTGTCCTTGTCCTTGTCCTTATCCTTATTCTTATCCTTATCCTTATCCTTATCCTTATCCTTATCCTTATCCTTATCCTTATCCTTATCCTTATCCTTATCCTTATTCTTATCCTTATCCTTATCCTTATCCTTATCCTTATCCTTATCCTTATCCTTATCCTTATCCTTATCCTTATCCTTATCCTTGTCCTTGTCCTTGTCCTTATCTTTATCCTTATCCTTATCCTTATCCTTATCCTTATCCTAATCCTTATCCTTATCCTTATCCTTATCCTTATCCTTATCCTTATCCTTATCCTTATCCTTATCCTTATCCTTATCCTTATCCTTATCCTTATCCTTATCCTTATCCTTATCCTTATCCTTATCCTTATCCTTATCCTTATCCTTATCCTTATCCTTATCCTTATCCTTATCCTTATCCTTATCCTTATCCTTATCCTAATCCCAGCCCAAATCCTTCTCTTAGTTCTTGTTCTAATCCTTATCCTATTTCTTGTTTAAATCTTTGTTCTTATTCTTATCTTAGCCATTGTCTTAATCCTTGATTTAATCCTTATGCTCATCATTGCCTTAATCCTTGTCCTAATACTAGGCCTTATGCTTGTCCCAATTCTTGTTCTAATCCATGTTCAATATCTTTTTCAAATCCATATTCTTATCCTTGTTAAAGGCCTTTTTATCCTTATACAATTCCTTGTCCTTGTCCAAATATTTCGCCATAGTCTTTTCGATGTCCTTATCATAGTTCTTGTCTTAGTTCTTAGCCTCATAATTGTCTTAATTTTTGTCCTAATGCTCGTTTTAACCCTTGTTATAATCATTGTCTAAATCTTTATTCAAGTTGTTGTCAAAATCCTTGTTCACGTTCTTTTCCAAATCATTGTCATAATCCTTGTCCTAATATTTACCCCAACCCATAGTCTCATCCTTGTCTTAATCCTTGTCGTAATCCCTGTCAAAATCCTTGTCATAATCTTTGTCATAAGCCTTGTTCTTACCCTTGTCCAATTTTTTTTTTTCTAATTCTTGCCTTAATTTTTGTGCTCATCCTTTGTTTTTTTTTTTTAATTTTGCTTTTGTTTCTGTTTTTACTTATAATTTTGTGTTTGCTTCTTCATTCGCTTTTATTTTTGCTTTTGTTTTTGCTTGGCTCTTGCTTTTGTCTTTGTTTATGTTTTTTTTCATGACACTTAGGAATAACGCTCATTTGTGGCACATTACCATTAACCTTACCTCATGCCATGAATCTATGCAATGATGGAGCACTTACGTTACATTAGCTGTTCCCTTAAAGGTCTTATGACGATATTTATTAAAAACTTATCTTAGTACCTTTACTGAGCGAGTTAGAATTACATTTCAGAATATTTAATTTTTGTTACATGAGCTGCTAAGTCAGGGGTTTGATAACGGTCGAATTTATATGCTTCTTAGAGTTTATTTACTTAAAAAGGTAGAATCTTATACTTTTATTTCGTAAGATTTACCCTAGCATAATAATTATTTATAATATTAACCCTAGTAATAATTCCATGCAACGCCGTTGCATGATTGTTGTATTTACGATCTTAGAACCACTCTCTCCGAGACCTCATGTCTTCTAAAGTCTTTTGGCTGTTTTTGTCGTGAGGGCTTAGAACAAGCCTCTGCTGGTGTACAGGGTAGCGCACAAATCGTCGCGTAATAACTTTTTTTTTGTGTGAGTAATCGGCTTATTTTTTTTTTATTTTGCAGATTAGTATTTAGATTTACTAAAATGGATGCTTGGGATACCGAAAAGAGGATTTGGGTAGTGCAGCGGTACCATACTTTACAGTCCATCATTTCCGTCCAAAGGGAATTTAGGAGGGAGTTTGGCGGCACTCCCCCGAGTAGATGGACCATTATGAGGTTGGTAAACATGTTTGCCGAATCTGGAAGCATCGCACGCAGACCGTACCATCGAGATCCCTATGTTCGGGTGCAAGACACAATCGCGGCTGTAGCATCGGCAATTCAGGCAAATCCACGCGTTTCGACACGAAACTTATCGGCGCAAATTGGAGTTAGCAGACGGTCAATACAACGGATAATTCAAGATGACTTAAACTTGTTTATACAAACTCCAAATTACAAGCAAATTAAACCCTCTGGATTTGCCTATTCGTCTGGAATTTTGCCAAAAAATTATTCAAATGGCAGAAGAAGACAACAACTTAATAAATTGCTTGTTTATGTCTGATGAAGCCCATTTTGATCTAAACGGCAATGTAAACAAGCAAAATTGTCGTATATGGAGTGAATCTAATCCAGAAATACTCCATGAGACGGAACTGCACCCAGAACGTGTCACTGTGTGGTGCGCAGTTTCATCAAGGTGCATTGTCGGGCCATACTTCTTCGAGGAAAACGGTGTAACAGTAACCGTAAATGGGGACCGTTATTTAAAAATATTGAAGGAGTTTTTTTACCCAGAACTGCGGCGAAGACGTATCCCTTTTAACAGCATTTGGTTCCAGCAAGATGGAGCAAGTTCACATATAGCCAGACCGGTTATGGCGGAGCTCCAACGAAAATTTCCAATTAAATTAATATCCAGAAACACCACTTTCCGCTGGCCCCCAAGGTCACCTGACCTCACCGCGCCAGACTTTTTTTTATGGGGTTATGTCAAGCAAGAGGTGTATAAAACGAAAACAAGGAATTTGACTGAATTGAAGCAGTCCATTACAATAATAATTGAGGCGATCCCGACAGCTACCCTCCAGGCCACAATGAATAATTTTCTGATCAGGTGTCGCATATGCGTGAATGAGCATGGAGGTCATTTACGGTCTATCATTTTCAAAACCAATTAGTTAAATAAAATAAAATTGAATTATCTATACAAAAAAATTAAATACATTGATTAGAAAAAAAGTTATAACGTTTTGTTCTTGTAGCACGATTCGTGCGCCACCCTGTATTACAGCCCTAGTCAAAACTATGTACACATCGCTAATATTTTTAAATGTTTTAAAGTAAGAGCTCACTTTATTGTTGTTGCAAATAATTTGCAAAGATATTTTTTTGTTGTTGCATTCTCTGCAGTATGTAAAGTAAAAAAAAAGTTTTAGCAAACCTAACGATATACAGTAATTTCTGGATATAAGCCCCCCGGTTAATGGATTTCCACTCTTATGAGTTAGCAAAATTAGGTCAAGAAAAGTCCCCATAAGCAATATACAGCATAATTCCCGTTTAAAGTATTTCCCGCTTAAGAAGTTATCCCGCTTATTACGTTGCAAATGTGTGAACCATTACAAAAAATTCATACAAAAATCCCCGGATAAAAAAAAAAATAAAAAACTTGGCAGCGTTGTGATGACTTTTTTATTTTGCGACATGGCAACCTTTGGTCTTGTGTTTGCATACCTGAGAAAACATATGTTTATTGTGTTATGGCGGCAAGTGGCAAACAGCGAACAAATGTAAATGAAATAATTTTTTATGTTTTTCAAAGCTGAAACGTATATTTATTTACAGCATGTTTGGAAATAAAAGGAGAACGCTTTCAATAAAGGAAAAGATCAAAATATTTATATATATATATAAATAATAATATATTTTTTGTTATATTATATATATATACATCTACATATCCAATGTACATACATGTACAATGAATATGAATATGAATTACATACTTATTATAAATAAAAAAAAAAATAACTGGCCATTGCAGTCCTTGAAAGGACTTTGACCTAGCTTCTTATTATCAATTGTGTTGTGCGTGTCATTAAGTTTGTACACAATTGACCGAGAACCGGACCTACATGTTTAACGCCGACTCCGAACGGCGATGAACAGAATATGTTCTTGTTCTTAAGAAGCTTTACATGGCATTTTGATTACTCTCTGAGGTTTGCCATTGTCTGCAGAGAGGTGGCGGCCGTACAGAAAAATTATTTTAATTCAAATAATTTTCTGTCGCTGCTGGGGTTCGAACCCGGGTCTCCAGTTGCGTTGACATAGCGGCCACGCACTTTAACCAACTACGCCACGGACGCCACCGATTATATAAATATGAATTTACACAACTTCTTTTATTAATACGAGTAGGGAGTATATGCAGTTTTCTATAAGAGTCCTCTAAGCCCCAAAAGGTTCGCTAAGAGGGTTTTTTGTATAAGCTCCAAACCGGCTTTTATCCGGGATTTCCATATAAGACTTTCCCGGATAATGTATTTGAATTTTGAGCATTATGCTGTGCTCTTATATCCGGAAATTACTGTATATCAAAAAATAAACTAGTAAATGATAACTACTCTCTGGCGTGATAAGTATTTACACACTCTTTCTTAGAGTCATTAAACACAATTATTTACAAACATAAGGGCTGCACAACCTTACTTTTTAGGATTTAAGGAAGATATATGAATGTTTTTCCAAAAGACTCCTCGAATTTACAGGAAGTCTCATCAGTCCACAAATCATTGTGCGAAAACTGTATAGGCCAGAGAATAGTTATATTTTGCTAATTTTTTTAAATGATATTTTCCGTTAGGTTTTTTAAAACATGTTTTATTTACTTTGCATACTACAAAGAATACAACAACCAAAAAAATTTCTTTACAAATTATGCGAACAACACAAAAGGCGAGCCCTTTCCTTAATCTATTTCTTCTGAAAGTGTAAATAATTTTGACTAGGGCTATATTTCTAACCTAAGTATGTTACTTATACGCAGCAAGTAATAATTTCAAGCAGCTTCTTTCTTGTCCTGATTACGTCATTATTTTTTATGGCAAAGAATTTTACTGTCGTACCGTAACTTTTATCCTATCACCTATACTCAGCAGGTAAAAATTCCATGCAATGCAAATGCATTTTGGAAAAATGACGTCACTTTGCATGACAAAAGACGTGCTTTTTATTCGATTTTGACTAATTTCAAACTTAAAGTATTTGATATCAAAGGCTACTTGCAGAATTCTTAGTGTGTAAGTGGTTCATTTTTGAGTTTTTTAAAAAGTTTACCATTTTGATGACGTCAATTTGTATGGGAGGTAGGCGTAGTTTTAATTTGATTTGGAGAAATTTCATATGTAGAGTGTGTATTCAAATCACAAATTATGAATCAAAGTTTATGTGCAAAATTTCAAGGTTTAAGATTAATTTTTGTAAAATTTTGGGAGATTTGGGAGGTTCCCATACCTAGGTAGGAGTGGGTTTCGTCCGATTTTTCTTTATTCTCGAACTTGATCTGTCTTTTTTTTAAAAGCTATTGGAAGTGATGCTGAGCAGGAGTATGCATACTACATTTCTACAGCTTCTATGCCTTCTTTTGGGCGTTATTAATGGAGTGACAAACTATATGTGAGCTTTACACAGTAAGTGTGGGGTTGTAAAAATCAAATTGAATAATTTTGGCGAGAACTATGCTTCGTGTTTGATCGATAAGATTTTTTAAATATGTCAAAATTAAAATAAAATTGCAAACTTTGGTACTCCTTAATCGTAGTCTTTAAATTTATTTATTTATTATAAATTAAAATTTTACTCAAATAAGGATTAACTGATTCTTAAAAGGAGCTTTCTTTTCAATAATTTATTTAATGGCTTTTTTCTTTATTCAAAAATCAATCCTATTTTTGTTTATCAAAAGCGTTGTTATTCGCTAAATAATTTTGAGCCCTCAATTCGCTCCTGCAATATCTGTCGCTTCCTCTATTCAACCAATTTACAACGATTCAAATCTTCCGTTTTTCTCTAATTATAAGTTTAACATTAATTATTATTTTCCTCTTTCTCTCGCAACAACTTTACTCTGCAATTAGATCGTTATTTAGTCTGTTGCTAACTGCTTTGCCTCCCACACTCTCAGCCGGTTCCCCGGTTTCTCCTGCAAGATCTACTTCTCTGAGATGAATCATTGCCTTCTGGACTATTTCTTCTTTAGACTTGTTCGCACATACTTTCTTGCCCTCTATCATTCCCTTTGCGTCCACTATTTTTAAATTGAAGCCACCCAACAACGAGCTTCTTCTTTTGAAAAGAAACTCGATCGCGATTAGCTTTAATTTCTTACGCTGAAGTGAAAATTGAGTAAAATGCAAGCAAGCTGCATTTTCTACAAGAAAATATACTCGTAAAGCAAGCTGCATTTTCTACAAGAAAATATACTCGTAAACGCCCCTTCAAACATTCGTTCTACCAAAATTTAATTAGTAAGTTAAATGTTTTACATAAAATTCCCAGTTCATAGATAAATAACAATGCTTTATTATTTAATAGAGATAATTATTTAGAAATAGAAAAGGGAAGAAGTGAGAGAATATCTCGTAAGGGTGGTCCCAATATAGATATTTTTTTTTAATCATATGCTGCGAACTGACCACATTCGACTTTTTTATGGTTGAAGATCGATGCTATGCGGATAACCCATAAAGGTTTCAAACCCAAAGAATGAGAATGTTTTCTCTTTCTAATAAAGCCATAACTATACCAAATGGTATTGAGGTTTGTTCATTTAATTTAATTTTATAAAGATACTTGTATTTGGGCCAACATTTGTAGGTACTCATAGGTATTGCATAGTCGCAATAAAGCGATAACATGTATTGGAGTTAAAATAATAAATCTCCTACTTAAGGAGAAGACTTTATTTTATTCACATGGTTGCTAATCAGCATCAGACTGGCCATTCGGCCGTGAATTGAATATGTACAGCTTAACAAACATACAATTAATTATGCAATTTAAATGCTTTTTCTGGTGATATGAGGAAAATTGTTTATTCACACTTAACATACGAGGGTAGTCCCAGAAGTACTCAACCTGACGTATAGATGGCGGTTGTTGTTTGAAAAAATGACTATGATGGAAAGTACCAACCTTATAAAGCTTAAGTTTGAGGTTAAACGACGCAACCTGGCTAAAAAAGTAGTGTTTTGGAAAAAACTATGTTTTTTTTATTTGATTCAGAGTAAGTAAACTAAAAACGGTTTTATATTTAATAATGCTATTAAATACGACAACTTGTGACTAAAATTTTAAAAAACCTTTAAAAATATCGAAGATATAACTTTTTTAACTCTGTGATACAAATATCTTTAATACAACAATAAATTTGTCATTGTTATGTGATACAATAATTTCATCCGAAAGACCTCAGTCCAATCAATGTTCTTCTAAACAATGTTCTAAAGCGGAGATTCTACTCTGGGGAGTTTGTCGCTTCGTTTACAACAGTAAAATATTGGGTGGCAGAGTTTTAATAAGGCCATACAAGCTGCCAAGCGAACATCACAGTGGTCGACCAAATGGGGAGATCACGACAGAAACGGTGAAGAAAATCCACAAAATTATATTGGAGAATACCCACAAAATTATATTGGATGTCCTTCGACTGAAAGTGCACAAGAGAAAAGACATTTAAGTTATATCAAAAAAGGCTGTGCATTAGGGCGTATCGAAAAATTTAGATCGTATTCTAAGAGGTCTCAAAAGTTGCATGGGGTTCTCAAGATCACCCAAAAAAAATTTTAAGGAAAAAAAAAGGATGTCTTCCTGTCCCGCAAGGACAAAGTTGTTTTTTGAGCAAAACAGTAAAAAATAACGAACTTTAAATGCTTTGAGTTTTATAAAAAAAACTAAGTGTGTCTTAAAGCAAAAGTAAGTATAGGCTTAAACTAACAATATATTGGTAAACACGATGCCACTCACGATTTTTATCCACAGTGTCCTGTGTGAAGGATATTTGAAGCTAAAGTTGTAATCGAGATAGCACAGAACTTTTGATTGTTACCCAATAGTCTAAATTTTGGTGGTATTGATTATAATGTAAACGTATTCCTTAAATTTGCCGAATTAATAATTAGCATAATTTTTGCATATACATTTTCCTATTTTTGAGAAATGTATACTTGAATGCAATTTTTAACCTTTTCAAAAAATTAATATAAGATTTTAAATCTCGGGTACCAGAAATGGTACCGAAGAAACTTTGCTCAATTTAAATTCTTCAAATATTTCTTAACAACACCCTGTCTAAAACTTTTTAGACAGATGTTTGTTATTGTTGACAGTTTATTCAATTTTTTATTAATTCAAAGTTAAATAGTGGTATCCCTCTTTCGATCCAAAAATTCAAATACTTAAATGCGAGACTGACTACTTCTTATAGATTGACTGTTCCGGAAAATTTATTTAAAACTCTTGTGGATGTAAGCTTTTGGCCCCGTAATACAATTGTTCATGAATTTGAATTCAAAAACAAACCGCGTATTGCAAATGTTGTACACTTGCCTCGTCCTTCTAACAGTCCTCAGTACCATACAAAAAACGATTAAAAAATCACAAGTCTAAGTTAGAGCTTGTGTATCAAAACGTTAGAGGTCTCAATTCTAAACTTTCCGATATTTTCATTAATAGTTTTGATTTTGAATATAACTTTATAATTTTTACTGAAACTTGGCTTCGCTCCAACGTTTTAAACTCTGAAATAATGTGCAATAAGGTCGCTATGATAAGATCGGTGGTGGCGTTCTGATAGCTGTCCATAACTCGCTTGCTTCTGAGGAATTAACAATTCCTGGCACCAACGACCTGGAGTTTATTTGTGTTACAGTTAAGCTAAATAATTATTCTATTTTTCTTACTTGCTCTTACATTCCACCTAAAAGTGATTTAACAATTTACTTAAACCATATTAATGCCATCGAAACTGTCCATAATATGCTTAAAAATATGGACACTATCATTGTATTAGGTGATTTCAACTTACCTTCCGTGTCTTGGTGTTTTTCCGATGATTCCGCATTTTTTACTCCTATCTCTGCCTCTGATTGGATAAATGACTTCTTAGATAAGTTGTCTGATCTGTGTCTTCAGCAGGTTAATAATATTCTTAATAAAAGTAAAATTCCAAAAATCGCTTATTTAAGAAATATAAAAAGTCAGGCTCTAATTTAGACTTCGCTTGCTATTCCTCTTGTCGTTACAGATATCAACTATTAAATAAACAATGCTACTCTGCATATATAGCCAATATAAAAACTCAATTCAAAGATAATCCGAAACTTTTCTACACGTTTGTCAATTCAAAACGAAAAACCTCCAGATTCCCACCTCTTATGAAATTTAATCATGATGAAGCATCTTGCGACATCGATGTTTCCAACATGTTTGCAAACTTCTTTAAAACAACCTACTCCGATATACCATTGAGCATGAGTCTTGAATATCCTTACCTACCACCAGTTAACTCTTTTGAAACCCCCGTAATAGATTCTAATATAGTTATGCATTACCTTCAACAAGTTAAATCTTCTTTTACTACTGGTCCTGACGAAATCCCGAGCTGCATTTTAAAACATTGTTCTAATAGTTTGTGTTCTCCCCTATCAAACATTTTTAACTCATCCTTGCACAGCGGTCATTTTCCCTACATATGGAGAAAATCTTATATAATACCTCTTCATAAATCCGGTTCAAAAATTGATGTTTCCAATTATCGAGGTATCGCAAAACTAAGCGCAATCCCTAAGTTATTTGAGAAAATTATAACTGATCAAATAACCCACGTCGTATCTTCCTCAATTTCCACCTCTCAACATGGTTTCTTAAAGGGAAAATCTACGATAACTAACCTCTTGGAGTTTACTACGCGTGTCATTAAAGGTTTTACTTTAGGACGACAGACTGGCGTTATTTATACAGACTTTAACAAAGCTTTCGATAGTGTTAATCATTATCTTCTTTTGAAAAAGCTTCATCTAATTGGGTTTCCCGTCAAACTATTACACTGGATTAAATCGTACTTGTCGAATCGTTCGCAAAAAGTTTTATATAAGAATTCTATGTCAAAAAATATTTTGGTCACATCAGGTGTTCCTCAGGGAAGTCATCTTGGTCCGGTTTTATTTTTACTGTTTATAAATGACCTTCCTTCTGTAATAAAACACTGTAACGTCTTAATGTACGCCGATGACGTAAAACTTTTTCTAACTTACAAATGAAGAACAACAACTCTTACAATCCGATTTAAATAGTCTAGTGGAGTGGTGTAATTTAAACCTTTTAAAATTAAACTAAAAAAAATCTAAGCAAATGACATTCTCACGTCGAATTGCTAATAGTATAAATTACACTATAAATAATACTAACTTAGAAATTGTACACAGTTTTCTTGATTTAGGTGTAATTATGGATCCTAAACTTCGTTTCAATCTTCAAGTTAATTTGGTGGTAAATAAGGCTAGAGGTGTCCTTGGTTTCATTAAAAGATGGGCTAAAGAATTCAACGATCCTTTCACTACTAAGATACTTTATACCTCTCTTGTTAGACCAATTCTTGAATATGCATCCGTAATATGGAACCCTCAATACAATGTCCACATCGATGCATTAGAATCGGTCCAAAAACAATTCTTACTTTTTGCTTTACATTATCGTTGGAACCCCAACATTATTCTACCCCCTTATGAAACCCGCCTTAAAATTATTTCCCTGCCTTCCTTAAGAAGCAGAAGAATTATGCTAAATGTCTACTTTTTATACAAATTACTCAATGGTGATATAGACTCACATTACCTCCTTTCTTCATTAAACTTCAACATCCCTAGGAGCGGAGCCAGACATTTCCAGCTTTTTAAGTTGAGTCAGTGCACTTCTAATTATGCCCTTCACGACCCTTTGCGATGTATGTGTAGTGATTTCAATGGCAACTTGAACTTGATAAATTTTTCTGACTCGGTGGATGTCTTAAAACGTAAAATGATATTACATTTGAATACTTAACGCATTCATTGCGATAACAAATACAACTCGCGATAATTGTGTAGATTTTACGATTTAACATATAAGCATTATCGAATTTGATAAATACTTTAAGTTTTCGTTTAATTTAGTTTCGTTGCTTAATTTTTTCATGATATTATTTTAGATCTTTAGTTCTATAGCTTGTTTAAAATGGGACCATGTATACATCCCTCGGCTTGGTGTGTCAGAGTGTATCTCTTTTCCATACAAGTTTTTACCTGCGTTGGACCAAATGCATGTCCAAATAATAACTTTAGCTCGGTGTTCCCTTATTTTAGTGACCCGAATATATAAATATATTGTGCCTGCATAATATATACTTGTATATCTGTGCTATGTTTGGTGTTTGAGAGTTGTATCTCTTTTCCACGAAGGATTCTTGGGTTGGACAGTGGCCCCAAGCCGAATGACAACAACTATAAATGCGGTTATATATGGTCTAATAAATTACTTTGGATGTTGTCTTGTATTGCTTCGTGTTATGAAGAATGTGCTTTTATTCGATGATGCTTATTATGTTTACATAAGCACAAATATTCTCAAATTTCTAATTTCAAATTTCTTTATTTAATTTTAATTTCCGCTGAAAGGCCAAGCAATTGTGCTTAGTGGAGGCTTTTATTTGCCAACAGGTGGTAGGTTTTAGCACGTAGGTGCATTCTATTCAGTCCGGCTGATCCGGGAACTTCTTAGAATGTAAATCGTGCATGCGTATGGCGCGGGTCATACGTATCTATGAAGATTTCCTACTTCCGGGCGAATCCAAAAAAAGTATTATTTAAGATACCAGCTTAAAGCCACAATTTTATTTTCTACTTTGATATTTGTTGTTGAAATTCTTAAATTTCATGTTAGGAAGTATTTTTTTTTTCAAATATCAAAATAGAAAATAAAATCGTAGCCTTAAGCTTGTATTTTGAATTAAAACTTTTAGACAGAGTGTTGTTCAGGAATATTTGAAGAATCTAAATTGAGCAAAGTTTCTTCGGTACCATTTCTGGTACCTGAGATTTAAAATCTTAAATTCATTTTTTTGAAAAAGTTAAAAAATTGCATTCAAGTATACATTTCTCAAAAATAGGAAAATGCATATGCATAAATTATGCTAATTATTAATTCGGAAAATTTAAGGAATACGTTAACAGTATAATCAATACCACCAAAATTTAGACTATTGGGTAACAATCAAAAGTTCTGTGCTATCTCGATTACAACTTTAGCTTCGAATATCCTTCACACAGGACACTGTGGATAATAATCGTGAGTGGCATCGTGTTTACCAATATATTGTTAGTGTAAGCCTATACTTACTTTTGCTTTAAGACATACGTAGTTTTTTTTATAAAAGTCAAAGCATATTAAGATCGTTATTTTTTACTGTTTTCCTCAAAAAACAACTTTGTCCTTGCGGGACAGGAAGACATTATTTTTATTCCTTAAAATTTTTTTTGGGTGATCTTGAGAACCCCATGCAACTTTTGAGACCTCTTAGAATGTGAAATTCGAAAAAAAATTGTAATTCGATACGCCCTACTGTGCATTGCATATTGACTGAAAATTTAAACATGACAAAACTGTCCTCAAGGGCGTTTTCTGTCCTCAATTTGAGAAGGAAAAAAAAAAAAAAATACGGCGTTTGAACGCCTCCCGTGTGAACGCCGCTCAAAGTTTTGATTTCAAGGTTTTCTAGGCAACCGTACTACCCGTGTGAATACGTGTTGGACAAACACGATGAACTTTGTTATTTTAAGCATTATTTTAAGTTAGTAAACCCGTATGGCGTTAAAACACCATTAAAAAAAAATAAATAACTGGCCATTTCAGCCCTTGAAAGGACTTTGACCTAGCTTCTTATGATCAATTGTGTTGTGCGTGTTATTAAGTTTGTACACAATTCAGAGACTATAGATTGTATAGACTTTGCATCTGAAAGCCACTTTCAACATTGAACAAATCGTAGGATGTAATTATCGGCACGGCGAAAAACATTGGCACGGGCAGCGAAAAAGCTAGCATTTGTTGATAGACTCTAAAACAGCGATTGCCATCGCCTAACTCTTTCCACTCTTTCCACTCTTAGTCCTTATTGTACTACGTATCTAACGATTTGTTGATGTTGTTGGTTTTTTGTTATAATTGTTGTTGCACTCTTCAAAAATCAGTCTTTGGCAATCCCTGCTCTAAAACGTCCAAATCTTATCAACAAAGTTGTCGGTAAGCCATGTTGATTTTATTATTTTCATTGGAATTCTATGCGGACGGACTAGCTTGTTTGTTTACATTTTTTTGCATGGTTTTTTCTATTGCTCTTCCTTCTTCCCTTTTCTGCAGGTTTTTGTTTCGCTAGGATTTTTAGCTTAATATTTATTTGGCGATCGTCAGAAAATTTATATTTTTGCGATTTTGTCTATCTCGATGAAGCTATACAGCCTTATCATGAGTTCCATGCGGGAAATGTTTTCGCTAGTGAAATTGAATTCCAGTGAGAAATAAATTTATCAGCCATGTTCTGTAAATCGTTTTCGGAGTGAATTTGTACCGAAATCGATTTTCCATGTTCTGTGTTTCGTTCCGGTTTCACTTTTTCGAACTTAAAATCGGTACGAAATACCCTGTTCTAAAAATCGATTTCGGCTGTTTTCTTCCGATATGATATCGCTCAACTATTTGCTCGTGAAGTTGAAATCGTAAAAGCAAGCAAAATTTTCTTACGCTGTTTTTGCTTTTTTAATATAATTTGTATTTAATATTAAATTAAAAAATGTGAGTATTTCATTCAACTAATTCTTAACAAGCTTAAAAACATTAAACTTTAGGTTAAAACACACGAATTCTGCCCAAGAAAAAATTATTTGAATTTTATGGAAGAACACCACGATCTTGCCATATAAATTGCAGACATAAATGGTTGGAAAAAGATAAACTTTACCGCACATTTCATCACAAATATATATAATATATAAGCTGATATAAAAAATACGCTCATTTTATTGAATTGAATATATATTATTTTAAGAAATTGTAAACATTTGAAACATCTATTCACAATAGTGCCAAACAGCTGTTTCGAAGTTAATTTCGAATTGAATGAAATCGCACGGTTTTCAGAACACCACAATACAAATCGTACGATTTACTATTCCGATATCGATTTTAAATCGCGCGAATTTCAGAACATGCCTGTATATCATGTATTTCGCGCGAGTTGCAACAACGAAACTTTTTTGAGGGGAAAACTCGTTGCTTTCAATCAAGCGAGTACTCGTCGTTTTAAAAGGAAAAAGTTGAACAGCTTTTTTGAAATTACTCGAAAAAGTGAAAATAATGTTAAGCTCTGCGTTAAGATTGATATTGGAAGAGGAAGAAAATGAACTTTTAATTGCTCAGCGTCGTGTACGGCGAAGATTAAGAGATGAGACAAATCCTTTAGAAATGCCACAAACATTGTAAGTGGAAATATCTTTGAAAACAAAACAGAAAATGCATCCTGAAAACATGCAAATATTTATTTTTCAGATCTTTCATCACTATTTTAGAGTAAGCAAGCCAATTTTAAGATACTTGCTGAACGTTTTGACTGACAGCGAAAAAGTCTTTTGCTGTACCACCTTCTGTAAAACTATGTGCTTGCTTGCGTTTTTTTGCAGAAGGAGGCCATGGTGTAATAATAATAAGGTGTTAGTGAATTTGACACTTCTCTCTCAAAATTATGAATTTTTTCGCCCCGCTCCTGTCAAAAACAGCTGATGGTGAATTGGAATGAAAATAAATCAGCTAACGTGCAGTCGGACGAAGCTCAATGCCATGTCCACTTCTTTTGATGGATATTATCAGTTGAGGTATTGAACATTCTTTCATGGCATTCGATATTTTCTTGAAGCAGTCGATGTGAATGCAAGACAATTTGCATGCTGGCAGCTTCATGTTGGTGGTACCTTCCAGCGGACGTTTTCGATAAAATGACAAAACCATTAATTGGCGAACTTGGCAAATGGGCGAAGACAACTGCAATAACTTTTTGTCAACACAACACGGCACAATTAATTGAATTAAATATTTATTTAAACTTTATTCGCACAATAACCTATAAAAACTATAACATATCATCATCCAGCAACTCAATTAAATAACACAATTTGACAACTATCAACGGCTCCTCTCTTTCGCTCGCAATTTTTTGACAGAAAGAAAGCTATTCTTGGTGTTGTCAAAAATTCACTAACACCTTATTATTATTACACAACGGACGCATATGCAAATGCAGTAAATGAACTCTCATGTGTAAGCTTTCACATATTTCTATTGCATTGCGTTCAGCGAGTAGACGGACGCATATGCAAATGCAGTGAATGAACTTCCCGCTTTACAGAGTAAATCGTATATTTTGGTTAAGCCTTTATGATGTTGCTGTTTCACAGTCGAGCTTCAGCGGCATATTGTCAGCAGTTGTGGAAATTTTTGAAGCAAGTTTATATCCCCGATGGATAAATTGGCTGACATCAGGCGAAAAGAGGGCAACTGCATCGGAATTTTATAAAAAATATGGCATACCGGGCGTCATCGGTTGCATAGATGGCACGCATGTCAAAATTATAGCACCAACATCAAATAGACATTTATTTTTGAACAGAAAAGGATACTACAGCTTAAACGTTTTACTGGTAAATTTAACTTTTTCTTTATTCAGAGTACATATGTATATGCCTAAATATGTTATTCTTGTTTTTAGGTATGTGATAATGAAATGCGTATCCGTTTTATTGACGCAAAGCATCTTGGAGCTTCACACGACTCTTTTATTTGGAGAGTTAGTGCTCTGAGAAATTCTTTGGAACGGGATTATACGCAGGATGGTAGTAACTCTTGGTTGTTAGGTATATAAAAAGCATATTCACATAATTCTTGAACGTAATTCCACTTAAATTTGAAGGTGATGCTGGATATTCACTAGAGCCATGGCTTTTGACCCCACACTGCAGCAGGATCAAATGAGGAAAAATTTAACGAAGTGCACTCCAAATGCAAAAACATTATTGAGAGGACAAACGGTGTCCTGAAGAATAGATGGCGTTGTATTTTTGTCGCACGGCAATTACACTATTCTCCCTTAAAAGCAACAAAAATTATAAATATTTGTGCAGCTCTGCATAATATATGCATTTTTTACAAATTTAATGCATTTCCGGAAGATAATGCTGTCCCCTAAAACATTGAAGAGCCAGAATTTGATATCGCGAATACACCTCGGACATCTGAATCTGACAGACATTTTGAAGTGGCATAACGTATTCGGTCTGAAATAACAAATGCTATATGATGCAAATGTCCAAAAATATACAAAGATGTAAAAAGTTTTTGGTTTTTTAAGTCATTAGTTTATTGGAATTGCAAGAGCAAACTATAATGCAATTAATACTTCATGTTAAAAATAAAAACTCAAAGATTATTATATGCTAAAAACAAAAATATTTCACCGATGTTTCTTCCTTATATCCTAAAAAAAAGCAATTATTTCACAGGCTGTTTCGCAGTATAAAAAAAGTAAAAAAAATAATTTGGCGGTATCATCATTTCCAGTTTTATTTCTTTCTTTTTGAAGTTGAATCTTGTGAAGCTCTATCATCAATCTGTTTCTTTCTATTTTACTTTCATGTTCAGCCTTTCTAAGCTTTTTAATTTCTAAATTGTGCCGCTTTATTTCTTCCAGAAGAAGAGTTTGTTTATAAGAAAGGCGATCTAAAGAGCGATAAATTTTTTTAGTACTACCTTGTAATTCCGTATTATTTTCTTTCATCATGTCAACTACCTCACAAATTTTTTCGCATAATTTTTTTTTGCGTCTCAAGCTATTTTTCCACTAATTCAGATGTAGTCCTTTTCTGTGCTGATTTCTTATTGCTTCCAGCAAATGTTCTTTCGACTGTATGCAAGTGTACGTCTGAATTTTTGTTATTTACAGTGGAGCTTGAGGTAGTTGGCAAATCGTCGTTATATTCTATATCATCTATTGCATCATCACAACTTTGCTCTTAATTTTCTTTTTCTACAGCCGACTGGGCGATTCCAAAATATCTTGCACTTTCTATTCCTTCTATTGACTCCTTTCCGCCAATGAGTTGAAAAATGTTTTCTTTCATAGGCGAGAGCTTCACTTCCCCATTGGGTCCTCCACCTGTTCCTCGTTGATGTTGCAAGTTATTTGCCGCTTTTTTGCGAACATACCTCTTTTGATCCAACCAAACCTCGTTAAAAAATTGAATTTTTTAACTATATAGATAAAACATTAAAAATAAAAATTTTACTTTCTTCCATTCAGGAATACTTTTAAGCGGTGGACCAGCACTGTTCTGTTTTTTTCGACTTGTTTCCAAAAATCGACGACTTTTTCTTTATTTTTTCGATTTTTCTATAGCTTCATCGAGATAGACAAAATCGCAAAAATATAACTTTTCTGACGATCGCCAAATATTAAGCTAAAAATCCTAGCAAAACAAAAACCTGCAGAAAAACAGAGAAGGAAGAGCAATAACAAAAACTGTGCAAAAAAAATGTAAACAATCCAACCGTCCGTCCGCATAGAATTCCAATGGAAAAAATAAAATAAACATGGCTTCTCGACGCTTTGTTGATAAGATTTTGTTGTTCTTGAGTCTATCAACAAATGCTAGCAACCTAGGTCCGCCGTCAGCGCTGCTTTTTCGCTGCCCGTGCCAATGTTTTTCGCCTGGGCTATATAACGTGTGCTAAAAATGTATTAGCTCTTCCACCAGTCTTAGCTTTAGAACTCACTTTTAGCTGATACACACACCATAAAATTGGTCGAATACTAAAACTTTAAAGCACAACTAAAGGCAATGCTCTTCGTAATGACTAGCAATACTACCTGCCGCTAGATGGCGCAAATCTCCTTATAAATTTGATGTGTGCAGAGTTGAACCAGGGAATATATCATTTTGTGTTATACATATTTCGGATGAATTTCACACTTGTGTCAACACTGATTTCAAGCACCTTAATCCATACACTTGGAAATGTTTGCATACTTCAGCAGTTAGCACTTTCTTAGATAGTTGTTAGAAATAAAAAGCTTCGGTTGAGAATACTTGATTTTAATAAAAATTTAAGCTAAAAACTAGGGTGCGGATTCGTAAACGCAGGCATGTATGTACGTATCTTAATATATCCTACTGCGTTAGGGATGCGTTAGTTGCCTATGTCACTCCGCTTGTAACGCCCTTAAAGAAGCGTGGCAGGTATATAAAGTATTGTGCAAAACGTTTGCAGCAGGTCTGCCTATTGAATTAAAGATATTTCTATTTTCCTAAAAAGTTTTCAATTTAAATTTTTTTTTATAGTGAAAAATCAAAATTTTAGAACAAATATAATGTTCATACTAAGTTGGTGATAGTTCAAGCATTTCGAGAAGGTTCTTTCCAAAAAGAAAGGTTTCTGAAAGGCTCAAAGTGCATAAATCTACTGTGTCCAGAGTTGTTTCAAAGCATCAAAGAAAGTTACCGATTAAAACTATACATTCTGGTGTTGTCCTCGTAAAACAAATGAAAGGAGTGACACAAAAAAAAACATCCACTTAATTGAAAAATATCCATTTATCTCTTCATCGGACATTGTAAATAACCTTAATTTGCCGATAAGCTCGAGTACAGTCCGTCGACGAGCGGCAGAAGCCAACTTTTTTATATTATTAAAGTATAACTATTCAAGATTTATCCTTGGAAAAATATTCGTCAATATGGTAGAAAAGTGCAATGCCGCGAAAGATCTTAAATTTGCGGTGAGCAAGATATCTGAAAAAAAATCTTCTTTTCGGTTTTTAAAGAGTTCTTGGGCGTTTATTCGTTCAGTTTTTTTTTTTGGATACATATTTTTTTATTTATAACCTAAAACGACCTAAATTTTGTGCACAATAAATGAAAATTCCAACTTATTTAGGGTGCTCACAGTTCTGTATTATCTGCTCTGTTAACTTTGCCGTCTTTTAACTTTAGAACATTTTAGCACGTGTTAACTTTGATTGTTTTTGTTTTACGTACAAATTTGAGTACCACTTGTTGCTAAAGTTATCTCACTTCTACTCATGTCTTTCTTTTGTGCTAATGTAGCATCACTAATCAGCTGATTTAATTTTGTTACAAAAAGTGGAAGAAGAAAGGATCGTCGAAGAAGTAAGTACAATTTTTTTTTAATTTTTAAGGATAAAACCTAGCAAAAAATGTACAATTCGTTTCAGGTGAAGCAGAAGCGCATACGCAAAGCACCATATCGCAAATGGAGTGACCAGGAGCAGCAGCAACTTGTGGATTTTCTGCGCGACAACAGGCCAATTGAAAAGCCAACAGCCCAGCTCTTTTATAAGCGTTTCCTGAATCAAATCGGGAGTGAGTTGGAGTGGACGGTTGTGCGCTGTAAAGTGAAAAATTTAAGGCAAAGCTACATTAAAGCAAAGTCTTGGTATAACTCAACCGGTGAGTTAAAAGCTTAAATATTTTATGTCGATCTTACTCAGGTAACTGATTTTAGATGTGGTGGAAAGGATGTGTCCGCTGTATAACTATTTAGAGGACATTTTCGGGTACAGGGAGTTTGAGTCAAACGCTTCCGTTGTAGACACTGAGGACAGCAATACGCAGGAGTCTGTGATCCATGCAGATGTCTCGCCGAACTTTGACGTAACTTTTGATGAGGAATCAATCGATGTAGTATCGCCAAAAACCCCACGTGCTACAGAAAAAACTGTACGTAAGGGCATTTACTCATGCACAGCTCTGGCTGACGTGCTTGAGGTACATTTCAGTCTGGTGGAGCTAAAAAAGGGGAAATTTGAGGCTGATTCTAAGATGAGGGAAAGATAGGTAGAACTTAAGGAAAAGATGTTTTTGTTTGACAAGGAGAAGCATGCCAGTGAAGAAAAGTTTATGTTGCTAGAATTGGAATTGCGGGAAAGCATTGCTTTGAAAGAAATAGAGATGAAAGAAAGATTAGAACTAGAAAAGTTCAAAATGCATAAATAAGCATTGAAGTATGAATTTATATGTAAAGTGTTGTTTGTGCTATGTTCACATAGAGAGTTTAGTTTGAGTTTCCAGTATTAAGTTGAGTTTATTTTGTACTGGAAGCTCAAAGTAAACTTTCTGTGTGAACATAGCATTATTTAGTTATTATAGATTGTTGGAAATAAAAAAGTGAATTCGATAATATGTGTTTCAGCGTTTATTATTTACAAATTCTACTAAAGCAGTTCTTAACTCGTTGATTTCATGTATTTCTCGTGGGTAATCAATATTATCTGCAAAATCATCTTCCGTGCAGTTGAATTCTTGCAGAATATTGTTTAAAATGCAGCAAGCTAAAATCCAGTTGCAACAGTCTTTATAGTTATTTTTGTTGGACATCCGGAACAGAAGTTCTTTTAAGCTACTATATCTTTCTTTCAGCTTGCCGAAACAGTTCTCCATTCAAACTCTGTATTTGGAAAAGTATTGATTGAATTTTTTCCTCTTTTCTTGGGACACTTCTGCACTATTTTGTCGAAAAGGTGTGATGACATTACGGCTTAGAGGATATGCAGAGTCTACAGCTATCCATTGCTTGTCGCAAAAAAAGTTTCCTGGCGCTCGTCCAATTGAAGATTCTGCAAAAATTTTGGCGTCATAAACACTTCCTCTGTATCCAATGACGGCATGCCGAATTTTTAATTGTCAGACACAATTTGCATTTTGATTTAGTATTGCTTTTTTCGAGAAAAGTAGAACTCGTGATCCTTTATAGGAGCTTCTGCCAACCTGATTTCGGTGCCATCAACGTAGCCAATGTACCCTGGCAGCTCATGCATTGTACTTGCAACAATTTTTCTTCTTTCCATTATGGACGGCCAAAACAAATACTTCGATTTTAAATTAATAATTGCGGTAATAACTCGGCTTGTAATTGCTATCACCGTTCCTCCATCTCCGACGCCGAACAGAGTTGCAATCTTTCGAATAGAAGTGCTTTCACTACTAGACCCTAAGCGGAATAGTGCAATCTTTAATTGCATGTCTATTGGCAATTGTGGAATTGAGTTTTTATTTTTGAAAACGGAATCTGCTTTTATTAAAGCTAAGATGTGTCCAAATTCAATAGTTTCTACGCGTAGCATTTGACGCATACGACCGTCATCAAAGTTAGGAAGAACTCTTTCATTGCATTGTGCTGACCTTGGCACGTTCAAATCGCTGCTTCTCCGAGATTTCAAAACAAGCGCTGTGCTTATAGCGAAGTCCATTAAGATAACATTTTCCTCATCTTCATCTCATAATTTGAAATAGAGAGAATAAAGAAAATGGAAATATTGAACAAGGTTCTTACTCGAATCTTGGATCACTATGTCCAACAAGCTCTTACAGCATAAGGCATTATTTAATTCTTCCTTTCCGTTCATTCGAGGCATGTTTTTGAACAAATTTCAAATTTTTGAAAACTATTTTTCAAAACACAAAAAGAGGTGCTCACAGTTCGATTGAAATATCTTTCTAAAGTTGCCAGATGTTAACTTAAAAAGCAAACTCTGAATACCCTAATTGAAAACTTATTTCCGTTTTCATAAATCTGTTGCACGTCAATCCGAGAACTAGTTTCGGAGTCTATTTGGAACACACACAAACAACATAACATACTTTTCGTCGGTTTTTTATATATAGGTATCGGGAGAGAGGTTTACTAGTAACTTTTAACAACAACGGCTCTGTATAGAGCAAATCACACAGCTTGACTTTACATACTGTTTCATTGGCCGCTACACCAACTCATCAGTAGCCTTTGTATGATTTTACACTGTGATCCACTCAAGCTACTTAGGTTCAGCTTATACTTCCAATATGCCGAGAAAGTTACCCGGAATTTATCTTTGTTCTTCATGTTGTGTGGCGTCCGTGGCGTAGTTGGTTAAAGTGCGTGGCCACTATGTCAACGAACCTGGAAGCCCAGGTTCGAACCCCAGCAGCGACAGAAAATTATTTGAATAAAAATAATTTTTCTGTACGGCCGCCACCTCTCTGCAGACAATGGCAAACCTCAGAGAGTAATGTAATAATGTAATGTAATAAAATAAGTAAAATGCCATGTAAAGCTTCTTGAGAATAAGAACATTCCGTTCATCGCCGTTCGGAGTCGGCGTTAAACCGGTAGGTCCGTTTCTCGGTCAATTGTGTACAAACTTAATAACACGCACAACACAATTGATCATAAGGAGCTAGGTCAAAGTCCTTTCAAGGGCTGAAATGGCCGGTTATTTATTTTTTTTTTATCTTCATTTTGTCTTGTTGTCAACATGCTTGGCCTAAAGCTCAATAATATGTTTTCAATATAAATAATGAAAGGCCGTAATCAAAATATTAAGAGTAATTTTTAACGATGAAAATATTTTAAAGATGCGATTAATGTAAAAACTTTTTATCCCTGTTTTAATAGGAAAAAACTTTTTAAACAGTGTTATTGCTGAATTCATAAATTAAAAGAAATTTAACCATTTTCCTTTTTGGTAACTCTTTCTGAAAACGTTTATAGGTATCTTATATATTAATACGCAAACATCGAATGTTGTACACTTTTTCAATATTTATTTAAGAATAAGGACAATGAAACGTACATCATTCGAAAGGTGCTGCACCATAGATGTGCCGAATTATGTTAGATTTTAAATTGATGATCTTTGACCCGCAATATTAACGTTGAAAGTTTATATCAATTTTAGTTAGGGATCTCAGAACTGGGAAGAGGTAGCATGAAGAATGTGGTATCAGATGAAAGGTCTGGCTGCACAATATGATTGAATATAAGATTGGTGACCTTTGACCTCAAATATGAGCGGAAAAAGAGCATTTATTAATTAAAAGCTAAACTATAAGAGATGGAAAAACATGATATAAGGAAGAAATTTAGACATTCAAAGATGTGCAAATAAAAATTTTATATTTTTCACCATCGTTTATGGTTCCCTACAATAAGCACTTTTTCATGTAACAAGTGTCAATATAACTATATTGTGATGGTAAAATTGCTTACAAATAGTAAATTTTGAAAAATTTCCGTTATTTTGACATAAAAATTATTGTGATATCTCGAAAACTATAGATGTTTTCAGTACAACGTTTTTTGTATGAAAATTCGTTGGTTGAGAAAAATAACGGTATACGAAAACTTTTGTGCTAATATTTTCCACGAATAGTATGTTAAAAAAATTTCCCGTTATTATGAAATCAAAAGTATTGCGATATTTCGAAACCTGTAGTTTTTTTCCATGCAATGCATTTCTTAAAGCAATGTCATTGCCTCAGAATGATAAAAAAACAATTGAAATTTCAAATTTTGATTTTGCATGCAAATATCTCAGCCATTTTTCAATCGATTTTCCATAAATTTTCTTTGTCTGAAAGTTGAATTAAATAACTTTTGAGAAATAATAAAAGATTTACCGTTATCTCACTAATTCAATTTCTTATGTTCTTTTCAAAAAAACTCTAAAATATTCAATTTTTGCTTAAAAATTAGACCAGACATTCTTTTTTTGTAATTTTATTTTTGTTTTTCTATTTTCTTCTCTCACACTCTATCATATACCATATATTTATATGCAAAAATTGCTTCATTTTGACACATATTTAATTAAGTGTTTCTATCATCGAAAATCATGAGCTACCCCCTATAATTTTTTTGATGAAAATTACATTTTTCAAAGTGTTGTTTTTGTATTTTTTATAAAGTTCTACAGCTAAAAAAACAATTTCTGTGAAAAAATTTTTCATATATTTTAAACCACTCCAAAGTTATCTATATATTAATACGCAAACAAAAATCTTGTGGTGCACTTTTTTAATATTTATAATACAAAAAAGGGCATGATTGTTATATCAGACGAAAGGTAATGAGCCAAAGAGATGTGCCAAAAAATAAAAAAAATATTAAATATATTATGTGATTATTAAAGTTTAAAAGAAGTGTATGCACTCTCACTCTCATGGCTGTAATTTGGCAAGGAATAGAACAAGGATTTAAACACACTTAGGACAAAATTTAGAACAAAGATTTAGAAATAAAGTTGGACAAGGATTAGGAAAGGATTCGAACAAGGTTAAGGTTAGGAATTTGGATATGGATAAAAAGAAGAGTTTGAACAGGAAGTAAGACAATTGAATAGTCAACGCGAATAACATTGTAAGTGACAAAATTATACGATTGCAGGAATTGCAAAAAAAAAAACGGTTTTAATGGCGAACTTTGAGCCATGTAAATGTCC
Source organism: Pherbina coryleti (assembly GCA_943735915.1). Classification (NCBI taxonomy): domain Eukaryota; kingdom Metazoa; phylum Arthropoda; class Insecta; order Diptera; family Sciomyzidae; genus Pherbina; species Pherbina coryleti. The sequence goes on from OX030950.1 coordinate 123,347,650, forward strand.
AAAAATTTATGGAATTTTAGAAACTATGTGCTCTCATAATAGGCTAGAGCATTTTTAATGTTAATATGCAAAAAAACTATTTTTGATTAATATGTCGCTTACAACGTTATTCGCGTCGACTCTTCAATTATTAGTTTGGGAACAAATGAAAGGATAGGGACAAGAATTAGGATAAGGATAAGGGTAAGGACAAAGATACACTGTCAAAATCCACGGATGGGTCCACATACAGCCAACTTCTTTTTAACTTTACAAAGGTTTTTTCAATAAATTTAAAAAAAAAAAAGAGAAAAGTCTATTTTGATATGGTCGAATTTTGACCACAGGCGATACTAGTGCATTATAAATGCAACAACAATAAAAAAACGTTGCATGGAATTATAACTCCATGACTAAAGCTGAGGTTTTCCGTCACATGATAAAAATAAAAAAAAATTAATGGTATCATCAGGGAACCTCTCAGGGAACCCCTTAAAGTAACCTGAATGCAACAAATGGAATAGCAAAAGCAAAAAAAAAAAGTAATAATTAAAATTAAATAAAATAAGGACAAGTATTGAGACATGGATTTGGTTAAGAATTAGGGCAATGATTTGACAAGAGCAAGGATTTGAACAAAGATTGGGACCAGAAATAAGATAATGAGTTTGAGAAAATTATACGGACAAGAAATATAGCAAGGAATATAAGGTCGAATTTCGACCACAGGCAATACTAGTTATCTTAAATCCATGTCAAAAAAGGTTATTAATGAACACAAAAGTGTTTATACACTTCTTCAAAAGAACAGGGTGACCTTCTGCTCAGAGAAAACTAAAATGCAGCACAACTCAGAAAAAGCATAACTTTGAATAACTACTACTCAAAGGTTAAAAATACAAAAGTTCCAGATAACGTTTCTTAAATAAAAAACTTAGTCAATTATTTGCTTTCAAACTGTTAAATTAGAGATAATTTTTGTGGTTAAAAATACAATGATGAAAAGTGTCATTTATCAAATAAAATAAAGCCTTATTATATATTTCACTATATCTTCAGTCTAATCTTGTCTAGAATTAGCTTTAAAAAGATTGGTCATTTATTGTTACGTTCTATCATAAATAAATAAAAATGTGTAAAAGAAACTACAGTTACATAGAAACTAGTTAAGTTCACGGTTAATATAAAGAAATAAAGATAGTGAATTGGTAAAACTCCTATTTTTGTTTTCTTTCATACATATATAAAATAAAAATTTTCCCAACGGAAGGTTTTAGTAAATTTAGTTTGAATTTTAAAAAAGCAACAAATATAATTCCTATTTTTCGAGATTTGTGACAAGAAAACGAAAATCCCATGTAGGGGACTACTTCTTTCTCTGGGGACTGATTTCCTGCATTTTTGATTTGAAAATTTAAAAAACTTTGAAGATATGGGATTTCAAATCAGACTTTGTCGCACTTCGGCCCGATATAATAATAATAATAATAATAAATTGCCAGTTCAGCCTTTGAAAGGACTTTGACCGAACTTCTTATGATCAAATTGTGTTGTGCGTGTTATGAAATGTTTGTGCACAATTTGGCTGAGAACTGGACCTACTTCTCAAGAAGCTTTACATAACATTATTTTACTCTCTGAGGGTTGCCATTGTCTGCAGAGGGGTGACAACCGAACAGAAAAATTAATTCAATTGAAAAACCTTTTTGTGTCGGATGGAAATTGAACCAGGGTTCTCTGTCGCATGGGTCACACACTCTACCCACTGCACCATGGCCACCATCACCATCCGATATTACGGAGAGATATCATATTTTAATATTAAGCAAATATTTTACTTCAAATACAAAAATTTAAAATTAAGCCTCATTTGCTCAAATCAAGCACAAAAAACTAAAACTAAAATTAAGAAAAATACATTTATAATGAGTATTTATTTCTAAAATGCAATAAAATAAATGATTGCTTGAAACAAGAATAAAATACTTGATTCTAGAACCTGGAACAAGACTTGAATCAAGAAAATATTTTCTTATTGAAACCAATTGCAGAGAATTATTTTAGTTTTCAGCGAATTGCTAACTTGAATCAAGCAATTTTTTCTCACTTCAATTTATATTACTTACGTACTTACTTACTTACTTATCTGGCGCTTACAACCGTTGGTCGGTTTTGGCCTCGTATAAGAAATTGCGAGAGTCAATTCTGTTTTGCGCTTGCTGGCGCCAGTTGGAAACACCAAGAGTAGTCAGGTTATCCAGCACTTGATCCTTCCATCGAAGATGTGGGTGTCCTCTTCTGCGTTGACAACCACCGAGCACCGAATTAAATATTTTTGTTCGCTGAAGCGTCGTTTTCCATTCACTCAACATGTCAGCGTACAGCTGATACGGATCGCGGTTCCATCGGATTCGGAACTCGCCACTGACATAGATTGAACCGAAGATCTTACGAAAGATCTTTCTCTCGAAGGCTCCCAAAGTCTTTTCATCAGAACTGCTCAACGTCCAGGTTTGTGCTGCATATAAAAGGACGGGCATGATTAGTGACTTATAGAGCGTGAGTTTTGTTCGTCGAGAGAGGACGCTGCTTCTCAATTGCCTACTCAGCCCAAAGTAACACCTGTTAGCAAGAGTTATCCTTCGTTTTATCTCAATACTGACATTGTTGAAAGAGTTTACGCTGGATCCCAAGTAGAGGAAGTCCTTAACAACCTCGAAGGAGATGTTGTCAAAAGTGACGTGGTTTCCAAGACGCTGGGACTGTTAATTTGTTGACACTAGGTATTTCGTCTTATCTGCATTCACTGCAAGACCCATTCGACTCGACTCTTTCACTAATCTGGAGAATGCTGCACTGACTTCGCGCGTATTATGGCCAATGATATAGATATCATCAGCATACGCCAGCAGCATAATACTTTTGTAGAATATCGTGCCACTGCGTCTCAAATCAGCAGCTCGGATGATCTTCTCCATTATCAGGTTGAAAAAGTCGCACGATAAGGAATCACCTTGTCTGAAACCTCGTTTGGTATCGAATGGAGGAGTGAGATCCTTCCCGATCTTAACTGTGCTGCTGGTGTTGCTCAGTGTCATTCTGCAAAGACGGATGAGCTTTGCAGGAATACCAAATTCAGACATGGTGGAGTACAGATGATTCCTTATTGGCCGAAGGCGGCTTGGTAATCGACAAAAAGATGGTGTGTGTCAATTTGTTTTTCTAGGGTCTTCTCCAAGATTTGTCGTAGCGTAAATATATGGTCTATGGTGGATTTGCCAGGTCTGAAGCCACACTGATAAGGTCCAATCAGCTGGTTTACGATGGCCTTCTTGTGCTAATTGTCCCCATAAACTCTCCTTTTTATCCATATTTGAAGTAGTTGCATTAGGAACATTTTTAAACTGGTTGCTTTCGAAGTAGCCTTAAAGTGGTTCTTTTTTAACTAGTTTTAAAGTAAACATTTTAAAAGTGTAAAAATTTAGTGTGCTGGAGCAAAGGTCCTAAGTACCTGATTTGTACGATCTTTTCCATCCACAATCCAGAAGAAATTGTAAATTGTTAAATTATAAATGTCTATAAACATTTTTATTTTTTTTTTTTTATTATTTTTCTTGTGCACAGCAAATTTTAAAAAATAGCCAGAACGCTTTTATTTTTTCAGCAAATTTGAAAACAAAAGCAAAGTGAACTTCACTGAACGGCTTCTGTTCTTTTTCAGAGCTTATTGCTGCGATAGAAATGAACCAGTTCACTTCTCCAATTGAATCCAAAATAACTGCTGGGCTGTTTTGAATAACAAAATTTTGTTGATTATTGGAGACAGTCATCCAGATGTTTTGCTGGAGTTGCTGTGAATCAAAAATTTTAAGCGGAACAAAACGAGTTTCAAAGCAATATTCAGTACACACTAAGAATCATAAGTCTACGCTTCTACCGTAAAAAAATAAGGCTTAAAAAATTAAAAAACATTATTTTCTCAAAAAATTTTTTTTATAATATATTTTCGATTGTAATAGGTTTTATATTCATACATAATTTTTAGTGCTTATTAACGTTATTTTAAATTATAAAGCATTAAGGACTTCTCTAAGCCTTTTTTGCTTTGAGTTGACGAGATTAGCTGTTTCCTCAGTAGTGATGTTTTGTTATTCTTCAGTATTACCCTATTTAGCATTTCTTTGCTTGTAATAGTTCGTTTTCAAATTTTCCGTTCTAGCAGCTACAGATGCTCGATGGGGTTAAGATCTGGTGACTGTGAAGGTGTTTTCAGCTATTTTCGTACATTGTTAAGTAGCCAAAGCTTTACGATTTCAGCCGTGTGTTTTGGGTCGTTGTCTTTTTGGAAGTAAACCTCACTTGACAACCCAAATTTCTCTGCACTTTGTTTTGAGTTTTCTTTCTTAATGTTTAAATAACCAAATTTATCCATAATCAATTCAATAAACGCAGAATTCCAAACTCCACTAGCTGCCATATACTCCACATGATCACACCTCCACCACCATGCTTAACAGTTGGCCATAAGTTCTCTTTATTGAGGGCTGTATCCGGCTTTTTCCATACAATCTGTCGTCCTTTATTCCGAAAATGCAGAACTTACTCTTATCTGTAAACATGACATACCTCCAGAACTCAGATGGTTTGTTTACGTACTGATTTGCAAAGGCCAGAGGCGCAACCAGGAATTTGTTTTGGGGGGGATTTTATAACTATATGTATATAAAAGAAAATGTACGTAACTATAGCGGCTATGGTGTAATGAGTCCAAATATTGCACTCAAAACGTTAATTCTACCACAATGGCAGCAAACATAAGGGGGCATATAAAGGGTGTTTTTTTTAGAGGTAAGAACTTCGAATTGAAATAAAACACAAGAAAATCGTTTTAATGTCCATCAATTTGGCTTTATTGGAAGGATAATTTTATGCCATTAATGTTTAAATATGATTTCGGGCATGTGGCCGCCGCGGCTGGCTCGAATAAAGCCAATTCTACAGGTCCAATTTTCAACCACTTTTTCGAGCATATGGGGCCGTATGTCGGCAATAACGCCACGAATGTTGGCCTCCAAGTCCCCTAACGTTTCTGGTTTGTTGGCGTAGACGAGCGACTTCACATATCCCCAAAGAAAATAATCCAATGGTGTCAAATCACACGATCTTGGTGGCCAATTGACAGGTCCATTCCGCGAAATTATGCGCTCATCGAATGTTTCCTTCAATAATCGATTGTGACGTGCGCTGTGTGGCATGTAGCACCGTCTTGTTGGAACCACAACTCATCCACATTCATGCCATCCAATTTGGGATCCAATGGTCCGCGGCTTTAATTCTTCCACAAGCTGGAACTTGTAAGGTCGCAAGCCAAGATCTTTGCGCAAAATCTTCCGTAAAGTTGATGGACAAAGCTCCAATTGCTGTGCACGGTGGCGAATCGATTCATTCGGGTCCTCTTCAACATTTTGCTCTACAGCGGCAATTGTTTCTTCGGTGCGCACTGTTTGACGTCTCTGCGGATGCGTATTATCACATAGAGTAAACGTAGTGCGAAAACGACCCATGGTTAACCGAATTAATTGCTCTGATGGACGATTATGTCGACCATAAAATGGACGGAGCTTGCGGTAAACTTCGCGAACTGAACCATTATTTTCGAAATAAATTTGCACGATTTGCAAGCGTTGTTTTTTTGTCAACCTGTTCATGATGAAATGGCAAACCAAACTGAACATAAATGACATTAGAGTTGCCAGATTTGACCACAAAATGCCAGTTTTATCTCTATTCGAAAAACAAACCCCTAAAAAAAACACCCATTAGGTTACAAATTTTAAAAAACCGACCGATTTTGTAACCTCGAAAATCGATTTTTTTTTCGGAGGAAGAAAATTATCACACTTTGATTTTTTTTAAGTTTTCCTCAGATGTTCCAGACTGGTTATATCCTGTACACCGTCATATTTTTGGCATTTTTTTAAAAAAATCAAATAACGTCAAAAACCGCTTCAAAAATTCTGAAACAAATTTTTTTGTATTCTTTAAATGTTAATAAATATGTGTGTAAAATTTGAGAACGATATCTTTTTTCCTTATATGAAAAAAAAAAAATCCCAAAAAAAAATTTTTTTTTAAAAGTTTGTAACCTACATGCCCCCATAATGATAAAATTTTTATAAATAAATATTTTTTAGAATAGCAAAAATTTTATTTATTATTTTTACATTAAAAAGATTTTAGTTACAGGATTAAGGCGATTAAGAATATAAAAGAAACTAACTTATATTTTTTAATCCAGTTTACGCTTACTTTCAGCGAGTTTATCTAAAATAATATCCACTGATGGTGTAATTTTTCTGTACAGATATAGCAATGTGAGGCCGTTTAGTCTATCTTGCAACATCGTGCTTTTAGGTTTTGAGTCGGCGAAGCACTGAAAATGTTCATTAATTTTCACATGAAGTTACTGGAAGAGTTGCAAGGATAATAAGTAAATTATTGTATATATCGCCCATTTCAGATTGAGGTGACCTATCAGTCGCACTGACCATCTCCGATTTGGCTCAAATTTTGTTCCTAGATCGGTTTATTACTAAGAAAATCAAATCCGAAGTTATAAATTTTTAGAACCATTTTTCAAGGCCAAAATAGGGTGTATTTTGCAACGACGTAGCTCAGTCAATTTAATTCCGATTTTCGTAAATAAGGTATCATTGGAAAGGTTATTTTGTCAATTTTAAGGGAAAAATATAAAACTTTTGGAAAAATTGCAGTAAGTTGGCCCATTCTTAATTTCAAAGTTTAATGCCATGCCAACAACAGACGCTATTTTATTCAGTTTCTTTATTTTGGTTTTTTATACGTTTTAATACCTTTTCAACGATATAAAATTAAGGTGTGCTCTTGAAGGGTTCAAAAGTTCTGGCGTAAAACGTGCTGTGTCAAAGAATTTTCAATACAAAATCAAATAGCTATCGAGTTTTTTTATTTTTGTTTGTAAAAAGTCAAGAAAATAAAATTGGATGAAAATTGAATGTGTAGTTGAATTTGTATTGAAAATTCTTTAACAGTGCACGTTTTACACCATAACTTCTGAACCCTTCAAGAGCACACCTTAATTTTATATCGTTGGAAAACGTATAAAAAACTAAAATAAAGAAACTGAAAAGAAATTATAGCATCTGTTGTTGGCATGGCGTTAAACTTTGAAATTAACAATGGGTCAATTTACAGCAACTTCTTTAAAAGTTTTATATTTTATCCTTAAAACAGAGGAGATAACCATTCCAATTATACCTAAGTTAATAAAATGTGATTTAAATTGACTGAGCTACATTGTCTAAAAATAGGCCCTATTTTGGCATTTTTTTGAAATGTTAAACTCCGGAATTGGTTTTCTTAGCAAAAAAGCAACCTAAAAACAAATTTTGAGTCAAACCGGAGATGGTCAGTGCGACTGATAGGTCACCTCAATCTGAAAAGGGCGATATATATTTGGAAATATATCCTTATTGCACTGTTGTATGGCTTGAAAAACTGTGTTTTTGCCATCATAATATTTTTTATTACTTATTTTATACCAAACATTCAGTTCATTTTTTAGGTCATCAAAATCTCCTTCCAAATCATCTTTATAAAATGTGATTAGTTTTTCAAAAGCGCCTAAAGCTTCAACACTCAGCGATTTTTTTGCATCAGGAAAATGTGATTGAAATCCAATTAGAATGTCTCTATGTTTTAAAAATCTGTCACTCGGGCTTGTGATAAATGTATCCAAGAAAGGTATGTAAATCGATATGCGATAATACGATTCAACACATTGTGCGTTAGGGTGGAAAGATGCAATTTTTGGTCTCGTCAAAATGAATCCATTGGTTTCTGCTTATTTTTCAGCATTTATATTTGTGATTTTGTAATGCACAATTCAATTAATTGGCTTGCCTGGATGTGTTTGTATCCTCCCAACAGGAAATTTTGCCTAATGCCAATATTATGGCATCGAAAAAATTCACAAAACCGTAACCGAGTTGTATCTCTCAATCCATCTAGTAGGACAAATTTTCTTCGGTTTTTGATGACTACAAATATTTAACTCTTCGAGGCACTGTTTCAAAACCACTTGCAAAACCATGTGCAAAAATCGAAAGGTCTAGTATTTCTTCATTGAAATTCATCATCGTAATACAAATCGGTAAATCAGTGCAATAGATATAGCAAAATTATCAGAAAAATAACTGATTTTCATGTTTTTACCTATAGCGCAAAAACTCAAGCTGATGGAGAAAAACGGAGTCTATATCTGAAATCAGGAAACCCAATTTGTCTATAATCAACTGAAAAATCTCCGGCACCAAAATATCTGTGGCGAAGTGGTATGCTTCAACAGCAATCGATTTGAATTTAAATTTGGGTTTGTCGCGCTTTTACTTATCATGTTTTTCTTTTTGCGACAATAGTTTGGGGGGGGGGGGGGGTTAAACCCCAAAATCCCCCTTTGTTTGCGCTTCTGGCAAAGGCAATACGCTTTTGTCGGTTTACCAATGACATGAAGGGTGTTTCTTACGAGCAACTCTTCCATGATATCCGGCCTTTCTCAAAATTCTTCTAGCAGTAGATACACTAATAGTCTTGTCAAGCTTTTGATTGATATCAAGAGATATTGGAGAAGCAGCAATTTTAGATTTTTTTTTTCACAAGTGATATTATACTGCGAGATTCTCGTTCTGATAGCTTAGGTGGGCGCCCTGGGTGTGGCTTTGAAGTTATTATTCCGGTACTTTTTAAGTTCTGAACTACTGTTCGAACAGAGGTCCATGCTCTGCCAACTGTTTTACCCAATTTGTCAATAGTTTTGGCCCTCTTCCTAAAGCTTTATAAATATTTTTCTTTCACCGACACTAATTTCTTTTCTGCTAGCTGCCACTATCAGAAATGATTAAAATATCAAGAAATAGAATATTAAATACTTTTTATAATTTAAAACCAACAAAAAACGAATTTGCCCGCGTTTACGTTCGTACAACTTGCAATAATTTGCAATGAGCGTACACTTTTGACACTTGCATTGACACATTCTAACGCTCTCTGAACGAATTCAATACAGAGCATCATTAGTGATGTACAGAGCATCATTAGTGATGTACAGAGCATCATTAGTGATGTGCACAGTAAATAATCGAAACAAATTGAAGCAAACGTAAGTTATTTTGAAATTTTTTAGCTAATGAAAGTTTTTAGTGCGTTTTTAGTCATCATAAGTCTGATTCTTAGTGTGTATATAATCGTCGGGTATTTTGTCGCTCGTGAGCAGGGTTCTTTTTAAGCCTACATACGTTTCTTATGGTCACATAGATATTTCCTTTGTTTGCTAATAACAAATGATCTATATTGAGGTTCTGGTAAAACTACGAGACCCATGAATAGCATTTGAATTTTAGGGACAATAGTTTTTAACTGTGTTGAGGGGATCAACAAATAATTTACATATACAGGAACGGATTTTATCGTCATTTTCTTGGAAATTTTTTGTTCGGCTTTCTGAGATTTTGAAAAACAAATTAATTAAGGATTAATTTGCAAATGTGACATGATATCAAACTTTTATAGCTAGAGTGTCATGTATTCAACCACCTCAGTATAGAAAAAGTGGAAACGTGGCTAAATAGTATTTGGAAATTATTATCACGTTAACTTTTTTTTTAGATTTGCTTATGAATCTTTAAATGATGTAATTTAAATACTGAAAACAAATATTTGTCTAGTCAATATGGACATGGGACATGGGATCGATAGTTTCATCTTTATTGAAATATAAATTTGCCTGGAAAATTGATTTTTATATCTATATACGAGTAACGTGCCTTTAAATTAGTAATAAAAAAAAAATAAAAACAAATTACTATAATTTTAAATCCTTCGAAAGAAACTAATAAATAAGCGTAAATACATGTAAGCAAGTTTTTTAATTAATTGTTCGTATGTATTTCTGTCTGCACAAATGAGTTAAATTTTGCGTCAAGCACAGATAACAAAGGCTATTTTTCTTTATCAAAATACATTGTTGAGTGCAAACACGAGAAAAATAAATATTTAATAAATTTAGAATTAGTGATCGCCGACATAAGTAGACGATTTTTTTTATTGAAATTTCTAGAAATTCTAGAAATTTCAAATATTACATTTTTGACGTAGAATACGTCATTCTCGGAGATAAGTAGGGTGGTTGATAGTGATCAGGTGTCGGTATTTATATAACTTTTTGAGCCTTTGGTGGGCCTTAAGTACTGATCGTACAATGTTGATGTTAGCACTTGTTGGTCTGATTGATCCTCAATGCGACAAAAATTCATGTTAGAACTCTCTAACTTATATAAATTTTACACAATTACATGAAATATAAAGCCAACATTTAATGTTTTTGTTTGCTTAAACTTGCTACCTATTTATCGACAGTTTCCGGTTTTATCGACAAAACCATAAAAATTGTATGGGAGCCCCCCTAAGGAGTGGTCGGAGGGAATAGGTGTCAAAGGCAAAAATGTTCCTTTTGCAAAAGTAATGGGGGTCGGTCATACATATTAACCCTCTCCGACACTCTCTTAAAGGTCATGTGCTTAGGTGTATGGCATAAATAAACAAAAACCATAAAGTTTGTATGGGAGCCCTCCTAAGGAGTGGTCGGAGGAAATAGGTGTCAAAGGCAAAAATGCTCCTTTTGCAAAAGTAATGGGGGTCGGTGATACATATTAACCCTTTCCGGCACAAAAACCATAAAATTTGTATGGAAGCCCCCCTAAGGAGTGGTCGGAGGGAATAGGTGTCAAAAGCAAAAATATTCCTTTTGCAAAAGTAATGGGGGTCAGTCATACCTATGAACCCTTTCCGGCACTCTCTTAAAGGTCATATGCTCAGGTGTATGGAATAAATATACAAAAACCATAATATTTGTATGGGAGCCCCCCTAAGGAGTGGTCGGAGGGAATAGCTGTCAAAGGCAAAAATATTCCTTTTGCAAAAGTAATAGGGGTCGGTCATACATATTAACCCTCTCCGGCACTCTTTTAAAGGTCATATGCTCAGGTGTATGGAATAAATATTTTGCTAAATATTTTTTAAAAAAGATGTCATCAAAAGCGAATTGAATAATTCTACGTCTTGTGTTACGGCATAGTCGAAACTACTGTATCTTTTTTCAGATGCACTTACTCCAAACCATGATACAACTACAAGGTCAGCTCATTTTAAAATATCTGCTCAAATGAGAAATTTTGCAACAACAAAGCTGTAGGAGCTACGAATGTCAAACGACAAAAGCAACAACAACAATTAGAAAAACTTAAAATTACTAGCTTATTTTGACAACTAGCTTACCCTGCTCTATAAGCTGAGCCTACCTTGTAATTGTATCATGCTCCAAACTTACAATTAAACTTCCAAGAAGCTATTGCGAGTAGTATTTTCTCTCACCTATTCACACTTCTAAGACATTTATTCGAAGCTCATTTGGAGTACTTCAGAAAACCTAGGTTTGTCCATTTCGAGACTATCACAAGAATTGGGCTTATCCATAGCCACTTTCCACCGTATTTTGCATAAAGATCTAGGCCTACATGCTTATAAGGTGCAGTTGACACAAGAATATATCCCCTTTTGACCATGAAAAATGCGGTACATTGCTGATTGGGTGCTGGAAATGCATGAAATAGATCATGATTTCTTAAACAAAATTATTCTAAGACCTCTCCATCTACAACGAGTGACATTTTGGTGCAGTTTTTGGAGTGGAGGTGTTGGTGCGAGACTCTCACCAATCTTATTTTAACGATGGGCCATTCGTCATGAGAGCGGATAAAAAATACTTTGAGTACTCATTTCAATGGAAACATCTACTTAGTAAGTTTTCGCTTTTCGTTTCCTTAATTTTGGCTGGCTATTTTACTTTTCCACCTTTTGTTTCGAATAAAGAGCTGCTACCTCTGGTTTATGCTCTCAGGTTAAGGGCTCTCAGAAACGAGGTTCCGAATTCCATAGGGGTATCCTGGACTCCCGAGGAGGAAGTTTTGTCCTCAAATTATTCTCCACTGAACTAGTACCTTGAAAAATAATGGACTTATCCTATGAGGTGACCGGTGAATTGGGACTACACATTCGATGTGCTGGCTTTTGTCTTAATGGAAGGCGAGATAGTGGGGATATCCGCAATGGTGGTTATCCCGTGCATTGTTATTCTGATTTTTACTTTCTTTAAAGTTTATTTTTAAGGGAATGTCTGGAAGTTTCCGTTTCTCCCGAAGTCTATGTCCAAGCAAGAATTAGATAATATTTCAAATAACTGTTAATCCAATATAAATATTTAATTTAATTGGTGCGTTACTCAAAAATTGCAGAAAATTCAAGAAAAAAAAAACATCAAAAATTCATGTCGCTGTCTACAGAGAACAGGCAGCGAGGTTCGGGTGTATAATTATAGGCCAAGAATTTATCGTTTCTACAGCATACTAAGCTTAAACTGCCATCTTGCTTCTTACACTATACTTCTCGTACTAGGCCCTATGTCGTTGCTTGTGTAGATACTATTTCGAGCGAAGTGTTGAACAATTTCTAATCTCTACATAAACCTTGGTTCCGTAATTTGATCGAGTGTAGCTCGGGCTAATATCAATATGTGCTTGAACTGAACATTTTGCATCTGGATAAATTGTAATTGCAACAGGTCGATAATCCCGAAGTAAAAAATTTTTTATCAAAACTTGCGCTACATCTGGAAATTTTAACCGATACTATGCGTTAGCATTTTGTCATTGTTTGCAGAGAAGTGACGGCCGATTAGAGATTAATTTCCTTTTCTATGAATAAAATATTAATAACTTTTTTTCGAAATCATAATTTATTTAAATTTTTTAAAATTATAGTGGATAAACAGTAAGACTATGATGAATTTGAGTTATATACTCGATATGGTCAATATATTTATGGACTCGGGAGTTTAAAAAAACCACTTTTTAAAATTTTAATTTTTAAACTGAATTTTATTTTATGCCATGTCTACACAGAGAGTTTAGCTTGAGTTTAGTTTTAAGATAACCATAGCTATTCACACAGAGATGCGTCGGCAGAATTGTGTTTAGTGTGACATTTCTTTGTTAACTTTTGTGTTCTCATATTTTGTCGGCACATCCACCACCGTGACATCTATTCCACTTAAGGACAAGGCTGCAGCCATTTCTGCGTACACATGCGAATTATTCTTACAGCCACAATATTTGGGGTTGAAGATGGGGAAACCATTTATAAAATAAAGTTTCGAGTCTTCGAGGCTTTTCTGCGACTCTAACCCAAAAATATTTCATGGCTCGATCCAACCGAAAGGCAAGATATTGTCAACAAAACATACACATTGTGTAGGATATATCGATGGCATTGACCTGAAGCTTGCCGAAGCAACTGTGGTCAACCACACAGCATATTTTACGAAAATATTCCATTAAAGCACAAGTCGTTTGCGATTATTATCTAAAGATCCGTCTTTATAAGCCCATTTTTTAAGTGGCCATGATGCACGCATACTTCGGACCAGTGCCCTTTTCAGGCAGAAAACCAGATTTTTATTTTTTTTGACGCACGATTATACCTTCATTTAAAACATGGGTATCAGTGTTGCACAAATTGCACGAATTGTAAAACTTTTCTCTTGTATTTTGTTGCGTCGTTACACGGATTGCAAGGTTCTGCAACTTTTGTAATTCTTACACTTTGCAAGAGTTTTGTATAGGGATGGGTAAAAACGGTCGGTATTTGAGTGCGATAGGTTTTAAAAAAAAAACCGGTTTTTTTGGTGTTTTTTTTAGATATGAAACACCGCAACACCGGTGGAAAATGCCATAAACCGACCGGAAAATCTTCCGAAAAATGCAACCTGACAAAAACGCGGCAAAGGTAAAAAAAGCAAATAGATGAAAATTTCCAATAAGCAAATGCGTTTGTCAAAAATGAAAAGTGAAGTGTGGCGTTATTTAAAAAAAATAAATAATAGTTTGGCAGAGTGTAACCTTTGCACCAAAAGATTGAAAGTGTCAGCTGCCACATCCAATATGCGCCAACATCTAGGGAACAGGCACTCAGTGAAGATGCCAGGAAAGGTGAGGTTTTTTAGATATTTTTCTTTTTTTAAATTAATTTTTGTTGTTTTAGCAATCGGTGATCCACGATGATTCTGACTCTGACTCTTGCCCCTCTACGGCAACCTCATCGTCAATCCGCAGTGGTTTGTCTGGTTCCCACGAAAGTTCGTCGCCTGCTGCTGTTGGTACTCCGCTAGTTGTAGCTACTGCGTCCTCTGACATAGTAAATCTATGTAACGTTTCGCCTAATGCTGTAGCCATTGCACCGGTATCTGTCACTGCTTCGTCGAGCTCTCCTGCTGCCTTAATAACCCTCGATAAACCAGGGGTGTCTATCCGAAGAAGTGGTCAGCCCACGTTGTTTTAGGTTACGGACAACATATCTAGCCATTCAAGTAATTATCATTAGTGTTTCATGTTAGGTTAAACAAACTTTAAGGATAATATACATATGTACCCACCAATGTGGGTGTATATACCTTGTAAGTGCGTTTAGGAGGAAGGCAGATATGGACATGTATATATATACTCCAGATGTTTAAGTTCATATTATATATAAAAAAACTGTTTCAGGTGGAGGACGGCGACATATGGAAATTACGATGGGCATAATATATTATATTTGCAAAAACAACTTGCCGCATTCTCATATAGATACCGTGGGGTTTCTGCATTTGATGAAAATAGTCACACCTTTGTACAAGCCTCCATCAAGGCGAACAGTAAGTACAACCCATTTTGCAATTTTGACAAAAATTTACTTTTTTATATAAATTTTTATCCATTTTTTTTTATAAAATTAAGTGAACAAGAATGGTAGAAGCGAATTATATCCAAGTTTCGGACCACTAAAAAGAAAAAATGATAAATGTGAAACAAGTCAAAATATTATTTTAATTATATATATACACATGTCAAAATAATATAAAAATAAAACGATACATAACTTTTCAATAAAAGGTATATTAATTTGTTCAGAATAGATGAGGCGTGCAGAAAAACATAGAATAATAGATAAAAAGCTTTCTATGTTTCTCAAGAAACTTCAGATCAGCAAAGTTCATCATCACTTTAAAGTACAATGTGTATATTTTTAAAAAATTTCTTTAAAAAAGGGTCGGTTTTTGGGAAAACCGGTGTTTTACTTCGGTTTTTAGTTTCGGTTGAAAATCAAAATTTAAAAAACCGGTTAACTGAAAAGTAGGGTTTTTTGTCAATGTGCCCATCCCTAGTTTTGTAAGACTGTCAGAATACCCCTATTGTTTTCCATATATAATCTCCATGTGCCTCCAAGTAATTGTTTGTTTAATTCGAAAAACAAATTCTACACCTCGAGTGTGGGGGCCAAGCAGATGATAATACATTCCTTACTAGTTTCTTTTAATTTCTTCTCATTCCGTAGATAACTAGTAAGGCTAAGAAAAATTTGAATTTTTTTCCTGAAGTGGTCACTATATATAAATATACGTTTGTGTATATTCTTATTTTTGTTACAATTACCCCTCCGCTCCCCTACATGGCACGAAATTTTGCTAACGTACAACTCATTTCGGTACAGGTGGTCGGCCACCTTATGCATAACGGGTTTTTTAATAATCTATGAATAACATACAATTTTCGAATTTCTGAGGAATGAAAAAAAGAACAATATTTAAAGAATAATAAATCCCTCCTTTTCACTTCTTTTATTTTTATTCTTTTTTATCAATAAATTTTTCACAGTGTCAATAAGTGCGATATTAAGAACCTCATTAAACAATTTTATTGTAGATGTTCACAAATACACCGACAAACATGAACAAAAAAAAAAAATTTAAATAACAATAATAATGTTTTGCTTATCGCGAAGCAAAGAAAAAAAACAGGTAAATAAATATTACACAGGTGAAAAAACAGAGTATAAAAAAGTTAATAACAATAACAGTTGAGACAGCAAAAAGAGCTGTTCGCAGTTTTAGTACGGATTCGCAGGTGAAGCAGCGACGACGTTAATAAAAACCTCGTTTTAAGTAAATCTCAATTGTGCGAAAGAGATAGAAAAATAATAAGTGCGAGTTAGACACGTAAGAAAAGCAAATAGTGAGAATAAGCAAAAATGTGATATTTCTTATATAGAGTATATATAGCAGAATATAAAAAAAAATCTAATAAAGAGTTTAAAAAAAATTGGAACGCCAAAATTGACACTCAAGTTGAAAACAAATATATAGAGCAAAAATTCTTATCAGCTGTGTGCTACTCGAGCATGAATGGGAGCGCATGCGGTAAGTGATAAATGAGATAAGGCAGAGAGTGTGTAGGAAGAATAGAGGGCGAACAAGAAAAACAAAAAAAAAAGGGGAGAATAGAAAAAATAGCTCCGAGACGTCAGAGTTGATAATGAAAACCTTTAAAATAAAAATAAAGATGAGTTATAAAAGCAATGATATAACTACAATAAATTTAATATATCGTATGTATATGAAGATATATGACAAAAGTCTTGAAAGAAATGAGAATGAAATATCGATGGTTAAGCTAAAAAATAAGTGAAAAATTCGAATTTTTCAGGAACGTTGATTTTTTCATTTAAATTTTAATAGGGTAAACTGACCAATTGTGGACACCTTAAAGGGGACTATATACCCAGAGGCCGAAAAAAAGGCCATGTTTGTGAATTTTTTTTAAGGAAACCTAAGGGGAAACCTTTTAAATGAGGGCTTTTATACCTTAAAATATACACACTCAAGAGTATGTTTAGTTTTTTTTTATTATATAAAAATGAATATTAAGGTAGATACAGCATTTTTTGTAGAGCGCTCTGAAAAAAAGGTGAAATGCGGTGACCAAGATGAATACTTCGAAATTCATCTGAAACAAAAAAATTAATAATATTAATAAACTAGATACTTAAAACTCGCACTTGTCATAGCCGATTTTGAAAATATTCTATAAAATATTTTCTATACAAAATAAAAATTCGTCATTATTTTGCCTATAAAAAATGAACGAAGCTACGAAAAAAAATCCTATGACAAGTACGAGATTATTATGAATAAAATAAGCCTGCAAAAAATCAAAACGATCGGTTCACTGAGTTTCGAGAAATCTTGGTCACCGACTTTGAAAACATGGTTTCGAGAAAAACGCGTTTGAAAATAAGGGCCAGCACTGCGCGCTCTAGAAGGCGATTCACTCACTAGGCTATAACTTTGTAATTTTTTGAGATATCTACTTGAAATTGTCACCACATATTTTTGAGACTTAAAGCTTTAAGGAAATTTTTTGAAAAAAAGAAAAAGTTCTGCGTATATAACTCCCCTTAAGCAAAGTCGTTACTTCGTTGACGTCTAAAAAATTTTTTAATAAAAGAATAGTAATTTAAACATTGAAAATTTGACTTTAAAAAAAAATTTGACAAAACATAAAAGTATTAATAAATTCATTTTTTAAGCGAAACTTAGAAAAAAAAAATTGATTTTGATCAGTAATTAACACAACCTTTCTATTATTGTCATTTGATGAGTAAATTATGGATACTTTTCGAGTAGGTATAAAGACAAGGTTACTAAAATAAAAACGTTAAATGATACCAAAAAAACTTCAAGTTAGAGTCAGAATCTAATTCTAAGAGTTCCTGCAGGAACTATCCCTTTTAAACAACCTCCTTTTTTTAAATATTTGATCGACTGATAGAGATTCCTTTGCTCGTACTTGGATAGATATTATCCTCAGATGATGAACGCTTACTGGCATGTGATGTAAGATTGATATAAATTGTGGATTTATCAAAATTAGTTGTTAGATTAGTACTGGAAGTACCGCTGTAAAATTTCGATAAACTATCTAGATAAATATTATTCATTGTGTCATTATTACTTAGTATTTCACTTGAATCTATCTAAATTTTTTTTTGATTCTTGCGTTTTCTCTCATTTTTTTCAGTTTCCATCTTTTATTTTCCTTTTTTTTCTGCATAAATGCATTGCCAATTTTTTTTTAAAGTGAGGACGTATGCCACATCAAATATTTTGAAATAGTTGTATCAAATTCATCACAATTGGTATTGAAAAGTTTATGAACACATTGACGACGACAACGACATTACGACATCTGTCAAATTTTTTTTACATGCATTTTTTATGGAGGTGAATGTGGTGAAAATGTCGCGGCGACATAGCAATGTTGCTGACGTCGGTATAGAATTATTTCTAATTTGACGAGCGAAAACAGTGAAAATATAAGGGTTTGTGTATGCGTAAATGAAACATTCGTATGATATTTCCAGATTGTTGACTCTTTCTTCATGATGGTCGTAAAGTCGTGTAGTCGTCAATGTGTTCAGTGCATTAGTTGTTCTACGAAGGATAAAACATTTGACAAAACTTCCAGAATTGTATAAGAATCAAGCACAGATTCTGGTGGAAGTATTAAGCACAGATTCTGAGATTCTGTTTCAGTTTCATGTATAGGAGAGTGTTTGCAAATCATGGATGTTGTTGTGTGATGATTTTTATCGACTAGATCTTTTTCTTGAAATTGTTGAACTAAACTCTTTAGCTTGGTGCTGTCGGTTGGTGTCTCAATTTGCTTTACTTTTTCCATCACATCCGCTGTCACTAGTTTTTCAAAAACTTCTGTGTCTATTTAAATTTTTTTGTAGTCGTTTTTTACAACACTTTTATAAAAGGGGGGACTTACCCATATATTTTGAGTAATCAATACTGTTACTATTCCATGAATGAAAACCACAAGAATTAAAACCGCTTACTTTATATCACTGTTCATTTTAAATCGTCGAACGCATCTTGTAAAACAGAAACAAAATTAAATTATGTTAAGTCACCAAAGGGATTCCTTTGCCTCCACCTTAATACTTCTTTCCTCCATTCATTTTTTAAGGGCATAAAAACAGAAACGTCTGCTGGTTGAAGGATTTTTATTGCTTTTGGATATAAAGCTAAGTATTACTACAATTTGTGCCGGCCGTGGCGCAGTGAGTAGAGTGTGTGACCCATACGCCAGAGAACCCTGGTTCAATTCCATCTGACACAGAAAGTTTTTTCAATTGAATTAATTTTTATGTTCAGTCGTTACCTCTCTGCAGACAATGGCAAATATCAGAGAGTAAAGAATGCCATGTAAAGCATCTTGAGAACATGCACGTTAGCCGTTCGGAGTCGGCATAAAACTAGTAGGTCCAGTTCTCGATCAATTGTGTTCAAACATTTAGGCACAACACAATTTGATCATAACAAGTTCGGTCAAAGTCCTTTCAACGCCTGAAATGGCCAGTTTATTTATTTATATTATATTTTATTACATCAATTTATACCTCTTTACATAATTTGCTTGTTTCATAAGTTAAATGGCTTTTATGTCCATCTATAAAAAAAATTATTGGGAATATAAATTTTTCCATCAAGCTAAGTGCAAAACGTTTCCAACTTATTCATAAAATGTTTCTGATTTCAACCAACCTGTGTCAGTTGGCCTGTCCTACGTTTCAGGTATTGTTGCAGTTATTTCTGATGGCCTTTTGTAGGGATTTATAATCATTGGTGGAGTACAATCCCAAATTGGTGGAGCTGAAAATGTGAACATCGCTGTTATTGCAGTTTTGGACTGAGAATGGACAACCTCATAAAAATGTTTGCATTCCTTAATTGCCAACACCTTTGCATTTTTAGGACACAACTGAAAATTAAGTTTGTTTCCATTGAAGATCCTTGAGGGATCTTTTAATATTTATAAGTACCCAGAATTTTAAAGATAAGCTTTTTTTTATTGAACCAAGGCTTAATATGCATCTCTGAAACATTGGCACTAGTACTTACAACACCTTCAGAAGTTCTTAAGGTTATTTCTGGATGCCGATTCATAAAAGACACGTACCATTTATCTCCAGGTTATTTTTTATTGTTATTGGAAGAAGTTGGTCTGTTGTTCATTTTGAAAAAGTGCTTAACACTTAACTTCAATTCCAACTTTCCCTGGAGAAATCCTATGCCCGAACATTCTTTTATCCATGTGGCCAACATTTGTTCCTCTTCTTTCGAAAGGACAGCATCTGGTCCTTTACAAAATGAAAAGGTGGTTGTAATTCCATATTTTTTAGAAGCAGCTAATTTTTGCATGCCTGCCCTAATTGCATCCAAAGTTTCTCTTATTTTTTGGTCGCAATACCGTTTGATTTTTCGCCACTTTTTCCAGGGTTCGGCATCTCATCGGCATAGGTGAGAAAGCTATAAACAGTCTTTGTTCTCATCTCATCGGACATGGTGCCAATAATCGAGTTATGGACGCTATAAGCATTGATGGACACCTTGCATCAAAAATTGAACATGATGCCAGTGATCTATTACTATAACTTGGGTTATGGACACTATTACTCAAATATTTAAAAACTCACATTGAGAATTATACTTATTACTTCTACTTTAATAGCAAAAATAATATAAATTGAGTAACGAACGTGTATTTCTAGTTTCATTATAACCTTATAAATAGTAAAACAGTTTTCAAAGTCTTAAGTTATTGCTCTCTTCGTACTGTAAGCGAATTGCTATTTTCTTTTATTTCTTTGTATGTGTTGCCACAATATGGAAGTGACCCTGTAATGCTAATCGTTATCTAAATCATCAAAGACGAATCCGTTATTTATAAACAACGCTTAATATGCATTAAAAGAGGTTAAAAACACTTTTGTTTCTTATAGTGCCAATTATTGCAGTTCACCCTGCATTTTAGTGTAAAACACTTATTTTTAATTTGTCCTGTGTGACTTCCAAGGGGGTTTCACTTAAAACAATTTAACATAGTTTTTATATTTAGATATCAAGATATTTAATGAGTTCACAAATCTCAGTATCAGAATCTTAGTATCATCAAAAGTGCACTTATTATGTTTGTGAGTTTAAAGGATTGATATTTTAATTTGATATGATCTTCCCTCTAACGATTTAGGAATCAGCGATAGAGCTCAAAATGCAAATACAAATTTTGCATTTCATATCATTTGAAGTCTAGAAGCTAAAATAGAAACATATTTTGCCACTCTGAAGTTGGTACCTCCGAAACCAGGTTTTTGAATGCCTCAACGCCTCGTTCGGGCGTATAAAAACGCTCACCAAGCATTTCTTCCTTAATATGAGGGAACAAGTAGAAATCATTGGGTGCCAAGTCGGGTCTGTAAGGCGGATGAACAATAAATTACACGTTTTGAACGTTCAAAAACTCTTTTGTTTGAGCTGATGTCTGATCTTACTTCGGTCGTTGGTTTTCCTCAATTAATCGAAGACATCCGGCAAACATGACATTTGCCGACATGACCGGTTTTTCTGGAAAAACTGGCAACGATTTCCTTGGATGTGCTCAGTCCGTAGACAACTTTTGTCGGGTTTTGCTCACTTTAAAAGATCTGAACAGAGGATTGCTGCTTTGTTTCGGGCCCATAAGCGTAGATCCATGATTCATTTTCTGTGGTGATGTCATAGACGTGGTTCGAACCACCCCTGCTGTACTTTCCAGCATTTCCCGTCATATTACGGGGTATCCAACGGGAACAAATCTTCCTGACGCCTAAATGCTCTTGTAAAATCGAATGTTGCTAGTCCTACTAATACGCAAAGGATAACTCATGTCACATGCCCGTCTGTTTCCAACAGTTCACGTACAGCATCGATGTTTTCTGCCACAATAGCCGGTCTTCAAGAAGACCTTCACGTAAATTCGCCTTGAAGAGAATGACGACCTCGCATGAACTCATTGAACCAGCGTTCTACAGTCGCTGGATAAGGGGCTTCATCACCAAAAGTCGAACTGAGTTGATCGATGCATTCTTTTCTTGTTAATCCCAATCGAAAATTGTTTAAAATAGTCGCCCGAAAATGTTCACGCTTTAATTCCATTTTTGCGCTGAAATACAATTTTCAAACCAATATAAACAACACCAAAAGTTGTGAGTAGTTTAATGCTAGAAAATGTCAAATTGTGATGTTTCCCAGGAAAAGGAATCTTATCTTCCCAGGTAAAATTTTTCAGGAGAGCCAAAAATAGACGTTTGGGTAAATTTTATCGGTTTTCAGGTTAAGGTTGGTAATACTGCCTAGACATTTTCTGAGCATTTTACAATAGATTTTAAGTCGATTATTAAATCAGATTAACAAAAAAAGAAGATATTTTCATCAAACTCTACATCCTCTACATATCATCCTATAAGTAAGGTAATTTTTGATATATTTTGGTTTACAGGATCTGAAGAAATCAATAACATATTTAAAAGATTTGTAAAAACCTTTGATGACTTCCGCGTATTGCACATACGAAAAGGTCTGCAATCTTTATAACGGGCATCCTGAGCCTCCTCTGATAATTGACCAATAGGCACAATACATTGCTTTATAATTCCTGAGCCATGGTCATGGGATCTGTACAGTGCAATAACCTAATGCTGCTCGATGCATTTCTATTAGAAAAAGCAACAACAGACCAACAATGCTTGTATTTCAACTAAGATAATATTTACCTGCTATTGTTTTTATTATACTTGCTTTTTCGCTTTTTACTTTTTTTATATTTATCTATTAATTAATTATAGCAATAGATTTATAAATATATGAACAGCAATTTTGTAGGATGGGCGCGCTAGGGTATGGGGGCGGGGGTGGGTTTGTTGTTAAAAATGTATATATGTATATATGAATAGCGTGGTAGCTATATAAATGCATAACAAACTACCTGAAACCTTCACTCAATATAAGGGGTTAGAGTCGAAAATTCCTTGAAAAAAAAACTTGAAAAAATTAAGAAAAATTTAGAAAAACCTAATACTTTTAATATATTATGTGAACATAATAAACTTTAAGAAAACATTAAAACTGGAAGTTGGCAGAGCCTGTCAGTGGATCAAATTCCAGCTTGAATACGACAAAAATTAACGTTTTTGGAAATTCGAGCGTCTCCTCAGATATAAAAATATAAATAATGGGAAAAATATATCAAATACAAACAATTTACTCAGCATATTGTGGCGTTTACAAAAAGTTATCTAAGGTTTCAGTGTTACTTTGCGTTCAGGAGTTATGTCATTTTATAAAATGTGGGAAATCGTGATGTAGGGAAGCGAAAAGGCAAATTTTCCCATAAAAATTTTTGTAACTTTGGTTTTAAACTTTAAACTTTCACGTTAGGGAAATATGCCCAATAGCTTAAATCCAAAATTTCAAATCATTCTGTGCTCCCAGCCCCAATTTTTAGCATTTATTTTCGTCTAAATAGGCCGAACACTCCACTGTGCGTTGCAGTGTAAAATATTGAAAAACGATTGAAAAATGAAAAAAATTGTCCTGCATATTCTGTAGGAAACTTTCCTCTTTAGCGGGATGGAAACGGATTTTCGAAAAACCATTCATTAACCATTATAAAGAAGTTTCTATAGCTGTTCTAGGTTCTATGGAGATTTTTGGTACTGCTTAAACCGTCTTTTAACCACAAATTATGAATATGATTGAGGACAAAACTTTGCCACTACATATATAAGATTTGAAAATTTTATAGTTTGAACTTGATACATTTAATAAAAAAAAATTTAATTTTCGACGTGTGTTTCGAGACACCTGTTAAAATAAAGGAGGTTTTTTTAGAGATGAGATTACTTAATACTTGGATTGCATAATTTCAAATTGAAACCTGGAAAATCTTTTTTAGGAAGTTAATTGTATGCCAATACTTTACATTACATTACTGAGGCTGACTTCAATGTGGCGCATTCTGGAAGTCCAATTTTCAACTACTATTTCAAGCATTTGGGGCCATTTCTCGACAATGGTTCGCACAATGCTATCTTCCAAGGTGTTCATAGTAATTGCTGGCTTGTAAGATCAATGTTTTCACATTGCCCCATATAAAATAACGCAGATTTTTTGTTATGGTCAAACATGCCACAAAAAATCAATCCTGCACGCAAAGAAATTTTTCGTTTACCACAACTGAAAAATTCACCAACTATACTTCGTTTGCGAGCTGTATTTGCCGCAAACGAATATTCAGTTGTCACAACTTAAAAATATATCTTATATATATAAACCGCAAGCTATTTCAGTCATTATTATTTATTATGTTAATAATCTTTCTCATTATGTCCGTCCGTCTTCTTATAGATTCCACCTCTGTTGCTATCTTCGTCCGCGTATTAAGCAAACTACCAATTTCCTTATATAGTAACAATTTGTCCAAAAAGTAACTCTAAACTGTAAGCGTTATGTTTATACAACGAAGGGAAAAATAAACAAAATTTTCAGTTGGGAAAAACGAAGTTTTCAATTGCTGCAATTTAAAAATCACTCGCGTTTATGACAAACGAAATTCATTTCCTGCAACTAAATGACTCGTTTCTCACAACTGAAAATTTTGTTTATTTTTCGTTCAACGTTTATGACAACTGTTGAAACTTTGCAATAAACGATTTCAAGCACGACAAACGAAGTTCGTTTGCGGCAAACTGGCGATAAACGTTTTTTTTCTTTGCGTGTGGTTAAAGCTTTCTAGGAAAATTAAAAATTGGTCTGAAGATGACTGGACACAATCTGTTCGGATGAATTGAAATTTAATGGTTTTCGATCGATTTAGCTGTTATAATTGATGATGGAGATGCCATCAACTTCAAAAACGGAGTAGTATGGTAGAGGAAAAGTCATGGTGGGCAGTTACTTTATAAGATGAGATATTGAATCATTATAAAAAATCAACGGAATTAAAAAATCGACTCAATAAAGAAAGAGTCTTTACCCTCAAAAATAAATCATATTTCATCAGAATATAGACTAGAAACTCGCGTCAAAATCTATGGAAATGCCTTAGTGTGTGACATTTTAAAATTATGCAGAGATCAGAGCAATTTTCTGACCTCAATCCCATTGATAATTTGTGGTCAATAGTGTAAAAACGGTTGTGACAGCACCAATCATCTCTATCGCACCTAGAAGAGCTGTGGAACGTATGCATTGGTGGAAAAATATTCCAACAAGAGCTGTGGTAACGTATGCATTGGTAGTGGCAAAATATTTCAAGAAGAGCTGTGGTAATGTATGCATTGGGTAGTGGCAAAATATTCCAAATCAAATCATAAAAAATTGGCTGAAATTATACTAAAGCGTATAAAAAATGTTATAAATAATAGGGGGTAATGGACAAAGTATTAAAATATTCCCATTCACAGAGTAAACGAATGAGTATAAAATTATATACATACGAGTTGATTTTGTTTTATTATTTTTTCTCTTTGAATTTACTTCTTCTCGTTTTGTATAATAATTCGTTTTGTTAAGAATTAAATCATAAATAAATGGAAAAAAATTTTTCCAATTGCTTCGTTATTAATCTTCTTTTGAGCTTAGAAATGCAATTAGTTCAAACATGTACTGATTTCTGCTTCCCCCTGTGAGTGCTACTGTGATTATAAACGCGTTTTTAGCTGATATCGTTTTTTTCGCATTTTCTTCAAATTCAAAATGTGTTTGGTAGCGCAATTTCCAGCCTTTGTCTTCCCGTTTAAAATGTTTGGAATAGAAAGGAAACATTTGGTACAGACAGAATTTTGAACCGAAAAATTAATTTGAAAAAATTGTCGATTGTTTTTTTGTGTTTCCCCCTACTTTCCGTTTCACTTTTTATATTGATATTGATGTCAAGCCTTCTTTTAGACAAGGAAAAATAGCTCGATTAAATTTTGAACTGAAGAATATTATTTGCCATCTTCTTCGAAACACTGCTTAGAAATATAGCGTCGAATCTTAAGGGGGCCACTCTAGAGGACGGAAAAATATGCTCTCTTTGAATTTTTTTTTCCAGAAATACTTCACAATAAATCGAGATTTCAAAAAAGGAAGTTCATTTTACATATCAGTGACTATATACAATAATTTTTTTGAAGCGATTAGGATATGAAGCCAATGAATTCTTTTCCGATTAGGATATTTTTGATATATTGATTTTTGGCGAAATGGTGCACTTCTAAGTTGGAAATTGAAAAATTTGCCTAAAAAATCATTAGTTTATTGTTACTAACAAATGAATTCTTCAATAAAAAATCCTACGTACTTCCATACACAATATATTTTCCAACATATATTCAAAGTTTCAAGTGACTCAATTGAAAATTGTTTGAGTTATGTTTCCGGCCAACTTAAAAAATATGCAGTTTTAAGATAAACGCGATTGAAGTTTTGAGTAGTAGAAGTAGTACCAGGCGGCCTTATAATAAAATTAACAAACCAAGTACTTAAAAATTTTTCCCGGATAAAATTTTATGAGATAATAAGGAACCATTTAAAATAAAAAAAAGTCAAAATCGTTTTTTCGAAGACTCTAGACTGGCCTAACCCCTTAAGTGCGAAGCTTTTTCGTAATATTTGTTTTATTTTTTTCAGAGAATTTTTAGAGTTCATTGTGTTAAGATCTTAAAAGAACATTCAAGAATTTATTTTTATTTATACTAATACTTTGTTGACAAAAGTTGCGTTTCATAATCATTTGGAATTTTGAGAGAATATTTTTAGAAAAAAAAATATATATACACATTAACATGGTATAATAATAACAAGGTAGCATTGATAGTTGCTTGGGAAACCAGCATCTGTCAAAAAGTATGTCAAGAAAGAGAGCGTTCAATTATTGCTTATGTATTGCTTATACATATGGGCGAAATCAAACAAGTTTACAATTAAAATTAAAAAACTACCGGCTGGAAAACGTTAAGCACATCAAACATGATTTTTTCACAACTTTCATTGTCATAAAAAGATATTTAAAACACATATTTTGTGGAATTTATTTATTTTCACATTCGTTTCACTTTCATTGCACGAACAACTGTTTTTGACAGATACTGGTTTCCTTGTTGCATATTACAATTAACAGGCCAGGATAACATCGCCCTTACAAAATTCTTCTTAACAAAATTACTATCAAAAAGTACTACACTACCATAGAAAGACATTGTTTATAGGTATTGTAGTATGTGTTAAAAATAAATAAAGTTGGAAAGGTAAGGCAAAAAAAAAAAAAAAAAAAATTGAGAATTATTCAACTCAGCGTAACAGGGACTTGCGGGATGATTTTAAAACTTTTCAGATGATTTTAATCACTATAAATGTTTTTTTAACCAGGGTTATTACCAAGGCAGACAATGGGAAACCTCAGAAAGTAAAAACTGTCATAAAAACAAATTGAGAACATAAGCCGTTCGGAGTCGGCATAAAGCTTGTAGGTCTAGATCTCGATCATTTGTGTTCAAACATTTCGCAAAAAGCACAACACAATTGATCTTAAGAAGCTCGGTCTAAGTTTGATGGGCTGAAACGGCCATTTCATTTTTTTTTTATTAGCAAGGTGAGGTGTCAGATGTTACATATCATATGCGACTACTATAAGGATCGCTCGTTTTTTTACTTATTTTTAATTAATAGTTGCGCAACTGTCTTTTGCAACGCAAAACAATGTTTTTTTTTCATAATTCAATTAGTTAGTCCTTTCTGTAATTTATGAAGGTTAACTTATATACCCCACATTTTTGGCCAGGCCATGATTCACATAGAGCAGTAAGCCAAATATCGTTTCGTTTGATTACTTACTTGAAAGCAAGCGTTATCCTGTTGGAAAATGAGTGTCAACTCCCTATTTTTCTCAACGAAAGGAAGGAGACGATTTTACAATATTTGAATGTGGTCTCTGATCTTCATTGGCAACGATATGAACTGTAATTCAATAGTGGATTTTGATGTAAAAGCCTCTCCCCCCAACTCCATTCCAGATTCTTCTCCTAAATGACATTGGGAAAATTAAAGGGGGTTTTTTTCCGCAAATCTCTCCAGTGGAATTGAAAAATAACGGTTTTTGCCAACTGGATTTGAAACATTTCAATTATTTGGGTTCCGTAAAAAATTTAGAACTCTGCATCGACTTCTCAAATTTTTTTTCGATACATGATACATTTTTTTTTTATTAACTACCGTACCCGGCGAACTTCGTCCCGACCAAAATGGATTTTTGATTTGAATTCCACCTAAAATTAATTTTTTTCATAGAACATTTGCGATCAACAACAGATTACGCCACTCGAATTTTAATTATTGAGTGAATGAAACACTTTTCGAGTTCAATTAAATTAAATGTCCTTTACTTACACAGAATGGTAAGAAGTTTAGGGAGACACATGTCACGTTATTTCAATGCTTTGTGGTAGACTACGTTCTTTGTTTTGTTGTCCGGTGCTTAAATAAACAAAGATGAGGGCTTTTTAAAAAACAAAAAAGAAGCCGAACATGCCACATATGATTTACCAGGCGGGAATCGTGGGATTGCGAGATAAATCCCACACAATTCCAAAGATTTGCCTTGAGATTGCCCAAAAGACTGATTTTCATGGCGAATGCAAGGCGAAGAGGAAATTTAATACATTTGAACACGAAAGGTAAACTGGCTGGAATCAATGGAATTCTCGAAATGAGCACTTCCTCACCCTTGAATTTTCCTTTTAGTATCATTGCTTGAGTAATATTATTCTTGAGTTGCTTTACGACCAATCTCGTTCCATTGCACAATTTCGGTTGATTGAGGTATCAGACCATGATGATAACAGATCCGACCTTCAGTCGTTAATGATGTGATGGTTATCCTGGCATATCTACTGAATTCAGAAAGTTCGTTATTGCCTGGGATTTGATTGCGCACATATTTCATAGTGGGATTGAGTGCCTCCAATGCTCCTTTTTGTGCCATTGTGCATTCGTCCCAGATGATAATGTTGCAACTCCGCAACACTTTTACCATTGCCGAATTCTTCGAAATGTTGTATGTCTGTTTGTCAGAAAGTTGGATATTTAACGGCAGCTTCAACACAGAATGAGCCGTTTAACCACCTTCCAACAATGTAGCTGCAATCCAAAAAGAATTTTGGGCCCAATTTCTACCCCGAAACCGAAATCAAACCGAAGCCAAGATTAATGAAACAAGGAACGTTTTGCCAGTTTCGAGGATGAAAAGGCCTCCGTTTTGGTATCTTTGGTATTCATAGTGGTTTTGCTAAAAAACGTCTGCCGTAAGATGCGCTTCAGTGCAAAAGTAGTCGAAAATATTGTAAAAAATGGTTTTTTAATTTTTATGCTGACACTCGTGTACGTGTTTGATATCTTCGAAAATTTGCATGCATAAGTTGTTTTAAATGATTAATCGAGATTTATGGTGGTTTTTGTAAAAAACTGTACTGCAAGATGGGCTCCAGTACAAAATTCGTTGAATATGGGGTAAATAATGGTTTTTTATTTATATACTGATACTCTTGTACGTAGTTCGATCTCTCTGAAAATTTGCATCCATAAGTTGTTTTTAATAGTGAATCGAGATCTATGGTGTTTTTTATTAAAAAAATTTATCGTTAGATGGGCTCCAATACAAAAACAAACTTTTTTTGTATAGAAAACCGCTATTTGGGGAACCAGGAATTTATTAAAAAAAAAAAAAAATATTTTCTGTATTGTCTTTCCGTCCTTTTTTATTATTTAGCGGCGGAATTGGGTGTTCATTTTTCGGTACACACTAGTATATACATTAATTATATATAGTATATATATATTAATATGGACTGGAGGTAGTAGAATTTTTGTTTTTTGGTACCAAATCGTTGGCGTTTTTATTTTTTTGACCAATTATGTCATGACCAACCTCCAAAACACTAAATTTAGTCGTGAAACCCCACGGACAATATTTTTTTTTTTTTATATCTTTTTAGCCTCAACTATGCTCACTTTCACTTTAGGATTGTCTAAAACTTTGATATCATAGATTATGTTGATAATTTTTGCAGTTGCTACTACTTTTCAGGGCGACCTGAACGTTCTTCACCAGAAGTGCTTACCACGTTTGAAAATGTTTTATCAAAACCCAAATTAACTTCTTTAATTTTTAACAGATTAACCCACAAACTACGAAGTGAAATCGACTCAATTTTTGGCGGTCATCTTTTGAAAGATGCCATCTAGTTGTCAGACCAAGGACTTATTGAAAAGCCTTGTAATTCTCTGACATAAATACCTGATTTCCAACTTAAAAATTGATGTTGAAGACCTGTATTGAATGGTTAAAAGAATTTATGTAATGCTTATGCAATACTTGTCATCAACGAAATTTACTCACAATAACTTCAATATTATATCGCAATGTTCTATTTTGTAACTTCTGAGCACACAACTATTTAAAGAAACAGCAAAAACAAAACAAAAAAAACAAATGGACAATTTAAAACTGGTTTTATCATATAATTGATGTTAATAAATATGAAGTTACTTTTATAAAAAATAACTTTTTACTTGTTGAGACAACGGGTTAAGAACGTTGTGGGAACGCAGGTGTGCAAAGAAGAAAAACACGAGTTCGCCAATTTGTTCATATTTGTTAGAGCGTCGAGTTATAGGAAAGAGCGCAAATCAGATGCGTCAATGTTTTGTCATGAGCTTATGGTTTGACTCCCGCCCAGTGCTGCCAGATCGGCGAGACAATTTAAGTTTTTGAGGTACTATTTACTTAAATTTTTAAATATATTAAATTATCTTAGCAATTAGCCGGCTCATTTGAAAAATGATTCCAATGACCATAATTATTTCCAAGCGATCGCATTTGTAAAAATTTCAATAAAAACTATTTGACAAAGTGACAAGAAATTTTAACAGAATGAATTTGTTTACTTTTTCGAAATTTTTCTTTCCACTTTTCGAAGTGAAAGGCACATATAATACCGCTTGTGTCTTGCAAAAGTTTGGCTTATTCTCTATTCAAAGTTAGTGGACTACAGAAGCCACATAAGACTACTGGTTAATTGGTGTAGCAGCCAACGAAACAGTTTAGTTGTCTGAGTTTAATTTGTTCTAAGAACTTTGTTGTTGTAGCAACCGGCTACTTCATTAATTATTTGGCATAAAGTTCTAATAATAATTCTTAAATAAAAAGTTTTTAAAATAAAAGAATTCTAAAAATATCAAATAAAAACCATTTCTTTTCTAGCAAAACATGATTTTGGGCTACTTTTTGATATCTTTCAAAAAGTTGTTTTAATTGTAAAAGGCTTAGTCCTACTCTTATGCTATGTCTACATAGAGAGTTTAGTTTGCGTTTCCAGTACAAAGTTGAGTTTTGCCATTGAACACAAAATAAACTCTTGAGTTCCCCAGTACAATTTTGAAAGGTAAAATTCACCTAACTCAAGTTTCTTTCTGTGTTTATCAAAACTAAATTTGAGAAATGCCTAAAAGTGTGCTAATGTTCATACAAAAGGGTACGTTCAGATGAAACTTTTTAGGTATGACAAGGTGCGTTGAAAAATTTTGTGGTGAGAAATGAAAATAGCTGTTCCAAAATTGTGCAATTTACTCTTTGCACAAAATGAACAAAAAAGCGATGAAAGAACTTGGGCAAGTGTAGAAGATGAGGTCTTTATATAAGTATGGGCCGATCAAAATTCCGATTTGTGCAGAGCAAGGAAGAACAAAGAAATGTAACACTATGCACAATTCTGTCCACACATCCCTGTGTGAACAGCTATAGTTGAACTCAAACTACATAAACTCAAACTAAACTCTCTGTGTAGACATGACATTATGCATAGAATAAAAGGATTTACTCGATTACAACTAAAGTTACTTGTAAATATAAAGAAATCGTTTGCAAAAAATACAAGATTTTATGAATAAATTATTCTGAGCTATTTACGTTATTTTCTCAGTTTTACGAAAATAATTCCAACATACATAAAGAAATTCTTAAATCAGTCACATGGAGATTAAGTAAGAAGTACAATAACTTTCAAATGGCGACCTCGGCTTATTTCGGCTCTCGTTTGGCTCTATTTTGTCGACAACACATTTTTAATATCAAGGCTTATGTGAAAATTTCAAGTTGATTGGTTCACTAGAAAGGCTCACAAGCATAAGAAAAATTACTTTCAAGCCTGGTATATTCTGCTATAATCTGGTATATTACATTAGGTTGGTAAAAACTGCAATCTGGTGGGTAAGTACTAGAATGGGGTGCTTGGCCCCAACAACCTTTAGAGCAAAAAACTTTGACTCCTCTAAACAAAAACATTAATATATCTATCTTTAAGATTGGACTGTAAATGCCGAAGATATGAAAAAAAAAAACTTAAATACGCGACCCCTAAGTTCAGTAAGAATTTTTTTTTTTCGAAATTTTCTTTCAAAAATGCTTCAGATATGGTCTAGTGTACATTCGACCGTCTCGAAAAAATAAATTTTGCCGCACACCAGCTAATATAAAGCATTACTGAAAGAAAGTTTCGAATAAAACATTTTTTTGACCGAACGTAGGGGTCGCGCATCGATATATTTCTTTATAACTTCGGTATTTACTGTCCGATCTAAAATAATGATATGTCTATGTATTTGTCCCAGGGAGAACTATTTTTTGTTTCTAGGACTCATTGACCTCAGTTGACCCCTTATAGTACTGACCCACCGGACCTCAGTTTCTACCATATCAAGGTACCATTTTGATTTCAGAAAAGAAAAGTCCGTAAAAAATCAATTTTTTTAAACCCATAAAACCCATACCATAAAAAGTGTATGTTGTCCTAGCTTATGTTTTCACCTTCATACAAGATATAAGACACCTAAGGTCGATGTCTAATAGGCCGATGTCTAATTGAAAACAAGAAGATTTTCCAATCTTGCATTAGGTTAGGTTATAAAGGGCTGTCACCATTGGCTGTGGTGCTTTAACTGAATATAGTCCTTGGGGTTTATTGGGATTCTCTATATTTCTCGTTATTCAAGAAATAACGATCTTCCAGTCATCACAAAATTCATCAGTACCAATTTCTTCCATTTTTTTTTAACTGTACAAGGTTGAATTTAAAGTGTAAACATTTCTTTTTAAATGGAAAAAGAAAAAGTTTGATTTGACCTTTAAAAAGTTAAATTCGATTTAGAAAAAGTTGAATTTGAAATGTTAAAGCTTGTATTTAAAGTGAAAAACCTAAAAATCTTTCCAAGGAAAGGTTACTAACAATAAAGACCTCAAAATTCAATTGCATCACCAAGTGCAAACTGGGATATACACTAGGTGTAGTTTGTATCTTTATGTTTTGTGATGTAAGTGAAAAACTGTTTTTTTTTTTTTTTTTTTTTTTTTTTTGGATTCGCCCGGAGGTAAGAAATCTTCACAGATACGTATGACCCGCGCCATACGCATGCACGATTTACATTCTAAGAAGTTCCCGGATCAGCCGGACTGATAGAATGCACCTACGTGCTAAAACTTACCACCTGTTGGCAAATAATAGCCTCCACTAAGCACAATTGCTTGGCCTTTCAGCGGAAATTAAAATTAAATAAAATTTGAGAATTTTTTGTGCTTATGTAAACTTCATAAACATCATGTTAAATTGAAAGACATTTTGAGGTTATGTTTTATATGCTTGTATAACACAATGTTTATTAAATCTTTCGATATGAGATATTTTGTGGGAATTAAAAAAAACAATTTTTTGATTATCTCAGTAGGAAATTCGATAAAAATATTCTGGCAGCACTGCTGCCACCCACTCATTTTCGCTCACAAAGCAGACATTGTTTTTTTTTCCGCTGCAGTGAATATTCTTAATATTTAATTTTTTTCTTAATCTTCAGATACATCTATACATCTGTATGTGTATGCATATTTGCATGGTTGCAGATGTGAACAAATTTATGTTTTTTTTACATTCTCTTAAGAATGAATATTTTTTGAGAAGCTCTTAATTATTGTATTAGTTGTTGTTGTTTTAGCTATTTTCGAGACACTTTCAGTTGATTTCAAACTTTTGTTAGTGTACTGCATTAGTTGGTGTTAATTATTCAAACGTTGAGCAAGAATAAAACATTAAAAGATAAATGTATTTAGTGTTAATTCTTAAATATTCAAAGAAGTAATATTTAAAACTTTTTCATTTTAGCTCGCTTATAAATCAAACAATTGTGATTAACGTTAAAGTGATCCTGAATATTTTTACTATTGATCTGTGACCGAAACGTGATAATTAATCATTATGGGCGATGATGAGAGCCCTCGTCCTTTTCGTCGCGAACGCAATCTAAGCAATCGTAACTTTCGACGACGAGGTTCCAACCGTCGCTTTAGCACTGAGAGTCACAACTCGGTTGAATCGCCAAACGCGGAAATTGAAACGGAGCCACGTACGCCAACACGTTTAAATATGTCCTCAAAAGCATCAATGAATGCTTCCAACTCTGAATTGGAGCATGCGTTCAAACAAAAAGCATTATTGAAAATCCATCAGGGGGAAGAGCTTCAGCTACAAGCCATTAGTTCCCTGGAAGTACCCATCTCACCCGATCCTGCACTAATGGGCTTCCAGCAGAAATTGCAACGTTTCGAGACTCTGAAAGCCGATGAGCCCATCATTTTCAAGGTTGGAAAATTTAATTCAAAGATCATCAATTCTGGTTCTCACACTTTGGGTCCATTACGAGTGTTGCCCACATTGTGTAGCACGCCATCCGAAACTACACCCACAACCCCAATTTCACCGCCATCTCTACCAACGTCAGCGCCACCAATTATCACGGCAAGACCACAGAGTTCCAGCTTGTATAAGAGTTTGAGTGAGCCGCACTCCGAGGACGTGGTGGATCATTTTGATTCTGATGACTCCGACTCCTCGCCGGGTGCTGAGTATGCTCTGCCAACGGAGGTAGATCAGAAACTAGTTGTTGAAGATTCGGTGCATGAGGCACATAACGGGATTTTCAAGTTGACGATTGATGATTCTGACAAAGTGCAAATGGTGTGGCAAACCCCTAGTGTTGTTGCTGGTACCAACGATTCAAGTGCCATGGCCGATTCAGAAAATAGCAATGAGGATAACACTTACCTGACTTCCAAAAAGGGTAGCCAAGATTTTCCAAGGTGAGTTTATCGAAATTTATCTTAAATATTCAGACGAGTTTCCATTTATATTCACCCAAATGAAGTCAGTGTGGTTGGTGGATGACATGTATAAAGTTTATTCGAGGCAATGAAGATCTTTAGGTACCTACCTTCTTAAACCTATGTAATTTGATTCAATAATGCTTTCATTAACTCGTTATGACATTCATAAAACTATTTTTATTAAAAATTGGCTTCTTATCGGGAACATTTTAAAACAGCTGCTTTCTTCCGTTTGATGCGCTTTTTTTCGTTTATCTTCATTCTTTCTTCTATCTATACAATGCAAACAAATTTTTTGGACATGTGTTTTTATATTTTTCTGTATATCTCTGTCTATGACAGCAGCAATGTTGCTTTTGCGTAACGGAATTTATTATTCAGGATTTTGAAGTTATATCTTGAAACATTGTGTTGTTATAACATCAATTTATAACAATGTATGACTCAATAAGTTCGCAGGATAACTAAAAAAACAATAACTTTTTAGCCTTCAAGGGTGATAAATCATTCTAACGCCGCTCTTATTGTAAAGGGTGTTTTTTTTTAGGGGTTTGTTTTTCGAATAGAGATAAAACTGGCATTTTGTGGTCAAATCTGGCAACTCTAATGTCATTTATGTTCAGTTTGGTTTGCCATTTCATCATGAACAGGTTGTCAAAAGAACAACGCTTGCAAACCGTGCAAATTTATTTCGAAAATAATTCAGTTCAGTTCGCGAAGTTTACCGCAAGCTCCGTCCATTTTATGGTCGACATAATCGTCCATCAGAGCAATTAATTCGGTTAACCATGGGTCGTTTTCGCACTACGTTTACTCTATGTGATAATACGCATCCGCAGAGACGTCAAACAGTGCGCACAGAAGAAACAATTGCCGCTGTAGAGCAAAATGTTAAAGAGGACCCGAATGAATCGATTCGCCACCGTGCACAGCAATTGGAGCTTTGTCCATCAACTTTATGGAAGATTTTGCGCAAAAATCTTGGCTTGCGACCTTACAAAATCCAGCTTGTGCAAGAATTAAAGCCGCGAGACCATGCAATGCGTCGTGATTTTGGTGTATGGGCCGAAAATGAGATTGATCTCGATGCTGATTTTCATCGCAAAATTTTGTTCAGTGATGAGGCTCATTTTTGGTTGAATGGCTACGTCAACAAGCAAAATTGCCGCATTTGGAGTGAAGAGAATCCACATGAGATCCTTGAGACGCCATTACATCCACAAAAACTGACTGTTTGGTGTGCTTTTTGTTTGGCTGGTGGATTCATTGGGCCATACTTCTTCCGAAATAATGCTGGAGAGTCAGTTACCGTTAATGGAGACCGGTATAGAGCCATGATAACCGACTATTTTGTTCCCGAATTGGATGGCATGAATGTGGATGAGTTGTGGTTCCAACAAGACGGCGCTACATGCCACACAGCGCACGTCACAATCGATTTATTGAAGGAAACATTCGATGAGCGCATAATTTCGCGG
This sequence comes from Pherbina coryleti, assembly GCA_943735915.1. Lineage (NCBI taxonomy): Eukaryota > Metazoa > Arthropoda > Insecta > Diptera > Sciomyzidae > Pherbina > Pherbina coryleti. The sequence continues at coordinate 123,384,206 of OX030950.1, forward strand.
AATGGACCTGTCAATTGGCCACAAAGATCGTGTGATTTGACACCATTGGATTATTTTCTTTGGGGATATGTGAAGTCGCTCGTCTACGCCAACAAACCAGAAACGTTAGGGGACTTGGAGGCTAACATTCGTCGTGGCGTTATTGCCGACATACGACCCCATATGCTCGAAAAAGTGGTTGAAAATTGGACCTGTAGAATTCGCTTTATTCGAGCCAGCCGCGGCGGCCACATGCCCGAAATCATATTTAAACATTAATGGCATAAAATTATCCTTCCAATAAAGCCAAATTGATGGACATTAAAACGATTTTCTTGTGTTTTATTTCAATTCGAAGTTCTATACCTCTAAAAAAAACACCCTGTACATTGCTATGCCTACGAAAAGTAGAAAGATATTCATTCTGATCAAAAAATATTCAGAATTCTTCAATAAAACGAAAACGGTTCAATTATTCATGGATATACATTTTATCTCATTCAGGAAATCTCCGTTGCAAGAACACTTTTCATTGGCTGATTTTGGAATCGCAATCAGCTTCTTCTGCTAATTCACTTTTATCGCCTCAATCGTCTCAAAACGCCTTTCACGAAGTGGTAACTTGAAACGTGGAAATAGGAAAACGTCACAAGTAGCTATGTTGTAATGGTATGAACGGTGTTTTTGGTTAAATAGTCGCGTATAAGATGAGATGTGTAAGCCGGTATGTTGTCGTGGCGAAGAAACCACGAGTTGTTATGCATAACCCTCTGCACTAATCCAAATAAGACACCAAGATCGAATGCTATCTACTAGAGCTCTCGAATTTTTGAGCTTTTCGAGCACCCGCGTAGCTCGAATTACTCAGGTAATGCTCGGCCACCCGGGTATTTCGAGTATTTTTAGGTATTTTCGAGTATTTCGAGCTACCCGACTAATATCAGGGTACCCGGGCATTTTCTGGTAGTTCGAGCTAGCCGGATAGTTTCAAGCTTTTCGGTTATTTCGAAAATTTTAATAAAATTTTAATATTAAATCAGCGTGATTGTTAGCGTGGTGTTGGTACAAATATAGCCTTATTCGGTTTTGGTAATTTTCGAAAATTGATTTCTTTTATATGTTTCTTTTAATGTTGTGTTAAATTTTATTATTGTACAACTCGCAATTATTATGTGACGAAGAAAATTTAAGAAATTCTAAACTAGCCGGATAGCTTGAAATCACTTGGGTATTGATTATCAAATTACGCGGGTAACACTCGAATACCAGCGTACTCGAACAAAGCTCAAAAAAAAAAAAATCGAGAGCTCTACTATCTACCTTAGGCTCACACGACGGTCTGCGAGGACATATCGTCCCCTTCATACCAAAAACGCCAATGTGAATTTTTGTGTTTTTTGGGAAATTGCGTATAAAGATTCGAATGGCTCAGAAAAATCGAAACATCCATATATTCCAAAATTTCTTTTCGGAAATGGATGGCACATGTCTTCGTTAAATGGTTCCCGTTATTCTACAAAAACATTAAAAAAAAACTTTTTGTGCAATCATGTAACAATTATTGCTAGAAAATTGTATTAAAATAAATCTCAAAATTATGAAAAAAGCTCTATCTAAAAAATTTCTTTCATGCGTACACAGCAAATTATGTTCTTCGTCAATAGAAAAAACAATTACTGTCCTATCTCATCGGTAGCGATTACAAGCTCGTTTTTGGTGAATAAATGTGCACATTGGCGTTTTTGGCATAAAGGAAATTAACGATTCTGAAAATTTGTACATGTGACTCTGTAAAAACTTTTGTAATGAAGACAATTGCAAAAGTCCTTCTGCAGTTTATTTTTCAAAGTATTGTTTATGTCTTGAACTAATAATTTCAGAAATTGACCTTCTGACCTGGGAGTTATATGATGGATGGTTATATGATTGATGGAAACAAATTATTCTGAACGTATCCTCAAAAGAAAAATAAAAACAAAGTTTATTTCTTTTATAATTCTTAAAAAACATATTTTTTAAGAATTATATTGTGAGCTTAATGCCAAATAATTCATGAAGCAACAGGTTGCTTCAACAACAAAGTTCTTTGCAGAACTTAAACCAAGCTGACTAGACCATGGTTTCGTCGGACGCTACTCCGACTCATCAGTAGTCTCAGTGGTTCTAGCAGTCCATTAACTTTGACAAGCTAATAGGCGCAAGATCAATAAAACCAAAGAGGAATTATAGAAGCGCTATACTTTGTCAAAGCAATGTTTTTCTACTCTTTTGCTAGTCGCAAAATTTCAAAAAGTTGACTGCATTGATTCTGCAAAGATTTTGTTGTTGCGCTTTTTTGTTTACTTCTTTATCACGTATCAATCTAGGTTCCAACATTTTGTTGGTATTAAACCATAGAAGGCGTGAAGAAGGTTTTTTCATATAATAAACATCTGCTTTCAAAAAAAAAAACCTTCTTCACGCCTTCTATGGTTTAATACCAACAAAATGTTGGAACCTAGATTGATACGTGATAAAGAAGTAAACAAAAAAGCGCAACAACAAAATCTTTGCAGAATCAATGCAGTCAACTTTTTGAAATTTTGCGACTAGCAAAAGAGTAGAAAAACATTGCTTTGACAAAGTATAGCGCTTCTATAATTCCTCTTTGGTTTTATTGATCTTGCGCCTATTAGCTTGTCAAAGTTAATGGACTGCTAGAACCACTGAGACTACTGATGAGTCGGAGTAGCGTCCGACGCAACCATGGTCTAGTCAGCTTGGTTTAAGTTCTGCAAAGAACTTTGTTGTTGTAGCAACCTGTTGCTTCATGAATTATTTGGCATTAAGCTCACAATATAATTCTTAAAAAATATGTTTTTTAAGAATTATAAAAGAAATAAACTTATTAAAATATGCCACAACTTTATAACTCATAAAAACAAAGTTGTTTGCTAATATTGGAAATATTTAAAGTGAAAAAAATTTGCACATTGGCGTTTTTGGCATGAAAAAAATATCAGGAAATCACATAGATGGTTTTAGCATGGAATTTTATAATTTTTTCTAGACCGAATTGGATTTTCTTGTTTTGGGGGAATATTCTTTGCATTAAAATGCACTAGATGTAATTAAAAACTCAAAACCCATGTGTTTTCACATTGGCGTTTTTGGCATAGAGGGGACGATATTATGTCAATACAGTGGAGATTCACAAAAGTTGTGACTCGCATAAGTTAAAATATACGGAAAAGTTAACTAGGCTTCTATGACCACAGGAAACTCTAAAAAGTTAACTTTTGTGTCAACTTTTCTGAGTTCTTATTTTATCACCCTTTTTTTATATATGGAGAATAAGCTGTACAAATAGACCAACGCAGAATAAACTGTTCAATTCGTAGCTCTAAAAGCGAAGGCGAAAGATATCTTTACGGAAATCTACCCAAATAAAAATGCGAATGATTTTAAGACAAGTCACGGTTGGTTTTAAAATTCAAGCGCCGGTCCTAAGGCATGTGGAGAGATTCTTTTGAGCAAGACTTCAGCACATAATATGTTTTAAGAAACACCGCTTTTTTCATAATTCATGTATATTTATTTAAATTACCTATTGTCCTTAAAAAGTAAATAATTCACAAAAGTTGACAGGCCCACAAACAAACGGGTTAACTTTTGTGAATCTCTACTGTAGCTGCTTTCACAGAATATTCTTCAAAATCAGGGTAAACGTATGTTCAGAAAGAAAATTTGGCATATCCATTAGTACGCAAAACTTTTATGCTCCAGCCAACCCAAAGCCAAGAACTTGCATAGTAAATATGAAACAATTACGTATTTTATACGAATGTTGAAGAAAAGAGAAAATGGTATAAAATTATCCGCACACGAGTTGCACTTTACTACAAGTTTGAGTCCTAGTCCTCTTGTACTTGCAGTTTCCAATTTAATACAAGGTGGGGCAAAAGTAATCACACTGTTGGAACACCCTATAACTTTTGCAAATGGCGCCAAATGTCAGTTAGGTTTTGACATTTGTGATGTCAATTCGGTTTATTCCGCAAGAACACGGAATAATTGTTTCCATTTTTTTGCGCAACAGTTTGTCGGTTGTGTCGGCGCAGCGTGCATTTCGTCGCAGATTTCCTGGCCGTCCGATACCAACTGGAGAAACGCTGCGGCGTTTGGCCACTCGCCTTGAAGAGACTGGGACAACACGAGATCTTTCCAAGGCTGGCCGGCCCTGGATCAGCCGTTCTGCTGAGAATATCGCTGTTTGTACCCAAGATGTCGAAGAAGAGCCCGGAATATCGACCAGACGACCTGCCACGCAATTGGGCATTAGCTGGCGGTCCCTACGCATAATTTTGGTGAAAGATTTGAATATGTTCCCTTACAACGTGCAGACATTACATCAGCTGTTAGCTGTTAACCGTCAACCGCCAACATTAAAAAAAAAATTGCAGCAAAAGAACATTGGGTGATTACTTTTGCCCTACCTTGTATTTGCGTCACATTTATTGCACTTCGCTAATTTGGAAATCAGAGCAAACACAGTACAAACATTTAAAATGTGATATTCTACCCATGGTATAATAACCCAGGTAGACTTATTGGAGGTGAGTTCTTAGAATTCAACCTGCCAATCAAAAACTAAATTTTTACATTCGCGTCGTTACAACATTTTGACACAATTGCTTTACCATCTATGGTTATACATATTAACACTCTTTGATATTCATGCAGACCGCACTTGTATACAACGTAATAATAAATAAATTCAATGAACAGAAGAAAGTAAACTTTAAAATTAATAAGAAGAAGTTTTTATAACAATATTTTTACTAATTTATTGTTTCCCATTATTTTTTACTTATTTTTTAACAACTACACGCAAAGAAATTTTTCGTTTACCGCAACTGAAATTCACCAACTACATTTCGTTTGCGAGTATGTGGTCATTCATAAATAACGTTACCAATTTAGTAGAGAGAGAGGTTTTAAAATGTACAACGATAAGTAACGAATGGGGGGAGGGAGTCTCAGATATAGTAATGTGACCAAATATAAAAAAAAACTCGAAAAAATTGAAATTAATACAACCCAACATTTCAACCATACATTGACTGTTAACTATTGGCAAGTGTAGTAAGGGCATAATTTTTCTTTGCTTGCTTTTCGACAGTTATTTTTTCTATTTTCGAATATCTTGTAATCAATTAATTTTTTATTTCATATACTACGTTACTTTATGGGAGGAGGGGAGTGTTTTTGAAATGCACTACAAAGAGTGCCGGAGGGGGGTAAAAAAAATTTGAAAATCGGTCACGTAATTTATGAACGACCCCTATGTTTTGAGTATGAGATGGTTTAGAAATAATAACGCTGAAGGCATTGCAACATTTTCCGGTACTTATCTAGATAAGGTGCAGCAAAGCGCACCGGGAAAAAGCTAGTTTATAATAAAAATGATCTTTCTCCTTATGTCCGTCCGTCTTCTTATGGATTGCACTCATCGCATCTCTGTTGCTATCTCCGTCCGCATATTAAGCAAATTACCGATTTGCTTATAAAGTAACAATTTGTCCAAAAAGTAACTCTGAACTATAAGCGTTGTGTTTATATAACGAATGGAAAAACAAACGGAGTTTTCAGTTAGGAAAAACAAAATTTTCAATTGCTACAATTTAAAAATCATTCGCGTTTATGACAAACGAAATTAATTTCCTGCAATTCAATGACGCGTTTCTGCTTCGCTTTTCGATTTTCGCGAACCTTTTCTTGGGTCCATAGTTATTAAGATATAATAAATTTGTTTCTGGAAACTTCACACAATATATGAATGTCAGATATATGAGTTGAATGCCAGGTAAACGACCCTTTTCGCAGAGCAATGTTTAGAAGCCTGAGCGCGACAGGCGGGAGACTAGCCAGTCGTCTACGGAACGGATTCTTCTTTTCCAGCGCTCATAACTCAGTAAATTTTGTTAGGATAGTCTTCAAAATATCCAAAAAATCGATGAAATTTCAAAGTTATAAGTGCGGGGGTAACTCCTTTAGATGACTTCGTTCATCTTGAGTATCTAACATTACGAAAATTGAAAATTAAAATCAGACTGTGTGTTTGGAAAGTAACTTAAAAATGTTTTTGTCCACGCTTGGTACGCCACCAACTCTTTAAAGGTTTTTATACAGAAAAGTTTTTACTTAAAACTGAGCTAGCTTTATATATAGGTAAAATGTTCTAAGACATAAAAATATTTGGTCTAATTTGGGGCTACTTTTTCAAGGATATGTGGCATAATCTTACCAATTTACTTTGCACACTTTAATTTCTGTTCTTCCCTTCATATATTGAATAGAATAATTTTCTGTTTACCCAGCAAAAATAAGCTGTTTCTGTTTTTAATTTAAATAAACAGTGAAATATGTATGTAGGTATGTTCAAAAACTATAAAAAACTGAATAAAACACTCTTGCTAAATTAAGAATTAAAAAAATCGTTAAAACAAGATTACATACAAAACACAATTAACATTTTTATAAGCTCTTCAATTGCTCTAGAAGGTAATTTCAAACTTCTGTAATTAAATTTGTTAAAACAGTTCATTTTGATAAATTTTATAAATTATCATAATTAGTATTGTTATGTATGACTTTGAAACATAAAGAATAAAAATAGTAATAATTCTCTTCCATAAAAAAGCGATGAATCATATCTTTGTGGAGGCGCCAAACGTGTTATGGAAAAAGAAAATCAGACCGTAGATAAGATATCAATTGTGTTCATATACATATGAATATAAACACTAACAAGCTAACAATAAATGGGGAATTTTTAATTTTTCAAAACCATTTAATGGCTTGATAAATAAGCGATAAGAGTAAGGTACGTAGAACGTTACGTACCTGGTATGTTTGTCTTAACAGAGGAAACCCGTCATTCTTGAGCAAACATATTAGTTTGATCCAATGAAATTTTAAAATTATATATTATGTCTTTGTCATGATGAAAATTACTAGTGGGTAGTTTTGGTTCTTTCATTTCTATGAACATTTTTTTAACATTTTTATTCCTTATTAAGTTTTCTTAGTTAAAAAATACTATCATAGGCCAAATCGCAATTGAAAAATTTTATGCAATTAATAACTTCAATAAAATAGTTGCATTTTTTTTGCTACAGACCGACGTATACAGAGTTAGATAAAAGTGAATGCTCAGATAAGAAATTCGAATAATTGGTTTGGTAAAAAACTTAATACGTCATTAGTTCAAGGAGTATAGAGTTTTGTATTAAAAAAGGTGGGTTAAAACGATTTTTGAATATGACTGTGTAGTGACTGAAAATCGAAATGCTTTTAACGTAGACACCTGCCTTGACGGTTTAATTCTACGGTGCTCCAAGCACGGGGCCACAGCATTGCGTCGGCCTGCGCCCCTTTGAGTATTCAAAGGTATCAAATTAGCTCCATGTTGTGATGACATTTCGCAACCCTTGGTTTGAGTTGAGGCCTATCTAACACCTCTTCTGTACTAAGGGGTACAGCGCCCGTGTTGAGAATGCAACTCCACACTGAGCAAAATTGCTCTTCCTGCGATATAGGCAGTAAACCACAGCCATCACGATTCTCCCCGAAGGGCCATACCCAATCAGTCGGTCTGACATAAGTCAGGGGCCGCCGACTTCCCGTGGTACCAGTTTTTAAGTCTTTGATCAGACTTTGTAACAAGCTTCTTCCAGTTGAGCTCATCACTGCTCCGGACTGGAGGCCATTTAAAAGTGACTCCTCAAATGATCCAACTCATTGGATCCACAGACTATCTTACAGATGAATGACTGCAGGAATCATTCACCTGTTACGGGGTCTAGCAAACACCTGCACTGCGAACTTGTTCAACATGTTAATTTGCGCACTAGATGCAAGCGCACTACTCACGTCGAACTCTTAATTTTTTACCATTATGCCCATAGCTCTCAAATATCGAATGCATTCATAAAGAGGACATGTGACCAATCCTCAAAGATTGATCCGCAATCACAACCTTCAGTCGTGCTGATATTTCTCTTACGCAAGAATGTGTTAAAAGGAAGCCCAGTTAAAAGGAAGCCCAGACTCAAAGAAAATCCGAACTCCGGGCGACCTTCAACGAACACCACGTCATGTATAAACTGGTAGGTAGTTCTACCATTCTGACTTTGGTTCCATCTAGATTGCTACCTAGATTGTAAGCGTTTTTTTAGCATAGTCTTCCACTCTGTGGTACTCATATCTCTAACTAACACGTCCGAAGTCCAATCAGTCACCGCTAGGGGAAGATCCCTCCGATTCCGGTATGCAATGTTGGTTTGCATTAACACCAGATCCAGAGGAGGTGCCCCGTACGGACACCAGCAAACACCCAATTAAGATTACTCTTGGCAAGAGAAAATCTTCCGGTAGCCTACAGTAGAACTAACCACATCGCCCGCACAGTCCGCCTACTGAGTCCCCAGTCACTCTTAAGTAGTCTACGCACTCGCCCTACTACTATCAACAGACGCTACTTCTATCAACAGTAGCTGTAGTTTTTTCATGTAGCGCGTCAAAAGTTAAATTTATTTCAACTTCAACTCCACTACGAGCCACAGACGTACTACGCATTCTGGGCGATTCAGTGCATTTAGTACATTTTAACATTTGACAGCTCATACTATGTTCTACAAGCTACACCATTCTGGTTTCCACTTAAAGACGAGAAGTTCTTCCGAAGTATTATTTGCTTTTTACCCGAGAGATGGGAAAAAATGGATGGCGAACTCTGGGCAATACTTTAAATGATATGATTTTCAAATCGCATTTTCGGGCAAGGGCCTCAATATCTTATTTGGAGCTTCTGGACTGAATTCATTGACTTCGATATTTTCGAAATGTAAACATTTAATCTTCTCTCAACTTCTTGGACATCGACGAAATGTTGGTTTACTAAACCTTTTGTACAGCAATTCCTAAAGTGTTTTCTGTAGACACCTGCCGTATAGGCTTAATTTTAGGTTCATGGAATTGATGCCCAACAGATAGATCTTTCGAACGTTAACACTAACTAATACACTAATGTCCATCCAACCATCTCCTAGGCATCACTTCCATGACTTCAGACACCATACTTAAGTGTATATTTAAATATAAAAATATACTTTATGGATAGCAACTAATATTGGAACGCAACAGTACTAATTTGGGATCGTTAGTGGGGTCACCATTCACACTTATTGGTGAAAATCGAGACCTATCGTTAGATCTCTGATAATTTATTTATTTATTTCTTTCATCTAACAGAGATCAACTCTTACAGACTACTTATATTAAATTATTCATAGATACATTACAATAGTTCAATAGTTTCATTTCAAGTCGTACACATTGGTGATAGATACATTTCAATAGTTCGATAGTTTTAATTTCAAGCCGTACACATTGGTGATAAATACATTTCAATAATTTCATTTCAAGTGGTAAATATTAATTGTTACAGTGGTAAATTTGTTTCAGTTGATTTAGGAATGAGGAAAAGAGAATTTAGAAAGGTTTTTTTTTAAAGCGAAGGACCATGGCCTGGCCGGGAATCGAACCCGGGACCTCTGGGATAGCAGTCGAGCACGCTACCTACTCGATTACCGAGGCGCCCTTTTTTATGGACATTATTGGTTGTATTTGCGCAACTCCACGTCGACCAATATAGGTCTGCTCACGACATTGAGCTACCGCAACTAGCACAATACTCCATGAAGGGCCACCTCTGCGATAGTCTCCCGGGCAAAAAGGAGTGACATCCTTAAGCTGTGTATTTATAAAAATGTTAATGGATATGTGATCGTACGTCTGCCGAGGTTAAGACTATTCCCGTGCTAAAAAAGTTTTAGGATAATTGCTATTTCTTCGTAGGTATACGCTACCGTTGATAATGTCAACGGTCCAACCTACTCCCTAGATTGAGCGACCAACTCCAGGATCTGGGTAGTCCCTTCTACATTTACACAAGATTGAGCGAACCGGTTGCCTGCGACCATCCACCTTTATCCTTGCTTTGGACAGGCTTCTCGCGAGAACAGGTCGAGTTGACTCTTGATCAGATAATACCATGGAAACTATTGAAGGGAGATACATGACCTGATGCCATCAAGTTCACTCAGTATGGTTGCAAGGTCCGGCAGCTCACCAAGCTCATCCCTATAACAATCTTATATTACCGTGATAATTCTTTCTTCGTCAGTAAAATTGTGAAACAATCTCCCTACGAGCACTTTCCCGGGTAGTTTTGTTCGGTGTCAATTTCAAAAAATCTTTACCGACACTACTTGTACTTTACAACTTCCAACTTACTATCACTCCTCTACTAAATCAACACGATGCTTTCGTTTTTGCGAGTACTGGAGCATCTCCGCTGATTTAGTCTAATCAATGGACAATTATATCGAAAATCTGCTTAAAAATAAAGTCAAGCAAGATTGGACGAAAATTGTCTAAGATTGATTTTTACCATTTCACCAAAAAAAGTACTAAAAATGGGTGAACACATTAAAAACACATTAAGTCAAGCTCGCTAAATATGAACGAGGAAGTGTTCATTTTTTACAAGCAATATTCTGTTGGTTGGGATTTACAGTTTGTGTGCATTCTAGGGGCATTTGTTTTAATTTTAAACACTATCAAATTACCAGGGAAAGATGATTGTAATGTTTGCACGAATTATGAATAAGATTATTATGCACTGTTAATAGCTAACAAAAGTTTTCTGCTTTGTACTGGTAACTACCATGTCAACGCACGAGAAATGTAGTTTCTACCTTCACTTAAACGCAATGATTCCAGTTTTCCTGGGAATTATTTTCATCCCCAAAAAAGACCGCTATAAAATAAGAAATTCAAAAAATTAAAATATAAAAATATACGGTTTTTCTTTGCAGAAACTATCGTTCAACACCACGCCCAAAGACTGAAATTATTGGCACTACAAATCGTCATTTAATCAAAAAAATAAATTCATTAAGAAGTTTGAGGAATGTGTAAGTTAGAAATATAACTTTGAGAAAACAGTTTAATGTTCTTCCATTGCCCTTTTATAGCGAAGATGACCTGGAGGAGGAGGAAGTCGAACTACGTGATATACACTTTAAGAACATTCAACCAATACTCGATGAACTAATCAACTCCGAGAGTTCCTATGTTGATAGCCTCTTTAATGGCATCAAAAACTATGGAAATATATTTGTACGCCAGGACCTACCGCTAGGATTACGAGGTAAAAAGTATGTCCTGCTTGGGAATATTGAACAAATTGCTGAATTCCATCGTGATGAGTTTTTGCCGATGTTAGTGCGAAATCGTCGTAATCTCAAATGTTTGTTTGATGAATTCCAGCAGTTTGTTGAGGTGCGTTGATTGATCGAGTATTTTGAATTCATAATTAATGAAATTTTATTTAAATCCGTAGCAAAACTGTTTCTATGGCTACGTTATATTTACGATGAACAAACAAAAGTCACTTAAGCTCTGTGACGAAAACAAAAACTACTTTAAGGTAGGCTGAGTTTCAGATATTGAATTGAAATCGGTTTGAATGGAGTTTTCTCTTGCAGATTCTACAAACTGAACTGAACGATAAACTCGGGATCAACAGTTTCCTGGTGCAACCCATACAAAGAATCGCCAAATATCCTTTGCTGCTTAAGGAGTTCATATCGGTGAGTCGATGAGTTCAAGGTAGGAGTATTAATATTAGTTACTAGGAAGATGAGACATTAAGATCCCGAAATTTATTAGGCATTATTGTATGTATATATTATTTTTTGTTTTGTAGACATGCACTTTGATATGTACGTTTACTTTTAAAACAAATCAAAATTAAATCAGTAAAATCAAATCATTTTCTTCCGCTTATTAAAGTGTCATAACATCAAAACTGTTAACTGCATCTGGCAACTCTTATTATTTTTTTGGATAACAGGAGACAATATTTGATTGACTGCATCTGGCAAATTTTGCCGATTTATTGTAGAAATTTTATTGAAATTGGTGCGTCGTGTTAAAAATTATTGCAAAGCAAAGATGAGTGAAATTTCGAAAACGAAATGGAATGAAAGAAAAAAATACGTTATATTTTATAATTTTTCTACGTCAAAGCGAAGAATGGGTCACAGGACTGTAAAAAGATTTGTGCTGTTTAAAGTGAAGGTACTATACCCCAATCGACTGCCAGAAAATGGGTCCGCTCGCTTTCGTTCTGAAAATTCTGAAGTGAAAGATGCATCTCGCTCTGGTACATCTATCATCGAAAGAGTGGGTGAAATTATGGATAAGGCTCAAGAAAACCGTTATGTGAGCAGTCATGGCATAGCTAAGAAACTGAAAATCTATTACAAAATAGTTTTAAGTCATTTGCATAAAGTGTGTTTCAAAATGAAGCTCTCGATGTTTGGGTTCCTAATGAACTGAATACAAAAACTGTAATGGATCTAATTTCCATCTGCGATTCGCTGTTGAAGCAAACAGAAACCGAGCCATTTTTGAAACGTATGGTAACAGGTGATGACATACGGTAATGTTGTTCGAAAACGGTCTTGTTCAAGAACGGCATCAAAGCTGGGATTGACGACAAGAAAGGTGATGCGGTGTGTGTTTGGTGGGACTACAAGGGTATCATCCATTATGAGCTACTACGGCCTGCCCAAAAGATGCTAGCAATAAATGAGTTTGAAAAGAAACTGAAAAAAATATCAACAGGAAAGATGTTTATTTCATCATGACAACGGTAGGTCACACACATCTTTGTTGACCCGGCAAAAATTAAGAGTCTTTGCCTAGGAAGTTTTGATGAAAATAAAGGAATCAAGGTTCAAGCCGAAAAATGGCAGAAGTTAGTTGAAAAGAATGGGCAATATTTGGATTAATGAAATGTATTTTGAATAGAAAAAATGTATATTTTTAATTTAAAAACGCCGAACGAAAAACAATGTTGAATACATCAACTATCGCCAATCGCTTCATTCTGGACGCTTCTTCAGCGTTTGTCAATATGAGAATATCGTCGGTCACAATCGTTTTGACTCTGTTTAGGTTCTCTGTTGTGGCACGGAATCAAAATATTTGGCATTTTACTGGATCTAGAAACACATTATTTTAAGACCACCATAACTAAGGAATTTTCAGTTCAGACTGGAGTAGGTCTGAATCGTCTTGAGCATTTATTGCTCTGTATATTTTTATATAATCTGCATAAATAAGTAGATCTGCATAAATAAGTAGTGTTTTATGATGCGAGATACATAATTGATTGCTTAAATAAACAGAAGTGGCCGAAGGTGTCTGCTTTGAGGAACACTGGATCTGCAATTTAATGTTTAGTTCAGAAGTTGCAGTGATTTAAGTGACGCTACTGTTGATATTTTCAAAATAATGGATTCAAAGCAATTCCGTGTGTTGATTTATCACTGTTTTTTTATGGGAAAAAATACCGTCTAAGCTGAGTAATGGCTTCGAAAGTGTTATTCGGACTCTGCTCCGTCAAAAGCAACCATTTGCCGATGGTATGCTGAGTTTAAACTTGGTCGTACAGACACAAATGATGCTGAACATTCAGGACGCCCAAATGGGGCAGTTGTTCCACAAAACATAAAAAAAGTACACAAAATGGTATTGGCCGACCGTAAAGTGAAGATGCGCGAGCTAGCTGAGGCTCTGAAGATATCGAAAAATAGTGTGGGAACAATATTATAGGAACATTTGTCGATGAGAAAGCTGCTTTCTAAATGGGTGCCGCGTTTTCTCACACCGGACCAAAAACAACAACGTGTCGATGATTCGGAGAGCTGTTTGGCACTGTTTACAAAGAATAAACATGAATATTTGCGTCGGTATGTGACAATGGATGAAACATGGATCCACCATTATACACCAGAGTCAAAACTGTCGTCAGCTGAGTAGAGAGCAACCGATGAAAGCAGGCCAAAACGGCGAAAAACACAACAGTCGGCTGGAAAGGTTATGGCATCTGTATTTTGGGATGCGCATGGAATTTTGTTTATCGACTATCTCAAAAAGAGAAAAACAACAACGATTACTGTGTGTAATTTTTTAAGTCATGGCAAAATAACCATATACGGACACCACTACGTGATAAAAGACTAAAAAAAAAAAGACCCGTGTCTCCCAATTTTTCCCAAAGTCATGCACTTTTTTGTTCATGGGCCGCCAAAGATTTGGGGCCTCGGTATCATTTTCGCAAAAAAGTGATCATTTTTTTGGGCTCATATCTTGCAAACCGTTCAGAATTTCGATTTACTCTCTGAGGCAAAGTTGTAGCTCTTGTCATAAAGAACAAAAATTGCGAACATAAAAAATCAAAAAAACTTCACCTTCCAGATCAAAATCGCAAAAAACTTAAAAAAATTCGATTTTTTTTTACCTTTTTTCCCGTGTTCAGGTCCATAGGTAGCAAACCGTTCAAAATTCAAGGAAACAATCAACTACAAAAATTTACCTAAGATCTCAATAAACAAATTTCTAGAACATATAAACTTCCTGGGAATTATTCTTAACACCGTTTTTTAATTTCATTTGTTTTTTATTTACTTCAACATTGACATACTATGCTATCTATTACAAAAATATTAAAAAAAAGTATACCTTTACAACATTGTAAAGACCTAAAAATTTACAATGTTGTTCGCAATAGCTCGGAAGTTTCTTTGCTCCAAGAAGATTTAAATGTTTTATTTGATTGGTGCAAGCGAAACCGCTTATTTTTAAATATTAAAAAATGATTTCATGTTTCTTATGCTAAAATTAGAAATGTTTTAGCTACGTCTTTTTATATTGATAACGCTAATTTAACTTGTCTTAGTGAAATTATTGACCTTGGTGTTTGTTTTGAATCTAGCTTTTCATTTGTGAGACACTTGACTATCACGCTATCTAAATCATATTCTATGTATGCTTTTATAAAGCGAAATTGTGCGAATTTCTCAGATCCATATACCTTGAAATGTCTTTTTCTATCCTTTGTTAGATCTCGTTTAGAATACGCTTCTCTTATATGGGATCCTTACTATGCTGTTCATAAACTTAGACTTGAACGAGTTCAAAAAAAAATTTCTAAAATTTGCTCTGCGATCTTTCAATATCGAACCCTTACCATCGTATAATACTCGTTGTATTTTGTTAAATTTAAAGTCGTTGGAATCAAGGCGAACTATTCAGTCTTTAATATTTCTCTACGATATTGTTTGTGGTAATATTAATTGTCCCTACTTGTTAAGGGCAATTAACTTTAATATTCCATTAAGAAATTTGCGTCGTTTTGACTATTTTAAAATTACTTTTTGTAGAACAAATTATTTACTTTTTGAACCATTAAATAGAACTCTTAAGGAATATAATTCATTAGGGGTATTCTCTATGCCTAGGATATGACGTTGCACGGTGCAAGAATAGGAAATGTATAATATCTGCAATTGAGAAACAACAATGGCGGATTGTACATTTCCTATTCTTGCACCGTGCAACGGCATATCCTAGGCATAGAGAATACCCCTATTATGCTCTAAAATTGATATTGATTTTGCTTATAGTAAGAATGCTTTTATTATTGCTCTTAATTCTCATTACACTTAAGATATTGTAGCGTAGCTTTTACTTATTACTAAGACTTAAAATGTATATACTCTGCTTGTCTAAAAAAATGTAAATATTTATAGACAATAAACTAAACTAAACTAAACTAAAAAAAGTATTCGTATTATGTTTATAATGTTGATAGCCCGGGACTTGCAAATCGCGCTCTCTTAAGTTGTGGTCCATCTCTTCCCTGTTGGGGCTCATAATCGGTATCAAATGGATCTTCATAAGTAACACCACTTGCTGTACTCATTGCTGTAAATTCTGTAGTACGATCTGGAGTTGGCGGCCTTGGTGATACAAAATTTTCAGGTGCAAGCACTGGTAGTGTGGCTGTTGCAGTTGCTTTATAAATTTTGTTCTTCTCAGCATGTCGATTTAGACGACATGTGTAATTTACGCATGCATAGCAACTGGTTGCATCATGATCACCTGGGCGATTAATCCAGTTTACCGGCTTACAATACTTCATAGTAACTCTGCCTCCACTCAACCATGCCATGAGATTGTTATAACATTGGCGACACACTGTATTAGGTGTGTAATTTTCACCGGTCAAGTCCACTTCGTCGAAAAACAATGTATATGCTCTTTTGAATTCACTAGTTAAAAGATTCTTTTCCTTCTGAAATCTTGCAAACGTAGCAAAATAAATCAATTTTTTCACACTGCATACTGAAACTGTCAGTTGCTACTGTTGTCTACGAATTATGTTGTAGCACTTTATATAACTTTCACCGCGTCACTTTTTTCACTTTTGCGTGCTACCTAAACAGTGTTTATTGAGATCTTAGGTAAATTTTTGTAGTTGATTGTTTCCTTGAATTTTGAACGGTTTGCTACCTATGGACCTGAACACGGGAAAAAAGGTAAAAAAAATCGAATTTTTTTAAGTTTTTTGCGATTTTGATCTGGAAGGTGAAGTATTTTTGATTTTATATGTTCGCAATTTTTGTTCTTTATGACAAGAGCTATAACTTTGCGTCAGAGAGTAAATCGAAATTCTGAACGGTTTGCAAGATATGAGCCCGAGAAAATGATCACTTTTTTGCGAAAATGATACCGAGGCCCCAAATCTTTGGCGGCCCATAAACAAAAAAGTGCATGACTTTGGGAAAAATTGGAAGACACGGGTCTTTTTTTTTTAGTCTTTTATCACGTAGTGGTGTCCGTATATGGTTATTTTTTTTCGTGTTGCATTGTGTTATTATATAGCGTTTGCTCCATTTGAAGAAGAAAAAAATTCTTTTTCACCAAGACAATGCACCGTGTCACAAATCGATGAATTATAGCTTCGAATTGCTTCCTCATCCACCGTATTCGACAGATTTGGCCCTCAGCGACTACTGGCTCTTTGCTGACCTCAAAAAAATGCTTGCCGGCAAGAGATTTGGCTCCAATGAAGAGGTGATGGCTGAAACTGTATCGTGTTTTGAAGCGAAGCACAAATAGTTCTTCAAAGCCGGTATTGAAAAGTTAGAAAAGCGGTGGAATTAATGTATTGCTCTTGAAGGAACCTATGTTGATGAATCAAGAAGAATATTTCCAACAAAAAAATTTTTTTATCGCTAAGCCTAGTGACTTATTGGACCATGTGTTAATATATCTTCTGAGGAAAAAGATAATGGTCCCAAAGTTATGGTCATGCGTGTGAAATTCATATGTTAAAAATACCCTTCATCAGCATGAGTGGAATCTGAACAAAATTACTCTTTAAAAAAATTTATAAATAAGCCACAAATTATAATGAGATCGCCAGTAAATCCATCAACAGTTTTGACTAACGAAGGGAATATATCGGATTTCTTATTTTTATTTATGAATCGCCAAAATCTCTTTGAATCAGACAATATTCTTAGCTTAATATTGTCTTAATGTGCATTATATAAAGCAGCTGAACTATTTTCAAATTCCAGAAACAAACGTTTGTAGGTTATAGTCAAATTTTAATGGGATGTTTAACGGTGCGCTGGACAAAATTACTTGAATAACCCCAAAAAGAAGATTCGTGGGAGAAGAGTACGTTACTCCAATCGCGATCAATGTTTTCTCTGAAGCCATTATTTTAATAACGTGTTTTTCGGACAATAGTGGTTTCTTCATTGTGCTTCGCCACTTCAAATTATTTGCACGCAAATGGTTACCAATACTTACGTCCGATATATTTAGACCTTTTTGCTTCAATTCCGCTTGCCATTGACGCAAGCTTAAGCTAGGATTCCGCGAAAACAAACTCACTATAATTTTTTCATCCTTCTTGGTCACGTTCCCTGTTGAGCCACGATCAGGAAGGTTTTGACTTTTTCAAATACTTTGCCGCCACTGCATAGGACATTTTTGGTCCTTTTGGATGGTTGCAGAGGAAAACTGCCTCGATGCGGTCTACGTATGCAGCACTCATTATGCCTAACACACTTCTCTGACAAAGTTTCGATCACCAATTTAACTTTTTTTACTAGTACGTCAAGGGCAGAGGTTATGTCTACTTGTTGACAAAATTTCAGGGTTGCACTATTTACCGACTGCGAATAATGCCGTACACGCTCGTACACAACAGGACTGTAAAAGGCCCTCTTAATAAGTACATTGTTTCCATGTGTAGTAAGACCAAGTCTAGAAGTCTATCATGACTATTGTATTTGATATATATGACAGTTATTTACTATATTGTATGACAGTTGTATTTACTGTTTTTTTAACTCGGAACATATATTTCTTAGAGAGTCTTCGAATTAGATGCACAAAAATATGTGCTCCTTCGCAGAGAGGTGACCTGCAAACAATGATAGAAAAATTAACTTTCATTGCATCAGTTTTCTGTGTCAGATGAAATTTGAGCCCGAAAGAACTCAGTTTGAAAAATTGGTGAATAGCGTCCATTTTAATATTTATGTTCAATTCAGTTCTAAGTTTGGTTTTTTTTTAACAATATAAATATTGTTTGTTTAATATATATTTTAAGAAAAGTTCAACAAAGTTCTTTTTGCTCAAAATCACGGAATATTTTAGAGAAAATGAAAGCGGAAAGTTTAAATAGAAAGGATATAAGTTTTCTTTAAGAGATTATTTAGTGATTAATTTTAAATTTTTATTAATTCAAATATTTCCCACAGGCACTTTTTGAAAATCGGGAAATCGTTACGAAGCCGCTGATCGAGTCCTGCTGTCGACTGGATAAAAAAATTCGAACACTTCTAACTACCACAAACGAATCGGAGGTTGTCAACGACATAATAGATTGCCATGAGGTATGAATCTCTAAGAATAAATGTACACTTTTATTTAAACTTAATCGTTTTTCCTCACTCTATTTGCAGTTTAATGTATTCTACCAGGGAAAGTTCCGCAAGGTCAGCGAATTTAATGTCTTCGATCACACGCTCAAACGAAGTTATCGTAGCAAGGTTTTCATCTTCGATAAATGTATCATTTACACCGAGATCAAGGGCAAAAACCTCGTCTTTCATGGACGTTATCCTTGTGAACACATTGGCATCGTGTCGAAGACGAAGAGCTTTACACTCTTCTATCAAAAACGCAAGCAGCAGGAATGCGACTTTAGTGGGGAAGTGGCGCTTATTGAAATGTGGATGGAATTGATACGTGAGATGGTCAGTTCTTTTGCTACTGAGGAGCGTCGCAAATTACAGGAGCTCTACTCGCGCGAATCGGATCATATGCATCGTAAGCCCCCAAGCTTGTCGCTCTTCCGTGACTCGAATCGCTTTAGTTCAGACAGCGGCATCGGAAATATTTGGGTGATGCCAAGGCCAGAGGTAGCCGAGGATGCGTTGACTAATCGATCGACTTGGTATGCGGTCTCATGAGTTGAAGGAACTATATTGATAATAGTAGAAGAAACCAAAACTTGTTATCCATAATGCTAGAAAGAAAAAAAAAATATTTGTACGTGATCTTGGCTCCGTACGGCCATTCCAAGCCGAAAGCTGGGAGTATCCCATTCTTAATTTGCCTGAATTTTGCGGATGTTGGTTCTTATTCAATTTTTATGAAATATTAGTTTATTATCTTAAAGGCAGGTGAAAATGAACAGGAAAAAAATCATATCTCAGCCATTTTTCATTAGATGGAAATTTAAGAAATGCAAGCGATGCCATCAGAAAGAAATCTTACTGCAGAACTTTAAATTGTAAATAACTCATAAATTACCTTTTGCTTTTTTACATTTTTTCACATTATATAAAATACCTTTTAAAAAAAAAAATTGTCCCAGAAGTACCCAACCTAAAGCAAACAAGAAAACACTCAAAATTTAAAAAAAAATTCTTTATTTCTCTCCTTTTAGCTCGATACATTTTTCAATCGATGTACAATAGCTTCAACACCTTGTTTGTAGTAAAAACCGTTGAACTCCTCGAAATAGCCATCAACCGCAGACTCCCCCTCTTCATTGTTGGTAAATCTTTTGCCGTTGAGGCATTTTTTCAAATTTGGAAACAGAAAATAGTCCGAGGAGTCTAAATCTGACGAAAAGGGTGCGTGAGGAAACAAGATGAAACTCATTGATTTTGTCTAACGCGATAACGGATGTGTGAACTGGTGAATTGATGAAACAAAAATTTCTTTTTCGCTAAATACGGCCGTATTTTCTTGACTTCATCTCTCAAAGGCTGCAATAAGTACGCATAATCAACTCGCCGTTGATTGTTTTTCCTTTCTGAAGATACACAAAGAAAATTATACCACGCGCACTCCAAAAAACTGACGACATGACTCATTGCCTACAGTTTGAACTGTCTTCGCCTTCTTTTGAGTCGATTCTCCCCTCTCAGTCCATTGTTTTGACTGTTCCTTCGTCACAGGTGTCAAGTGATGGACCCATATTACATTCATGGTTATGAATCGACGCAAAAACTCTGCTTGATTGCTATAAAATTTCGCCAAACACTTGATTGAAACATCCTCACGACGCTGTTTTTTTCATTGTGAGTAAGTCGACAGTCGTCCATTTTGTGAATTTTCTTCACCATTTATGACGTGGTTGTTAAAACTTCAAACTTAAACTTTATAAGGTTGGTACTTTCTATCATAGCCATTCTTTTCAAACATCTATACGTTAGATCGGGTACTTCTGGGACTACCGAAGTCGTATCGCTATGAAACGTTACTTATCAACTGCAATTTTTTTGGAAAAATTGCTCTTCAATTGATTATATCTCTCTTCAAAGTTGAGCTAATAGTTTGCAATCTCCTCAAAATTTGTTTCTCCTATTCAGACTAACAAATTCATTGCTAGTTGTCAATGATAAAAGATTGTCTACTTAATCAACAGCAATATTTTTAATTTTTCTTCATATATATACGCACAAACATATGAATAACTCAGATGCTTTACAGTTATCGATAAATTTTAAACAATTATTTACTTGATGTGTCAAAATCCGATCGAAACGGACAATTTACAACAATTTTTCGATAAAGACCATTATTTGAAATTATATTTTAAAAAATGTTTGTTCTAAAATTTGAACCACCCAAGGAAAAATTACTAAATTTCATTTAAATTTCTTTCAAATGACATCTTTATTTCATTGCATTTTAAACTTATTTCAAACGGATGTACTATTACTGAGATATGGTGTTTTGAGAAATGACCAAATAAAAAGCAACAGTCGCATTTCAGGAAAATCAAGGGGATGATGCCAAACACATCTTGTGTGAGGCTTGGCTGAGTAGTAAAAATTTAAAAAAAATTAAAAATTTACAAAATCTTAGAATATTCTCTAAACTCCAAAAAAGCGATTATTATTTATAAAAATTAAAAAAAAAAAACAGTAAATTAAGAAGCTATACATAAATACATTCCAAATATTTTTAATGTACACATTAGAGAAATAAATATTAAATTCTGTAAAATAAAAAATTTTGGCTGAATTTTTATTTCTATCATTAAACATAAAAGAAAACTTATAAAAAGACGTATTTTACCTACTTCTTAAGTCTTAGTATGGACTACAGCGCCTTAAAGTAGGCAACATTTTGAATTGCAAAACTGTTCTAGTCAAGTTGATTAAATGTTTGACACACAAAAACCTATAAATACGAGTAAATGAGCGAAAAACTTTATTGTTCCGTGCCCCTAGCTCAGTGGTCTATAAATAATAGCATGATCTCAGCAGACGCGTTCGTCAACAGCATAGCATGCCACGGCGTCTGATGCTCAAATAAAAATAAATCAAAATAGGTTTTAATTTGAAACTTGAAGAAATGAATGCTTCAGTAAAAACAAAAAAAAACTTATCAAATCCATTAAATTAAAGAGCCCTCCCTCAAACGCCACAAAACAAACTTAAATTCTTCTCTGCCTCCCTTTGCTCACAATTGTTAGACGCTGTCAAATAATTTGCAAATCGCGTCATTTTGATAATTTTTATTGTCGATCATTACCAAGTCAGATCGCTTATTCTGGTTGCTACGAGTATTCTTAATTATTTATGCACAAAACTCTCAGCCACTTTTGCTTCCACTGTGATGTCACGCGATGCCGCACAGTGGTTGAGTCTTATAAAAATATTGTCAATTAATAGAAGCATTTGATGTAAGGCAAAAAAAAACCAAACACAATCAGCAGACGATATAAAATAAGAGAAAATATATTGAAAACAAATTTAAGCTTTAGGCCAATGTTGACAACAAGACAACATGAAGACAAAGCAAAGGCGCCGGAAGCTCATTTCAACTGGGTGGGCAGTACAACTGGGGGGCCGGAACATTTTTTATTACATTAAAAATGTCATTAAGACGAAAAAAACATCAATAAAATATTACGAAAAATATAGATGTAAAAATAAGTTCGATAAAAGAATGTAAAAACAAACAAAACATTTAAATTCAGTATGAAAAGAAAAAGTTATTAGTTTATAGTTATATTTATAATAACTTTTTAAACAACCACTTTATTTTTTCTGGTGCGAATTTGCACTAGTATGGACTCCACGGGTTAGAAACAAATGTAAAAAATTTTTTCAAAACGAGAACAAAATTGGTGAAAGAATTATACTTAAATATTTCCGAAATATTTCTTTCTATCGTTTCGAGAAATAAATTCTCGCATAATGTCTAATAAGCTTAATTCTTCCGTTTTTTCCATGTGGATATGGAGAAGTGCCGCATGCGTGAGTTGATCGAATCTTCTAGTTCAGTGATGGGCAAATTTTCGGCTCCTAAAATACTCAAAGTGCAAACGAGTGCTAGACAAAGGGCACAACTACTTGCGGGAAAAGGGAAACGACAAAAATTTCTACATACATCCGTGCATGATGTTCATCGCACAAGAGTTGCGGAGAAACTAACATTGACAACAAATTTTCTTTCAGCAAAGACTGCAATAGGGTTACCAGCTCCCTCAATTAATGAATAAAAATTTCAACTGCAAATATCAAAGGTTTGAAAATTACAAATTTTACATTGACTTTACTTTTAAAAAATGTAACTAAATTTTCTTTTTTTTAAATTACATTTTTAAGCTAATTTTAATAGATTTTGCAAATGTTGAAACTGTTCTATATATAAATCATACAATTATGTGTAAGCGGCAACACTTTTCATTTTCGACGTCGCTTAACCAAGCACTGTGGTCAATAACATGTTTTAAATCCTAAATTTTCAAATTTTGTTTGTATGAAAAATTTTGTTTAACTTTTGTTAGAGTTTTTCTATATTTTAAATATTTTTATTTGCAGTATTTTCATAATTTTATCATTCCTATACAGGCCCGTAGACAAGGGGGGGTTTTTAGGGTTTTTAGGGTTAAAACCCCCCCCTTATGGTCCAAAAAGTATAAAAAAATAATATATTAGCATTAATATAACTTTGTCAATGTGCGAATACTTGCTGCACGTGCGTCTTTTTTCTCTTACAGTGAAAACTGCAAGTGTAAACAGCAACAGCGAAAACATCAACATGATTAAGTATCGAAAAAAGTTCGATGCATTCAATTGAACTTTGTCTACCACCAGCAATTTAAGAATTTATTGCGTTAACAGGTGTTACGTGAAAGTGGTGAAATTTTGATTGAGTTTTGTTAGATAAGTTTAAGAGTTTCTATTGTTAATTTTACTGTGCCAAAACTACAAAAATGATTCTACTTAATTAGCTGCAGAAACCAGAAGTAAAAAAGGCTAGAACGGTGGAAAGTAAGTGCTTGATTGAAATGATTTTTTGTTTTTCCTTTATCAAAGCGTAAATGTGTCAAAAAGTTGCCGAATATTTCTGAATGTTTGAAAGCTGTGTTTTTTTTTGGTAGCGTGTTTGCATTGATTGAATATTAATGGATGGACCGACAAAATCCGAATAATATTATATTTCATCTGTATTGCAGAAAACGTTTAAGAAACTTTGGAATCTGAAAAGTCTTCAGAACTTCCTTTGTAACCTGCAGTTGAAGAAAGCTTTAATGTTGACAGCTATGTGGAAAGCGGTAGTACAAGTTGTGGTATTAATATTTTACTTTTAATGTTTATAACTCTAAGTTTGTGTGTATGGTTGTAGAATTTGTTCCAGAAATATCATTTGATTCATCGGAACTGCCTTCGACTTCGAGAGTATATCAATGTCCAAATAACGATATTTCCAAGTTGATGAACAATATTTCCGATTCGAACCGCCTTGAAAGTTTTCCAAGCATTTATGTGCCTCCGCAAATTTTAATTTTCCTGTCAGCGGTTCTCGCAAACTCCGATTTAAGCATTCTTGGTTGAACCGTTGGCATTGGTTGGTTTACTCCAAATTGGAAAATGCAGCTTATTGCAAGTTTTGCATATTTTTAGCACTGGTTTTGGAGGTGCAGGATAGCAACCTCTTGGTAATTTTACTGAATTATAATATAAACTTTTTAAATAAAATTTTCTAACCTTTTCATTGTGGCCTTTACAAAAGTCAGGAAATACAAGAAAATGTCGTTATTCTAATCGTGGTTAATTTTATATAGAATTTTAAACCGATATAGTTTTGCAAGTAAATTATTAAAATAATAATATAAGATGCTTAATTATCGTCATTTAAGAAGTTTGTCTTGAAAATTTTATTTTTTAGCGTCTTTCTGTATTCCAAAATGACAGTGCAACGATAAGCAAGATATATAGCCGAAACACATTGAGCTCAACAAACGACAGTTTTGAAATTATGAAAATAATTAAATCAAATGCGTGTGCGTTAGTCTTGCTAAGGCTCAGAAACGGGTGGGCCGATTTTAATAATTCCTAAAACCACAGATGTGGTTTAGAAAGAAAGAAAATTACAAAAACTTCAAGGAACAGCGGAAAAATCGAAAATATCGAAATTGGTAATTTTGTATGGGAATTGCCACATCAGACTATTTTAAATAGCCAACAAATCTTAACGGCTGGACGGATTTAACTCAAATTCGGCACACACATTACTTGAATCCTAGATTAGGTTATGGCATACTTGGTTTTGACCACGCCCCTTCTTCTGTTCCTTTTCAAGAAACGTAAATTATCCTACTAGCATACTTTTATTAGCGAAACTGTGCGTCTAAATAATTAAAAGAAAATTCTGTCAAAAAACATTCACATATTTTCAAAATTGCTCAAAATTTTAGTACAACGTCCTTTTCTAATAACTTCGTTTCCTTAGAATAACAAAAAACTATCAGAAATTCGTATTTCTTAGTTTCGATGAAAATAGCTCGGTTTTTATAATACATTTCATATAATTTCTTTTCGTTGATAAATTCAATTTAAGCACTTAATAAACCATATTTGAAGAAAGCTCCAACGTATTCATTTTTTACTCGAAAAATCACAAAAGCTGTCATTTCAATAAATAAAAAAAACTTAAATCTTAAAATTATTTGTTTGCCCATTGTGAGGATCGATCCTTAGACCACCTCATGGCTTCAAAACTAACAGTTGAGCTGACTATTTTTATTCAAATTGAAATGTACTAAAAAAATTTTCTAATAGAATTCGCAATAAAATGATATGACAGCACAATCTTTTGAATTCGAATAACAACAGCCTATTACATTCCGTGTTAATATGGGATATTGGAGTGTTTCATTCAATCAATAATTGAAATTCGATTGGCACCATTTGTTACCGATCATGAATGTTCGATAAAAAATTAATTTCGGGTGGAATCGTGATTTTAGGGCAGGACGAAGTTTGCTGGATCCTCTTGTATAAATATATAAACTAAACAAAAATAAAGTAAATTAATTTTTGTTTTATGTATTTGGTGTACAAAAAAGTTTTAAAGTGTTTTTTTTTTCAAGTTTGTCGCTTTATTGTGAAAAATTTGTTACAAATTCATTTTTCAAAGTATTGTCCATTTCTACCCACTGATTTTTCCCATATTTCTGGAAATTATGTAAAAAATACGTTTTCATTTATCAATATCAAAAACTATCGATATTTTTTTTAATCCAAACCCCCCCCCTTAGGTAAATCCTGGCTACGGGCCTGTTCCTATATATTCTTTAAGGTTGCAGTATTTCCATTGAATAATTTGTTTTAATTCTTCACAAAGATACTACTACACCTGATTTTGCTCCTAAAATAAAATTTGAAGTATTGATTAGTATAATAAAATTTTGTACGTTAATAATACTATGATTGGAAAATATATGGAAATTTCTTAAATTCCACTATATTTTATTTAAATTTTATATTTTGTATTATGAGAATTTGGTGTTTATTCCACTGTACTTGTGGGCAAAGCATGTAGTCATGCATGAGAAATATGAGAGCAGAATAAGTAGAGAGAGCGAGTAGAGAGAAATATCAAATATGACAGTAAAGAATTTCATTCTGCTCTTGTATTCCTTCCCTTTATGCTGGCTCTTGACTGTCCCCTTCGTCTAGCACTCAAGTGCAAACGGGTAGCTCGTAAGTGCAAAAGGCTCCTGCGAGCCAAATTGCCCATCACTGTTCTAGTTGATCGCAAATATGTTTCAAGGCGGCGAGGGACACTAAAAGAACGTCCAGAACTAGCTGCAGATGTTGGTACCGTCATTACCAAAGCAATAAATTTTACAACTTCGTTTAACAATTCTAATATCGAATGAGATTTTTTTAAATTGTGATTTTAGAGCTTAATGCTTCACAGCTGATTACAAAAATTCGATGTGAAGAGAAATTAAAAATTGTATTGTAGTTAAAATTAAATTAAACCTAAAATTAAAAAAATTTAATCTGTTGGATAAAAACATTTGTATTAAAAAAATTTTTTGTGAGAGTTTTTTACCGAGGGGGCGACTGCCCCCGCTTCCGGCGCCCCTGAGACAAAGAAGGCAACAACCAATAACAACAAAAACGTCTCTGTACATAGCAAATCACACAGCTGGGAGAGCACGACCATAAATTATAAGAAAAAATTATTTGTTGTGTGTTTATTACAAAAACCACAAAGTTTTTCATAACAAAATTATATCCACACCATCTTAGGTTTACCATCACTTATGCCCATATTTTGTAAAACGCACGCAATCACGTCACTTCGGGTTTTCTTATCTGGTAACATATTTTAGTAGAAACATTTTGAGTGAGAGAGAGACTTTGTTTTACTTCATATGAAAAAGGCATTGCCAGACTGAAAATCTTAACGCAAGTGACTGCGTTCGTTTTACAAAATATGGCTATTAAACTAGCTGAACAGTAAAATGGAAGTGTGGAAAAAGGGAGGAGCTAACAAAAAAATAACACAACTTCAATATGCTCTGATAGCGGTTAACCGCTGTGATCGAATTTCGAAGATGCACATGAGTCAAGGCTATGCCGAAAAGTATGATACGATCTAGGTTAACCTTGACACAGGGTGCATCGAAGTAGATAAGAACTCAGTAACTAATTTAAGCGTTCTCTCTGTCACAAGTAAATTCCGGGTAACTTTCTCGGCATATTGGCAGTGTAAGTAGAACCTAAGTAGCTTGAGTGGATCACAGTAAAAAGTCATACAAAGACTACGGATGAGTTGGTGTAGCGGCCAACGAAACAGTTTGTATAGTCAAGGTGTATGATTTTCTCTATACAGAGCCGTTGTTGTTGTGGTTGGTTGTTGCCTTCTTTGTCTTCATGTTGTCTTGTTGTCAACATAATTGGCCTATAGCTCAAATTTGTTTTCAATATAAATAAGGAAAGGTCATTTATTTATTTTTATTTATTTATTTATTTGTTTGCTAAGCCTTTTAGGCTTTATAGCAATTTAAAAAATTTTTTAAAATTTAAATTCAGAATACAATTTTACTAATACTAATAATGCTAACAATAATACTAATATAAAGAGCTCAGTTCATTTCAAATGCAAAAACAAAACCAAAGTAAAATAAGTTCAATTGTAATGTAATGTAAATTAAAGTATGAGCGTTTAAAAATGCACAGACTAATAGATAATATGAATAAAGGTATTATAAAACAAAAAATAAATAAATTAATAATAAATCATCCAGAGGGTCCAAGGCGGTGGTATCGAGAATTAGAATATGTATAAAATATATATCGTTCTGTCTTGAAGCCAATGAAGTTTTGGCTTAACAAGATGGTAATCCGACGAATTGGATCGTATTTACCACACCAATTTCTTGTACGAAAAGAAAATGGTTGCGAACGCAGGCACTAAGACAAACTGGGTCTCATTGGCCACTCATATTAATATACATATAACACCTCGAAGCGGAAATGTGGTACATAGTATCAGAGTGTGAGATATAGAAAAATGTTAGGTATCAAGGCAAACAAGGCCCGGTACGCCATGCTGATAGTATATATACAATATTATTCATTCTGTGATTTTAAAGCCGATGATGTCTTGATTCATCTTTTATTTATCACACCAAGTTCCTAGCAAGCTAAGACAAAGGTAACGAACGCAGGCACATAGACAAACTTGGTCTAATAAGCCACTTTTATTTATATATATACTATGCAGATCGTTCTCACATTCTATATAGGAATAAGTCCGGCAAGTTCAGGTCCATTCAGATGTAAATGCGTAGATTGATTACCATCCAACAGTAAAAATTCCGTATCCTTGGAAGTGTATGTTAAGAATCAGTGGCGGTGCTGCAGATAATCTATTATTTTAAGTTTAATTGAGTATAGGGTTTCATTAAAAGATATAACATCTGAAACGGAATTGAAGTCTCCGCAAGCGCTTCTTAGTGGTTCATTTTGCATGTAGTTAGTTCTACAAAAGTTCATAAAAAGTAGCTCAAAAGATCTTCTTGGTCGAAGAGGAAGATTAAAGTAAATTTTACTCAGTAAGTATGGACTGTCAACAAATCCATGTATAAGTTGATAAATCCAGCAAACATTAAGCATGATTCTACGATTTCTTAGAGAAGGTAGGTTAACAAGCTTTAATCGATATTCATAGGGTGGTAAGTGAATGTTAGTATGACAATATATATTGCGTAAACAAAACAAAAGAAATTGTTTCTGAACTGATTCTATATCGTCAACATAACACCCATATCTAGGACACCAGACAATTGACGCATACTCAAGTATGGGCCTTACAAGCGAAGTGAATAATGTTTTAGTAATGAAAGGATCATTAAACTCTTTTGACCATCGTTTAATAAACCCTAAAGTACTGTTTGCTCTGCTTATAGCTTTATTAATATGAATGTGAAAGCGAAGTTTTAGGTCCATAGTTACTCCAAGATCGTCGAAAACTTCTAAGGACTCAAGTGTATAGTCACTTATTTTGTAATAACTTCGAGAAGGTTGTCTACGAGAAAAAGTCATGTGTTTGCACTTTTTCAAGTTAAGCTTCATGCAATTGATTTCACACCAGTCACAAAGATGGTCAAGATCGGTTTGTAAGAAAAAAGAGTCTTGCTCATTTTTATATGACAGGAAAAGTTTAACATCATCAGCGTATAGTAAAATATTACTATGAATTACAACAGATCGTAAATCATTAATAAAAAGAAGAAACAACAGAGGCCCAAAGTGGCTTCCTTGAGGTACACCGGAAGTAACAGGGAACTCCTCTGACTTAACAAGGTTAAAGATAACACTTTGTGTTCTATTTACTAAATAAGATTCAATCCAAAGCACTAATGGTGTTGGAAAACCGAGAAGGGTTAGTTTTAAAATTAAGAGCTTATGATTTACAACATCAAAAGCTTTACTGAAGTCAGTATAGATAACATCTGTTTGTAGACCTTTTCCAAAAAGAGGAATGAGGGTCTCTTCCTGGGTCTCATGGGTCTCTTCCTGTAAAGATGAACACGAGAATCTAGTGACCTTATCCAGAGCACACTGATGTTGTGGAGAAAATACTTCTCTAGGTTTTAGAACGGCGACGCTAGCATCAATTCCGACAATATATAATATCCCGGAAGCCCCAATTGCGGATCACAGCGTTGAAGCTCTGCTGCCCGCTGATTATTTACTTTCTGAGTTTTGCCATTGTCTGCAGAGAGGCGACGACCGATCAGAAAAATTAATTTAAATTAAGAAATAACTTTAGTTTGTTTCAGCTGGGGTTCGAACCTGAGCTCGCATTGGCATTGAAATTTATCCACACACTGTTTAACGCACTCGGCCACGGCCGCCACACTTACTTGGAATAAGCCTTTTTAATATCGCTTATAGGATTCTGTCGAAAGAAAGCCGTCCAACCCCATACTCTACTTATTCTCTACTTTACTCTTCTGTAAATCTTGGAGAATACACACGCTTTTTTTTGTCGATTACAAAGCCGCCTTCGACAGTTGAATAAACAATATAATATAATAAATCTATATTTTGCCATGTCTGACTTTGGTTTACGTAGAAAGTTGATCCGTTTCTGCAGGCTGATATTGAGCAACACCAGTAGAGCTGTTTAAACCTCTCCCCCCAGTCGATAGTAAACGAGGTTTCAGGGGGGAATAGTGAACAAGGTTATTCCTTGTCTGAAAGATCGTCCGAGCTACTGATTTTAAACGTAGTATCACGGTATTCTATAAAATAATATGCTGCTGATGTATGCTGATTGCGAAGTCAATGCAGCTTTCTTCAGACTAGAAAAATAGTTGAGTCGCACGGGTCTTGCAGTAAACGGACATAAGACGAAATGTCTTGTGTGAATAAACAGTCTCAGCTTCTTGAAAACGTCAGCACGTCACAGTTAATCCTTTTCATAGCTTCGATCTAGCATAAACTCTTCCAACGATATCAGCATTAAGATCAAACGAAGCATAGGCTGAATTCATAAACGCAAGTTGCAATGCAACACTGTAAAGTCAAATGTTCATAAACATCCATACTTTATTTTTGACAATGTAATATGCAATGTACTAATGCAACGCAACCCTTTCCGATGCGCATCAGATGTCATTTCGGCGCATCATTTCAATTTATGTTGCAACATGGACGTCTCACAAACAAAGCAAGTATATTTATACATTATCAAATTGAGTTAATTAGAAATTTATAAAATATTTGATTTTATTAATGCATGACTTATTTACCATTCTATTTAAAGTGATAATAAATGGACACACGAAAGGAAGCTCTTTCTAATAAGCACAAGATTGCGCTTTGAAAGTGACTTTACCGCCAACAAAAAGAAAAGGAACACAATCTGGGAAAAAATTTTGCTGGAGATAAAAGAAATTGATGGCACGTTTTCTTTCACAAGGGACGAAATAAGTAGATGTTTTTTGAATATAATGGTCACTTACAAACGCATCAAAGATGTACTTTCTGCCAGTTACACAGAATTTATAACCATAAAATATAAGAAGTATGGAATATATATTCCATTTTTTATTTACTTTATTTATGCAAACAGTTGGAGCTAAAGTACAAACATTGCACGGTGGTGTTCACAAACGCCTTCAAATGCACTGCATCATTTGACAAAGTAGTGATGTAAGCCAACATTGCTTTGCATTAGTTGCGCAATGTTTTGCAATGTTGCATTGCAACTTGCGTTTATGAAGACAGCCATACTCTTGCCGATGCAATAAGATAAGGGTGCCCGTATCTTCCTTGGAAGAAGGTTTTGGACAACTTGACGTCGTTTTGGACTTTTCTACTGGTACCAGCAAGCGCAGATGTAGTCATATTCGTATCAGCAAAATTTTGAAAATTTCAGAGCATATTATTTGGCCGGGTTTTATTCAGAGTTCAATTCTGATGAAATGGTGGTTATATTCGCAAATTTTTTCTAGTAAGGAAAATTTTTAGAAAAATACAAAAATCTCAAAAATAGGTGTAACATAGGTCATCACTTCATGATGCTTATAAGCTTATAAGCAATCATCACTTAAAAAAAAAACTCACCAGAAGAGTTCAGATATTTTGGTATTTTTTTCCACGTCTCAACCACTGTGCTCCGCTCAGTGTGAAGAATGTACAGCTAGCGTCTCCTCCAACATCCTCTTCATTTGCATTCCGTCTCATATAATTAATTGTGTGTTGTGATGTTGAACGGGAATCACTTGTTAGCTGTTGTTCGTTTGGTGTGATCACTGAGCACTTTTTGTTTGTTTACAACGCTTGTCAGTCGACGATGACCTCCAATAAAATTACGCTGCTTGTTAGTATTTATTTTAACTTGATTTTAACTTTGAACAATGACGAGAGAAACATTTATAGTTTTCATTATTTTTGTTTTTTTTTAGTAAATTTAAAGTAATTAAGTACGCTGTTTGTGCTAGAAAACAAATTGCTATGGAGTTTTTTATATATAAATTATTAAAGCATAAATTGAAGTAAAGTTGAGTAATAAAGAGTTTATTTATTATAATCCATTAAATACCGCCCAACATATCTCCGTAAAAAAAGTTATGAATTTTGAATATACATTGGGCACTGTCAGTTACGAGTTATTTCAACATTATATAAAATTTATGTAGTGCTTATATTAAAATTATAAAAATAACGATAAGATTGTATAGTTTGGCCTTAATTACTCACTATATCTCATGAAAATACAGTTTATTAACCCAATAATAAATTTATTGAAAATGATTTTAAAATTTTAATTGATTCACAAGTTTAAAAAGTAATCACATAAAATAATTTTCCTTTTGAGGTATTTACAATAATTTTTCCATAATTCCCAACAGTCGAACACATCAACAAATAAAAGACTTCAGGCAAAACAGGTTGGTAGAAAAAAAAATATTCAGTCGGCTGTGTAATTGACACACCTGTAGGTTTTGAAGTGAAAACGTATATTTATCCAAGTCCTTAATTTTATCCGTATCCATTCCGTTATCCTTAAACTTGTCCTGATTCTTATCTCTATTTAAATGTTTGATCTTATTCTTGTCTAACCTCTTTGTCTTATCCTCGTCCAAATCCAAATTGTTTCAAATTCATGACCAAATTCTTGTCCTAGTATTTTTTCGAATCCATTTCATATTCCTTATTCGGCTTTTATTTCAATCTTTGTAGCAATCATCTTCCTAATTTTTGTCCTAAGCAATCATTTTCCAAATCTTGTCCACATTCGTGTCCTACTCCTTATAATCTTGGCTGAATCTTATTCTAATCCTTGACCAAATCCTTGTTTTTTTATTTTTTTTTAATTCTGTTTCAAATTCATGATCTAGCCGTTGACCGAACTCATTTCAGAATCCTTCCCCAACTTTTTGATGAGATCCTTGTCCATATTTTTTCCTAATTCTTGCATGATTGTTGCATTTTAGATCCTGAGGTGGCTTTTTCCGTGACTTAATGACATCATAAACTTTCAGGGTGGCAACCACGTAATGCAGTAAAAATGCTACAACCATGAAAAAAAGTTGCATGGAATTTTTACTCTGTGACTACTGGCGTAACGGTAAATTTTAAAGAACGTTAATGAAGGTGAGGACTTAGACATATGATAAAAATAACAAAAAAAAAAATTGACGGCGTCATGAGGCTCCTCAGGGAACCGCCTAATGTGACGCATATGCATCAATTTTACTGGATTCATTTTATGCAACGAAGGTAAAGTGAATGTACCAAGGAAAAGCACAACCATTGGAGAAGCAAATGATAAAAAATAATACCAACACCAACACCTCCACCAACATCAACACAAACACAAACACCAACACCAACACCAACACCAACACCAACACCAACACCAACACCACGCCAACATCAACACCAACACCAACACCAACACCAACACCAACACCAACACCAACAACAACATCAACATCAACCCTAGCCTCAACCCCAACCTCAACCCCAACCTCAACCCCAACACCAACAACAACACCAACACCAACACCAACTCCAACACCAACACCAACACCAACACAAACACAAACACCAACACCAACATCAGCACCAACACCAACACCAACATCAACACCAACACCAACACCAACTCCAAAACCAACACCAACACCAACACCAACACCAACCCTAGCCTCAACACCAACCCCAACCCCAACCCCAACCTCAACCCCAACACCAACACCAACAACAACACCAACACCAACACCAACAAAAACAACAACAACAACAAAAACAACAATAACAATAACAACAATAAATCTAGTTAGTTATGATTTCAACAGTTTTTTTGTGACAACCAACACTGCTCACAAATAACACATTGAAACCGGACTATGAAAGTGGAAAAGGACTATGACATGAATTAGGATATGGATTAGGATAAAAATTAAGACACATTTTTCCAAACTAGGAAAGGGATGCAGTTATAGTTCTTTTCTTGTCTATATTTGTGAGGGCTAAGAACCATCTTTTACTGCCGCATAATATATTTGAACGTATCACCTATACATAGCGATATTTATTCACAAATTATACAAAAACAAATTATCACAAATTTGTTACATGGAATGCCCTCCGCGTCCCGATAACGTCATCAATATTTTTTTTTTATTTTTTCATAAGATCAAAGAATTAATCTTTCAGCGAGTAACAATTTCGTGCAACGCCGATGCAGTTTAGAAAAATTCTTTTTTCAACTGTTTTTGAAACCAGAGCGTTAAAATGTAACGTTTTCACGTCAAAATTACTAAAAAACCTAAGGTAATTGTTTAACTCCTATAATCAATAATGAGTGTAGAAATAATAATTCAATTTCTCACACGTAGTCGCCTTATTGTATTCTACTGTTTAATATCGTTCAATAAAAAAATAAAAAAAAAAAAACAACTTAATTTCAAAAAATTTTCTAGTGTATTTCGGTAAAAGTATTTATATGCAAACTGTTACCAACCTATGTGGCAGTAAAACAAATATTTATTTTATTTCACTATCCAACACTTTATTATACCAATCAGAAAACCAATTAGCTAGTTCGCTAAAATTTATTAAAATATTTAGCTCAGAACAAATGTTTCCATAATTCTCTTCTATTCAGAAAAATTATCTGAATAAGTAGCAGATTCTATGTGAATGCGCTTAACTCAAATGTATGAGGTAACTGTTAGAGTTAAAAAGTATACAAAATATGTCGACAATAATAAACAATTCCAGAGAAAATTAGTAGAATACGACAAAGCATGTAAGAGAAGCAGGCGTGCATTTGTTGGTAAACAAGCGCAAAGTTGTAAACAAACAATTAAAGTCTGCTATAAAAATTTGCGAGAGGCAGTTGCTATAAAAGTTAATAAAGCCATTTCATGTTTATATTCGAAGCTGCCCAGTAGAATAATAAATAAGGCCTCTTACCAGAAGCACTGAAATAACTGGTTCTTAGCAACTATTCTATGTACACTCCTCTTAAATTATTTAATACTCTCATATGTTTTATTTGATCATATAATGAAGATTTTTGCAAAATTTTTAATCTTAATAGTTTGAATATAACCTTTCATTATTTATATTGAAAACAAATTTGAGCTTTAGGCCAAGTATGTTGACAACAAGACAACATGAAGACAAAGAAGGCAACAACCAACCACAACAACAACGGCTCTTTATAGAGAAAATCGCACAGCTTGACTATACAAACTGTTTCGTTTGCCGCTACACCGACTCATCAGTAGTCTTTGTATGACTTTTCACTGTGATCCACTCAAGCTACTTAGGTTCTACTTATACTGCCAATTATGCCGAGAAATATTAAGGTCATATTCAAAATATTAAGATTAAAAATTCTGGGAGAGCACGCCCATAAAAATGTTAAGAAAATGATTAGCTGTGTGTTTTCTAACATAAAAAAAAACAAAAAAGTCTTTCATAACAAAATGGTCTCCACACCATCTTAGGTGTACCATCAGTTAAACTAACTGAACCCTAAAAATGGAAGTGTGGAAAAAGGGAGGAGCTAAACAGAAAAATAACAACAACTTCAATATGGTCTGATAGCGGTAAACCACTGTGATCGAATTTTGAAGATGCACATGAATTAAGGCTATGCCTAAAAGTATGATACGATCTAGGTTAACCTTGATACAGGGTGGATCGAAGTAGATAAGAACTTAAGCATTCTCTCTGTCAAAATAAATTCCGGGTAACTTTCTCGAGTCGAGTAGAGCAAGCCATACTCTCTAACACAGACCACAATTTGTAGTCCAATGGGTTTAGGTCTGGGCTACCCGTTGGCTACTGATCCGTGGAAATGAAGACCGGTACATTGTTTTGGAGCCACTCTTGAATCAATTTAGCCTTAAGTGCTGGAGCAGATTCTTGTTGAAGGCTTTGTTTTGTTTGTTTTGGAATAATGTTGTGTTAAGATGCTGCACAACCAATTCTAAAACATCGGATTCATATACTTTCACCGAAGTTTTGACTACTTTTTCACAAAAAAGGAGCTTAGTGACCCCATCATAGGCGACTCCCTAACAAACCATCACAGAAGCTGGGTGGTGATCTCTCTAAATTTTCGGAATGAGTTCTGCTGCATGTCGTGATGACAGAACATACACTCTATAATTTTGTTTATTGAAAGATTCCTCTATGGTGAACATTTTTTCGTCAGTAAACAGAATTCGTCTGTGGGCATTATTTGCGTGCTTGAGAAGTTACGCTTTCGATTTTCGCTTACGTTGTTCTTTTAACGAGAAGGTACACGGTGTGTCTTTTTAATGTTCTGAGCCCCAATTCATATTTAAGAATGCGAGAGATCGATTGCGCCAAGATAAAGATAAGAATTAAGATAAGATTTTCTGCTTTCCCAGCGATTTTGGCTTGATTCGAGACTTTACCCCCTTGATGGCTCGTGGTGTTCTTATAACACGCGGACGGTGGGATTTTTGACGGTCGATTATTCCACCAGTATCCTCAAACAACTTTAGAGTACGATTTACAAAATTACGAGAGACTCCGAGAGGTTGCAGGTCGGAAAGATATTCAATCTTTTCATTGCCACATTTTTTAGACCAACTATAACAAAACGATTTTCGAGCGAGCCCCTTTCCATGATTATAAACAACTGCCGCCGAAAACTTTTTTCGCGAAAAAGAAAAGGGAGAAAAAAAGAAAACAGGGAGAAAATAATGTTTTCATCACACTTGAGTTTAGAGACTTATTAAATAATGGAAAACAGTTTACTACTACTCGTGTTCAATATGTATAAATAGCTTAATTTTAACCCTTAAATGCACAAGGCGCCCGATTTTTACCGAAAAAATATATTTTGTGTAAAATTGAGTAAAAATAAAAACTGCTTTTTTAGTTTTAAAAAAATTTTTTTAAAAAAAAGTGGTTGTATCTATAAAGATACAATGTGAATTAACCCACATCTTAAATCCCTATTAA
Source organism: Pherbina coryleti (assembly GCA_943735915.1). Taxonomy (NCBI): domain Eukaryota; kingdom Metazoa; phylum Arthropoda; class Insecta; order Diptera; family Sciomyzidae; genus Pherbina; species Pherbina coryleti. Next base: position 123,421,471 of record OX030950.1, read on the forward strand.
AATATATCAAAATTAAAGAAATGTGTAATGAAATTTTTATTAATTCATTTATTTTAAAAAGTTAAAATTTTCAAAAGCTGCAGGGAGTGCACACTGTATCTTTAAAGATACAACCAACTAAAGTGACTCAGTGAGGTGCCAAATGATCGAAATTTTTTTGAACCACTTAAAATCACTAAAGGACATGTTTTGAAAGCAGTGAGTATTTTTTCCTAATCAAAATTATTTATCTGTTCCTAGAAGTTGAACTGTTAAAAATAGTGTTAAAAAAAAATTTTTTTTTGACTTTGTACATAATTTTTTTAAAAATTATGACAAATAGAAGTAAAAACTATTTTTTTATTTGAGACTTATAATATTCTAAATAATATAGAACCGATTTGAAAAAAATCAAACCAAAAATAAAGCCGCAGGAATTTCTTGAATGGTTGTATCTTTACAGATAGGAGGTGCATTTAAGGGTTAAGTTCCCTGCAAAGCACTTTGGTACAGCAAATTTATTTTTTAAGGCAGAAATTGAAAAATAAGATATCTGCATAAACATTGTTTTTTTATCATGTGCATAATTTTATACCGACGATTTAAGTTTTTACAATTCGACCAAAATTTACTGCATATTTTCTTACATTGAGTTTTTGACAAATAAATTTAATAAATTTTATTAAACAAATTGTATAATTAAATTTAATGCTACCTTTTCATTCAATTATATTGAAAATTTATTTTACCAAGTAAAAGTGGTTATACCAGCTAATTAACAATAAAATAAAAGACTTGTGTATAGAGAAACAACAAATGTACAATTTTAGATTGTACTTATGAATTTCATTCATAAAGTTCATCCATAGAACTTATATTGTTTTTTTGCTAGCCACAAATATAAAATAATAAAGAAACGATTCGAGTTAGTAGGGAGCCCTTCCTCCTTCAGAAGAACTTCTGTAATTGTTTTCTACACCTTCGTTTTTTCCTACTGGGTATCTAATCAAAAGATCGCCACAAAACAATATTAAAATGTCTCTCGCTTAAATGACCGTAATAAACACTCTGTTACGCTCACCGACTGTCACTCACAATTAAAAACTTGCCATAAAACAATTTATTTAATCACCGAAGCTCAGTTGAATTTCTGATTTCGACGCGTTCGAAACAAATTGTAAGAATGACGTAAGATGTATCTAAATACGTGTTGTTAATCCGTCAAACAAACATGAGAAGCGATATTTAAAAAAAATAATTGTTTGTTTTAATAATTTGAGCAAAATATAAAAGAATAAGTTTTGTATTTTTTATTTTTTTTTTTATTTTTTATTTTTAAAATGTTGTGCGGTCTCGTGTGTCTCTCTTGGATCGATATTGTTTCAGTTATTTTAACGTTTGCAACAGTTGCATTGGTGCAATTGTTAAATGCGTGTTTCTTGGCAACAACGCCAACAACAGTATCTGCGGGAAAGCAAACACCGTCAACAGTAACAGGAGAAACTTCTTCACAACAACAACAACAACAACAACAAACACAACAACATCAAGAACATCCAGAAACAATTGGAAAACTTCAAAAACAAAAGAGCACCGCTCTCAGCGAAGAGTACGTCCATAACATAGTTCACTATAATAACCGCTTTAACAGCGTAGATTAAAAAGAGTTCTCGTTAATATATCAAAATATTTTTTTCTTTGTTTTCATGAGTGAATGACGTTTAACTTATCATGATCGATTTTAAACTCCGATAACCGATAAGATAACAAAAAATGCCCCAATATCAACGTTTTGTTTGCTTAACTTAATGCTTTGATTTGAGTTCTCTTTTCATATTTTTAATAAGCTTCCTTCACTTATCAATATTTTTTAAATACTTTCCATTTTTGTTTCGCACCATTCGTCCATTTTTCCAGTGCATCTACCAACGCAAATTTATCGCCGCCCTCATCTGTCCGCAACTCCATCAGTTCCCTTAACAATGGCTGCATTTCACATCCGCTCGGTTCAGATTCACTGAGCGACGAATAGTAAGTTTAAATGTAATCAATCATTATTATTAACTTTATAGTATGTTATGTATATTTTATTGAGTATGATTATTTTTGTTTTTATATATTTATGTATACAAAGTAATAACATGGGCGTTATTGAAATTTAAAATATTTTCTATTTCCAAAAAAAAAAATGAAGATACATACCTTCTGTTCAAAATTGAACTAGACTGTGCCATGTAAATAAAACAAAAAGGTCAATTATTCTTGAATATTTATTTTATCACCTTCAAAATGATCACCATCAGCTTGTTGAATGATATTGACATTTTTTTTTTAAATAATAGCTTATAATGCGTGATGTGTCAGCTAGTGCATTATCGTGATTCAAAAGCCATGAATTGTCCTTCGATAATTATGGCCTCATTCGCCGAATATTCTCTAGCAAACGCTTTAAAACACTCAAGTAATATTGACCGTTTGACCTTGCGGAAGGAATTTCTAGTGCTCGCTACCTTGAGAATCGAAGAAAACAGTCAACATCACTTTAATTTTTGAACGACTTTGTCGTGGTTTTTTGAGTTTCGGCTCATCTGAATAAAGACACACTGCAGATTGTTGAGCTGTTTCCACGTCATACACATACACCCAAGTCTCGTCCACCGGCAATAATGCGCTGAATGTCCGTATCGTCCATTAAAAGAATCTCCTGAGCGACAGTTTTGCGAAATTCTTGTTAAAGGAAATTCAGGAATTTTAGCACAAGTCGCGCTGCAACCCGTCGCATGCCTAAAACATCGTGTAAAATGGTATGCGTCAATCCAGTCGATATATCAAGCTCGACAGTTATATCTCTCACGACTTTCGAGCACAATTTCCTTTACTTTTTTGACATTTTCATCGTATATTAATGTTGCTAGAAGAGAAGGGTGAGGTAAGTTGTCAACTGATACATCACCCTTTTTAAACAATTTTTGCCACTCAAATGCTTGCGTAAGTGATAGAGCGGACTCCACTAGATATTCTCCAACATTTTCAATGAACCAATGGTCAGACTCGAGTTGAAATTGAACAACGGGAGGACAGATCGCGCTAAAAATAAACGCCCAAGCCTATAACAGTGTTATCAGCCTTAAAAAAAAAAACATTAGCTTTATGACAACTGTTGTTGTTTCATTAGCACAGTTCGGTTAAATTTTCAACAATAGAACGTATTAGATTCTTTATACGTTTCAATTAAATCTGGTCACAGCTGTCTAATTATGTTGCAGGTAGTGATACTTTGCAACCAAAGTCTGTTTAGTTAAATACATTCTGTTAAAACTTGCACTTTACAAGTGGGATGCCTAGTGTTTCCATGCCAGGCGTAGAGTTCCCACCTAACTTTCTCCGGCTCATCAGCTTTACAGTTCTCAGGGCTGCCCCGGCATCCAGACAAGATGCATGTCGAAGTTATCAGCCATCTTGTTAAGAGACGATGGGACTTTGGCATTTAAATAAAAAAAAATAAATAACTGGCCATTTCAGCCCTTGAAAGGACTTTGACCTAGCTTCCTATGATCAATTGTTCTTTCTTTTGGCATTTAAGACATTTAATTTAAGGGCAGTTGATGGTGATAGGAAAAAGCCTCATAGGAATTTAATTACTGCTTGGCTGTTCGTGAAAATATAGATAACCCGAGTCGATATCTAATTACACCTTAACCATTATACAGGGGTTTTGAGTGAAGAATTGCATTCAGTGCATAAGAGAGACCGTACAATAACATAGTCTTCACCATAACTTCATGTGGACTGTTGTACACAACAGCTTCTTACAGGTGTCTATATTAGCAACGTTAGCTTTTCTAGTATGTTGAAGAATATTTTTGCTTTCAGTTGAACTTCCTAGGTATTGAGTATAATTTCTTAGAACTTTGATATGTCCAGAAAGGGTAGGTGAGTTTCATCTAGAAGTGGATGGGCAGAATAGCATATTTCCTCGTTGAAAGAAAAAGCTCGGTTTTTTGAGTACTTAGCCGCAATCCACAGCTTTTGGTCTAATTCTAAGATTGGATAGCGCCGACCCAAGGAGCTCCGAAGGAGTATTAGGATGCTTTCCCTGAGCAGCACCGTCATCCGCAAAACCAATCACCTTTCAATCCCCATTTTCTTTAACCCTCAGCAGTTAATTTACAACTAACATCCAAAGCAAAATGGATATAGTATATTGGATATTTGCGGTAATCGGTTAAGAAATTAACCTAATCATTCAATAAAAATGATAACTAAAGTATAGATTTGTATTCGAATGAATTTTGAGCCCATTTGATTAAAGTCTTGAAAGCATAAAAAGCAATTTCAACAAAGTACGGAAAGTGCCTGAGTATGTGTCATATATGTTTTATGTCCCATTAGAGGCATCTGTTATTGCTTTTAAATGTGTGAGTTCCTATAAAATTCTTAAATTCGGAATAAAACTTTTTAATTCATGCAGCAGTTTTTCAGTATTTGGGACTGCAAAAAGTACTGCAAAAAGTATAAAAAAATCTGAGGAATATCTAAAAAGAAGTAGAGTATTTCCTTCTTAAAATACCCGCGGTATTACTGAGCCATTTCGAGGTTTAAAGTAAGTTTTGAATAATTTTTTTGTTTTTTCTAAATTTGAGAATCCAGTGCTGTTAACCCAGAAAAAAGTTAAATAAAAATGTCAACACCTTTATGTATAGAACGCTAACTTTAACTTTGTACTGTTAATTCTAGTTAGTTTACATTTCATGCAAATAAACACAATGTAGGCAATCCCTTGGTGGGTTGTATAGCAGAAACACAAGTTTCACGTCAAAACTACATTTTTGTAATTAACCATCGATTGATAAATCACAAATGTACAATACAAAACCAATTTAGGTACATCATAATGTTTATGAATACCCTAAATGATTTTGAAAATAAGTTATCTTTGATAGCTTTATGCAATTGCTATGTTAAAGGGTGACCAAATAAGAACAATAGGAAAATAAATTTAAATTAAACAATAACGGTGCAAAATATCAAATTGGTTCTAGTTTTATTTTCAAGTAACATTCATGCTGTTATGTATCAAATGGCATATTCCCGTTTTGGCTGCGCGGATTGTGTTTTAAGCGGTCGGTCAAATTTTTATGACTCGGTCCTAAATGTTTGGCGTTATTCCGGCAAAAGTGATTCGAATGTCGGCCTCGAGCTCGTCCAAAGCGGTTGGCTTCCTAACGTGGACTGAGGACTTGACGCAGCCCAAGAGAAAATAACAGAGATGACTCAAGTCGCATGATGTCACCATATTTTTCCTCCACCACTTCAAGGGTTGCATTCCTTGTATGACATGCAGCGCCGTCTTGCTGGAACTACAGTTAGGATATATCGATGTTGTCGGGGCTCTGGCCATAGAAAGTCGGTTAATATATCTCTATACTGAGAACCATTGATGGTAAAGGTGTCTCCTTTCTTATTTCAAAAGAAATAAGGTCCGATGATGACGCTGAATCATAAACAGCACCAAACAGTCAATCTTTGTGAATGCATTGATGATTGGTCGAACGCTTGTGGATTGTAGTCGCTCCAATAATGGCAATTTTGAATGGCTTGTTGACATAGCCGCTGAGTTAAAAATGGGACTTGTTCGAGAAGATGATTCGAGAAAATCTGGATCTCCGTGCAACATTTCCAACACCTAATTAGCGAACTCACAGCGTTGTTTATGGTCGTCTGGCTTAAATTCATACGTTAGTACATTCTTAAACAGGCCTTAATTAAATTTTTGACTTTTTAATTTTGCAACTTAGTAATGCAGAAGTATAGAAGATTTTTAGTAGCATCAATATAGTGAAAACAAAACTTAAAAACAGTCTCTGAATTCAAATGTTGAATTCAGTGTTAGATATTCGATATGGCCTTAAAAACAGGAAAATGTTGTCATAATTTCAATGTGGAACTTGATCTCATAAAAATGATAAATTCATGTGATATAAAGGGTGTTCCAATAGTAGGTGTGGTACTTTGTTATTGATTAAAATCTGCATTATCGACCCTTGTCCGCCATATTTTATGTCATTGTCATTGTGACAGTATAGGATTTTAGTTATAGATCGAACGAATAATGAATTGAAGTCGTCGAATTTTGGATCTTAAATTCCAAGTCGATGGTGCAAACGCTACTATCGATTCACCAAAAATGGGGTCGCAATCACCACATTAGTGAAACAACTGTGCGCAATATTGTGAATAAATTTTATCAAACTGGGACCGTACTTGATGTTCCGAAGACATCACGTAGCGCTGAGAATTCTGCCGTAAGTGAAAGTGTCGTCGAGTCCCCCTAAATGTCTATTCTATATACTGATGAGTCGGAAACCATGGTCTCCGACTCAACCGACGAAACCATGGTCTAGTCAGCTTGGTTTGTTCTGTAAAGAACTTGTTGTTGTAGCAACCTGTTGCTTCATGATTTATTTGGCATAAATATATATAATTCTTAAAAAATATGATTTTTAAGAATTATAGAATTAAATTAACATATACAAATGCCACAATTTTATAACTCGTCTATTCGCCATCGTTCGCAACAATTGGCATTTTTCGCTACCTCCATGCATCAAATTTTGCGCTTGGACTTGAAGTTACACCCATGTAAAGTCCAATTGATACAGCAGCTATTGCCTCGTGACCATGTACAATGCCGTACATTCGCTGATTGGGCCCTGCAAATGATTTCTGAAGATGATGATTTTTTGCAAAAAATCATCTTTTCGGACGAGACTCATTTCCACTTCGGCAGCTATGTTTACAAGCAAAACTGCTGAATCTGGGACTCGGAAAATCCACAAGTGATCATGGAAAAACCAATGTAATCATCGCGAGTCACTGTTTGGTGCGGTTTATGGGTCAGAGGCATCATCGGGCCGTTTTTTTTTCGAAGATGAGGACGGAAACACCAAATATGTCAACTCTGAGCGGTACCACACTATGTTGGAGGACTATTTTGTGCCGCAGGTTGAATCTCAGGGTCTGGACAATATGTGGTTTCAACTGGACGGCGCTACACCATACACCACTCGCCTCAATTTGGACATTTTGCACTGCAAATTCCCGAACCGTGTAATTTCTCGTTGCAGTGATGTGAATTGGCCGCCAAGATCATGCGATTTGACGCCGTTAGACTTTTTTCTGTAGGGTTACACGAAGGATAAAGTCTATGTTAATAATCCGAAAACGATTCCAGACTTGAAAAGCAATATTACATCGGTGATTTGGGCCATTCCGGAGGCCATACTGCAAAATGTCATCAAAAATATGACCGAAAGAGTGAGATATCTACGGAATAGTCGCAGTGAACATATCCGCGAAATAATTGTTCACACATAATCCTATTGTATGAGCTTTCGAACGAATTAAATGTTTGGAAAAATTGCGAACCGTTTGCGTTTCATTCAAAATCAAAATACCACACGTCTTAACATAATACCCTTTATATTCTAATTCATCAGATGATGGGGAATCAATAACAGGGGACTTATAGCTTATAGAAATAATTTTTAAGCCGTATTGAATTAAATATAGTGATCCGCGGTAATCCGACAAACGTTTTGCTACGCAGTTTCGGATGATTGAATGTGCGGACCCCATGTAGTCAAAAAGTTTTTTCAAAAGTAGTACTTTGCAATCCAATTAATTACATATGTTATATAAGCACGCATTGTCGAAGTCTTATCATAAAAAGTGTGGATTGTATGTAAGGTATTGTTATTGGTATGTCGGATTACAGGGGGTGACGGATTAGAGAAGCGGGTCTACTATGTATATTTAGTTTTTTTATCATATTGTTATTAAAAAAATAAAAATATTTAATTTCTTGTTTCAAAAATTTTACCTCGTTTTAGCCTTTAAAATGTTTTGGTATAGCCTTTTTTAGACTTTTTATGCCAGTTAAGCCTTTATCTTCAAAAAGTTCTGGCAACACTGGTCTGGTTGGTGGCTTAAGGTGCAAAAACGTGTACTTACGCACAAACTTTTCCATGGCGCACTGAAGCCATGATGACGACCGACCTCATCACGAAATTCACGTTGCTTATTTGCAACTGAGCCAGAATTTCGTGATTATTTTTTTATAATTTCCACAAGCTTGGCAAGCGTGAAACGAAGCATGATAAAATACCAAATATTACTTAATATTTTTACAGCTGGATGTCATTGGTAACTTTGACAGCTGCTGAAACATGACAATTGGAAAAATGTTCGCTATCTGGTCTCCTTTAACTTTAACAATAGCTTAAATAAGGCCAAACTTTATAATAAGTTTAACTGTCATTTTGGTTGGGAGCATAAATTTAAATAAAAATTTTAGAAAACATTTTAACAATTACCTTTAAGCAATTTAAATGTTAAATCTATACCGACACAGAAAAAACATTCTTCCAATTGATTTTTTTTTATTTTGTTTTAAGCATCCTTTTGGCTATTTTTACAGATATTTAGAATAATTGTCGCTGAAATTTTTTATGACTTTCTTTAATATTTCTTTTTATTTGCTTTTTTTCTTATTTCGCAAATGAACGCAGTCACGAGGACGAAGACACGCTTTCACTTGATAATCTTTTTCCATGCGATCAATCTGAAATCTACGCTTCCAAGAAAATAAGTTTCATCATCGATGAACTAATGCAGACAGAAGAGAACTACGTCAATAACTTGCGCAAAGGTATTGTCAACTATGGAAATCTCAGCGGGCGGCAGGATCTGCCCGCAACGCTACAGGGCGAGGACAAGCGCACTGAGTTACTCGGCAATATAGAGGAAATCATTGAGTTGCATGAGAGGCACATTCTGCCGATGATGTTGAGGAATCAGCGTGATTTGAAACAGTTGTTTGATGAGTTCACAGTATACTTTGATGTAAGTAAAGTAGTAAAGAATTTAGTAAAGTAGCATGAGATTTTACACTGGAATTATTTTCGAAGAATATGTTAACTAGTGTAGTGAACAAAATATGAACTAAATAGCACTTGATTTAATGGTAAAAGCTGTGTTTGTCATATAGCCCAATTGGGAAAATTAAGTTTTTTAACCAAAACGTTTAAGTCGACAGTTATCTAAATTTAATAGTAAAAATTAAGCATTTTTTAAATAAAATTGAAATGTCAAAAATCATTTTCCTTATCGCAAAAGAGTTTGGACTCACTATTAAAAACGCTAAATTAGATGGGGGTATTTTTTTTGATTTATATAAAGAATATATAATTGATCCTGTAGTCGAAAACTTAGTTGGAACGTAAAAACAAAAAAAACAATCTAAACACCCAAGAACTAAGTAAATAAGGCCCAATAACTACGTGAAAGTTTTCTCAAGAAAATTGTTTAAAAATTTTAAAGCAGTTAATTTTTAAGACTGCTTCATATTAAACAAAAATGTCTTCTATTAATTTTTATGATTTTTCTCTATCTATATATATAAAAATAAGTTGCATTGTGTATGAAATTGATGTTCTCTGTAATGCGTGAACCGATTTTGTTTCTGGATGATTTCTGGAATTTCCCATGAAAGGTGACGACAATACGAAGGTTTAAATGTATAAACGGTCTGTGTATGTGTATTGGTTCATGAATTATAGGCATTTTAGGAACTTATACAACAATACAGGTGTGAACAAATACACGTGCGCACATATGGTGTATATGGGGAAATATTTGCAAGGAAAATTTGAAATAAATGGAATATTGGAATAATTTGGCAAGTCTCACTTTAGTTTGCATTTGCGCAAAAAATATAGGCATAGTTAAAATTTTCCATGCCCCTTTTTTCCATACCCCCTTTAACCGCCAACAAATCACTAAAAATGCTATATTTAAGACGGTTTTGGTCGTATTAGACTAAAATTTGGTAAATAAGTTCCTATGGTTACTGTCGGCAACTATACTTCGAAAACGGGGCGTGGCTCCACCCATATAAGCCAAATTTACGATACAGAATAGCTATAGAAGTAAAAGTCACAGAACATTGAAACTCAGAATGTAGATACCATTTGGTGATGTCCTTCTACTAGAAAAGGTGACATTCATTGGACAAGGGGGTGTGTCTCAACCCATACAAGCCAAATTTATGACACAGAAAAGCTATGGAAGTAAAAGACAAAGAACATAGAAGTAAGAATGAAGTTACTACTTGGTAATATCCTGCTACTGGTAAATGAAAAATGCAAAAAATAGAGAACGCTGCTATAGACTCCAGAACTACTGAGCTGATTGAGCTCAAATTTGCGCAGTAATTATGGGGTCATTCATAAATTACGTAACCAATTTAGTAGAGAGAGAGGTTTAAAAATGTACTACGATAAGTAATGAATGGGGGAGGGGGTCTCAGATATAGTAATGTGATCAAAAATAAAAAAAAACTCGAAAAAATTGAAATTAATACAACCCAACATTTCAAACCATTTTCATCCTTACATTTTCATGTTTGACCGTCTAAATTGAATTTTAACTATTGGCAAGTGTAGTAAGGGCATAATATTTCTTTGCTTGCTTTTCTACAGTGTTTTTTTCTAATTTCGAATATTTTTTAATCAATTAATTTTGATTATTTAATTTTGATTAATTTTAATTTTAATTCGTAGTATATAAAAATGTCATATACTATGTTACTTAATGGGGGCGGAGGGGAGAGTTTTTGAAATGCACTACAAAGAGTACCGGAGGGGGTAAAAACAAAATTGAAAATAGGTCACGTAATTTATGAACGTTTCGAGTACGAGATGGTTTAGAAATAATAACGCTGAAGGCATTGCAACATTTTCCGGTACTTATCTAGATAAGGTGCAGCAAAGCGCACCGGGAAAAAGCTAGTATGGTATAATTTGTTTTATTGTTAAGAATTGCACTGCGATCTTAAGATCTATTGTGCCCTTTCATGGACTTCAAAAGCCTATTTTAGTCCAATCTCTGAGATAAATGTTAGTATATGTTTTATATCTCTTGATTTTAATGAGTTATCTTATAACCCATATATTTCTGTAGCATTTGAACAACTGCGGGAACTGTCCTAGGATATGCATCACAAATTTTTCGTCTTTTATTCAAAACCTCCATTTGTCATAACTTAAAGTTTTCAGTTTTGTAAGGTGATGATAGTTCAACCTGCACTAACCTGTTAGTAATTATTCTTAGATCATTCTTTGTTAGTTTCATGGATTCTTTATACCTCTTTAGTTCGTATGTTCCTAAGTGTAGTTTAGAGTGCTTTAACCCTTAAAGATTTCTCCAGTATGTTCTCCTTTGTTTTTCTTCCTCTTTTCTTATTGAAAGGGAGAAGATGTCTTTGTCACATAACGGTTTCGAATCAACAAGAATATATATGGTATAAACTAGGGGTAATGTCTTTGGCCCAAAATACACTGAAGCGCTTAGCCTGCGTGAAACTGGGTTTATATGGCAAGGGAGGTGACTCAGCGGACGTGAAGTGCGTTAAATTTCACTCACCGAAAAAGCTGTAGTGACGATTGGCTGACACGCACACATAAGTCAAGTCGTCATATTTCATTTAGGGGTTCCATGATACAATAAGAAGGTAGGGTAAGGAGCTTTGACAAGACCTACTGCTTATGTCAAAAAGCATATTAGCGATGGCACTTTTCTGTATATTTCATAAATTTGGGATAAACATATTGAAAAGGAATTTTATATAGGGTAAATAAGAAAAATTTGAATCAATGTGTCTATATTTGAAACAACGAATTTTTGAGTTATTTTATAGCTTTATTTTCACTAATTTAATATTGCCCTTCATTTTTTGTTTATCTTTTTGTATTCTTATTTCTTGTTTAAAAATTTTATTCAAATGTGCATACGATATCTTAAAAAAAACAGATACAGTAGTTTCGACTATGTCGTAACACAAGACGTAGAATTATTCAATTCGCTTTTGATGACATCTTTTTTAAAAATATTTATTCCATACACCTGAGGATATGACCTTTAAGAGAGTGCCGGAGAGGGTTAATATGTATCACCAACCCCCATTACTTTTGCAAAAGGAACATTTTTGCCTTTGACACCTATTCCCTCCGACAACTCCTTAGGGGCGCTCCCATACAAATTTTATGCTTTTGTCGATAAAACCGGAAACTGTCCATAAATAGGTAGAAAACTTAAACAAGCAAACAAAATTTGTTCAATGCTACCAAGTTCAACAACCCATGTGTCAAAATTTCACTGTCGATAATATGCCCGGATATTTAATTGGCTGCGGAATTTTGACATTTCAATAACAGATTCTGTTAAAAAAGCATGCCCCTCAAAATTACTCAGTATTACTGGGCTACGCGAGTCTGTTAAAAACAACATGCCCCCAAAAGTATGCTTTTTTTAAATTATAAGATTTATGTCTTCACGCTAGATGGCGCTGTCTTCGCCGTCGAAAAAACCGGAAGCCGTCGATAATAGGTAGCAAGTTTAAGCAAACAAAAACATCAAATGTTGGCTTTATATTTCATGTAATTGTGTAAAATTGATATAAGTTAGACAGTTCTAACATGAATTTTTGTCGCATTGAGGATCAAGCAGACCAACAAGTGCTAAGATCAACATTGTACGATTAGTACTTTAGGCCCACCAAAGGCTCAAAAAGTAATGTAAATACCGACACCTGATCACTATCAACCACCCTACTTACCTCCGAGAACGACGTATTCTACGTCAAAACTTTTTTTAGTCTTCTTAAGACAGTGGAACTGTTGAAAATAAATGAACTTTTTTTTAAAAGTTCCTCGATTATCAATATTCTCGGCAATACATTTTATATAAAACGCTTACCTTTTATATAAAACGCTTACCGCTAACGGAAACCATGAAACATGAATTTGTCATGGGATTTTTTCTTAAGATATGGTAGCACAGTATTTTATGGTTTTGACATTAGCAGTAGGTCTTGTCAAAGCTCCTTACCCTACCTTCTTATTGTATCATGAGGGGTTCACAAAATTTACCACACTAATCCAATCAAACACAGTTCATGTACACGAAATAAAACTGGTTTCACGCAGACTGACCAGTGCAGTGTGTTTTTGAATGATTGACTGCTCACGCAGACTGAGCACTACAGTGTATTTTGGGCCTTTCACTCGATCTGTTATTCTCAAATTTTAAGCCATTTTTAGGTTATGATAAGACTGTTGTTTGGCATTATTCATAAAAAACAATCCTAAGCACTTTGATTGTGCAACGAATGTTTTTATTAAAAAAAAATACGCTGGACATAAACAATTAAAATTCCATTCTGATAATATTTCACTTGTCAGATAAGAAATCGAACAATAAAAATTTTATTCTTGTTGTCAGCTGGTTAATAGCTTTTAATCAGCTGATTTGTAAGAAGATAAACACTAGATTAATGCTGGTTGAGTAGAATTGAAACCATGCTAAAATGGATTTTTTTTTTTATAAGACAGTAAAAGCCCTCTTAAGCAGATGTCAGATATCTTATATTCATTTCCTATTTAAAAATTAAGCAAAGCTATTTATTTGTTATCATAAAAGAGAATATATAGCGGTATTCTTTGATGTCTATGAGAATCATTTCAATATTTACACCTTTAAAGTTGTTGCTCATAAACTCGATGCATTTGATGCTGTAGAGCCGAAGCGTCTTTGTTTGACTTTTTGGTCAAATTATACGCTGTTACGATCTCAGGTAGAAATCATCAGAGTGCTTCTTTAACTTGATTTAGTTCTTTCCACACAAAATTCCTTTCTTAAGACTGCTTAAAATGCAAGTAAATAAAGCTTTGTTTGTTGTGTATCAGAATTGGGCTATGTATAGCCAAAGTCATGGGCGTACGCAGATAAGGGCCGGGAGGGCCGCTTGTTGTCCTAGACTTTAGTATAAGAAAAAAAAAAAAAAAAAATCAAATTGTTAAATTATTGTTTAAAAAACTAAAAAAAAAGTTTAATAAGAACTAATAACGACCTAAGTATGATCATTAAAGAAGATTATTTTTTGAGATCAGAAAAAAGTTTTTTGTAGATTCTGAAAAACAGTATTGATTTATATTATATTTGTAATAAATATAAGTATGTAATCGATTATAAAATCGTTTCATCAAATCAAATCTTTTGATCAAGATGTAAGGAAAGAATAACTGATATACTTAAAGCATTATAAAAGGAATCTTTTCTAAATCTTTTTTTAATTTATAAAAGTCATATCAATAGTTGATCTATTATTATAAATTGGTTTTGGATTTGGTTTTGATTTACTTATCCTATTTTTATTTTATTTTATCGGTAATGTGTTCTTGTTATTTCAAATTAAGAATATTTTTTTGAATAAATTAAAAAAGAAATATATTATTTTATAATTTTTATTTGAACTGAATTATTAAACGATGTGTACTTTGTATACTCTACGACCTTTCGTTTAGGAGATATGCCGGTAAAATATGTAAATTTTGATAGACCATGTTTCACCGGGGCGACCCTATTACATACAATGTCGTGTTTTGTATTAAAAATAAGGTGGTACTTTTTCAATGAAGGCCTTCATACCTCCAGTTTAGCATATTGCAAATTTGACATTAAACATGATCCTTTATAAATTGATGAATTACATTGCCTTCTCATTTAAAAAAATATATATTATATATATTAAATACAGGGTGTTTCGTATCAAAAGGACAATCCTCCGGTTTGGATTGTCCAGTTATAAGGGAAAGTTTACTAAAATTTGCATAAAAGGGTGTAATCAGCTCTTCGCTTATAACTTCAAAATTAATACAATAAATGAAAAATAAAAGACCATGTCGGAAAAGTAATTAAATAGTGAACTAAGATTTGTTTGACTTTGATAAATTTATTTATTTATAAATTTATGTTTGACTTTGATAAATTGATAAATGAATGTCCTTTTTGCCACAAAACCAAAAAAACCGATAAAATCAACCGACTTGTAATAACCACTCCAACTAACAATTGATCTATTGCGAGGAACATTTCCCCTTGCTCGTAAAAACTTGTGTGAAGCTCACTTGGAGTACTTTAGAGGTTCGCTTTTTGTTCGCTAACGAAGCACACTAAAGAGTATTTGCTCTTATATGTAACAGCAAGCAAATTGATTAAAAACAAAATAAAATTTTTCAATTTTTGGGAAAGACATTTTTACTAATTTATCTACATTCTTTTTTTTTTAATTGACATATTTTTGCATACAAAGATTATTAAAAAGAAGTTATAAAATAATAATGAAATTTTTATTGTAAATCTCATTGAGATACTGGAATTTCAATACAGCCTTCGTCGCACTCTGATCTAATACGAGTTCGTTATCCACTGTGCCAATCCATATAATATAAATATAAACTGGCTTTTTCACCCCTTGAAAGGACTTTGACCGAACTCCTTATGTTCAAATTGTGTTGTGTGTGTTATTAAATGTTTGTACACAATAGATCGAGAACTGGGCCTACTAGTTTTATGCCGACTCCAAACGGCTAATGTGCATGTTCTCAAGAAGCTTTACATGTCATTATTTACTCTCTGAGGTTTGCCATTGTCTGCAGACGGCCGAACAGAAAAATGAATTCAATTGAAAAAACTTTCTGTGTCAGATGGAAATTGAACTAGGGTCTTCTATAGTATGGGTCACGCACTCTGCCCACTGCGCCACGGCCGCCACAGTGCCAACCCATGGTGTAAATAAAAAACACAGGTGCGTCACTGGACACACGAGAGAAGCGAAGCATTTTCGCAAATTCATAGATTTGATAATTTAATAGCGTTTTTTCGATTAAAATAATTTTTAAATTCAAAACTTTAAAATAACAAAGCATATATATCATATATATTAACCCCCTTCGGCCCTCCCTTAAAGCCCCCTTTTCAGTTGTAGGGAATAAATATACAAAAATCATTAATTTTGTTACAATTTAATCAACTTACAGGTTGTTTAATTTCAACGATATTTATAACGACCTTTAATAGGAAGTAGAAACAACATCTAATACACAATCCTTAGTGAATATTTCTTTTAGTTCGTTCGTTCTTTTAGTTCGTTCGTTCTGTTGGTTCGTTAGGTCTTTTAGTTCGTATGGACAAACCGAAGATAGGTCGGTAAATTTAGTTATCTTTGCTCTAGTTCGTTTTGTTTGCTACTTTTGTCGGTTGGCTAGCCAATACACAGTCCTAGAATAGCCAACACACAATCCTTTCTTAAAGTACAATAATAGATTATAGTGATCTGCTGAAACATAGCTGTAGCTAATGTTTATCACTGAATCAACAAAATTTATGAAAGAAAAGGTTTTAGCGTAATGGTTAGAGGAAAGTACCAACAAACGATAGAACTGTGAGTTGTGGGTTCAATTCCTGCAGCGGGCAAGAAATTATTTTTAATTTAACATTTTCTGGTTCAATTGATGCAAGCAAAAAACAATATCAATTCTAAGAAAAAAGGTGTCGGAAAAAAGTGTCGTTTTTTCTGATTTCACTCTAGCAAATCGCAGAACGAGGCGTAAAAAGCTTCGCTTCAAAAGGTGATCGCAAATTTTCCACATCTCTCAAAAAAACAGCTGATGCTTAATTCTAAGGAAAAGTTGCAAAACAATCTGTTACAATTTTTTATTGAGTGCAAACGATTTAACACTTTTGTGCAGTTTGTCTCTTTTTTCTGTCTTTGTCAAAATTTTTTTAAAATCGTAAGAAAATTTGCGAACGTCACATTAAACTGTGACAGTCTTTAATTTACTTTTTGAAGTATTGAATGCGTTTCAATTCATACTGGAAATAACATGGTAAAGGTGTTTTGAACAAACTTCTCACGAAGCAAGCAATACAAGCTTATTCACGAAAATAGAGCTTGCGTTCGACGTGAACAATACTTTTGCTCACAAGTTCAAAATAAATTCTCGTCTCAGCTTCGCCTCAGAAGCAAAAATAGTTGGTGGTAAATTCTAAACAAAAGTTTCAAAACAATCTTTGCAATTTTTTATTGAGCGCAAGTTATTTGACACTTTTCTGCTCTTTGTCTCTTCTTGTTTCTCTCTTTCAAAATTTTTGACAGCCGTAGGGAAATTTGTGAACGTCTCGTTCATAATACAATTATAAGGTAGGCCCATGGTAGAATTACAAGGTAGGGCCGAGTCGCTCAGTGCCCTCACGCGTTTAATCAACGAAGAGTAGATAATGAAAAGGTTGGCTAATTGTCAAAATGGCGAAGTTCGTAGAAACCTCAAATGAAAAAAAATATTATGTTTTCAATTTGTAAATAGTGCGGACACGTGTGTTGAGTTTGTGTTAATTTGAGTGGAAATATTGTAAAAACATTGTAAATAAATCTATAAAATGCTGAGGAAGTGTTCAATTTGCAGAAAAGCTTGTAAAAAGTTTAACCTAAAATCAACTGCGAAAAATGAACATAAAGAAACTAGAAATGAACAGCTGATTTTGACAACTAGCCCGCTTTTCTTTGCTTTCTACTCCATTCTTCTCCGAGTCGGCCCTACCTTATAATTCTACCATGGGTAGGCCTAATTCGGAGATAAAAAAAAACGAAAAAGCAAAACAAAACATCGGCGCAGGTATAATGTCACTTTTGACAATTAACGTTTATTCGTTCAGCCATAGGGATATGTAATTTACTTTTTACTGTATAAATCTGGGTATTGGGTATAGAGTACTCAGATTTTATGTGGAATAATGCAAGAAAAGTAAGCAAATACGTTAAAAATTTAACGATATGAGCCATGTTTTAAGATATGATACAGAATGAATTGTATGTTAGCTTTCAACGAAGCAAATAAAAGTAAACTTTTTATATAATTTTCATTCGACTACTTAGTTCGATTGTTCAGTAACCAATTTATTTGCATCGCTTTGTATTGTATTTTGACATTATACCTGCGCCTTTGTTATTGTGTTGTTGTTGATTTAGTCATATAGAGTGTGTTTTTCTTGGGCCTACCTTATAATTGTATCATGGTCTCGTTCACCTTAAGCAACATAAGCTCGCCCACCGAAATTTTAAGGTTGCCTTCACAAATACTCACGAATTTTTAGAGAGGGAGAACTTTTTAACTCTAAAGGCCAAAACACATAGAAAGCATGCATGCCTCAAGTATGCATCATGCCTGTGTATCATGGCATGGTTAAAGCACATAGAAAGCATGCATCCCATAAATGATAAAATTCAAATATGTTAAATTGAATAGAAATTTTAAAGGAAAAATAGTGAAAATGCATTAAATTTTAAAATTTAAAATTTAAAATTTAAAATTTAAAATTTAAAATTTAAAATTTAAAATTTAAAATTTAAAATTTAAAATTTAAAATTTAAAATTTAAAATTTAAAATTTAAAATTTAAAATTTAAAATTTAAAATTTAAAATTTTAAATTTAAAATTTAAAATTTAATTTAATTTAATTTAATTTAAATTAAAAAACAATTAAAAGTGGAATTGGAGGATATTTTATGTTTAATGATTGTGTTGATATTCCTTTTATTTCACAATTGTCTTCTGTCAATGCTTTGATGCCTGCAAAAAGGTTAAAGTTCGCCAACTTCAGGCATTCTTCAAGCATCATGCATGCGTGCATGCTTTAAATGTTACATTGAGCTATAAATTGGCTACTTCATAACAATCTGTATATTCAATCACAAATGTCAGTGATTTGCCATGCTCTCAAGTACTTTGTCGCGTTTCAAAACAACCTTATTTGCATTCAAATACTGCACAAACAAACAACATCCAAGCATATAACTATAAAAGAAAACTGAAGTATATCCTAACTGTCTATTCCTATCCTATTTTTATTTTTTTTTTTGTCAATTGTCATCAATAGAAAATCTTGCGCACGCCCATGACCAAGGCATAGAATTGATTACAGTTCAAAACTCTTTTTTTTTACATGAATTGATCTTGAAGTTAACAATTTGAAAAAGATATAATTAAGAGTCTTAAGTTAGTTTTAACTAAATTTATTCCACGTTAACCCATTAAGTCCGGGAAGAGCACAATTTTAATATGATGTTTGAGACGTACTTTCTGCCATAGAAAACTGGAATAAAAAATTCCTAACATACCTATTCTACTATTTTTGGGGTCGCTCTTTCGATTGGTGCAGTCAGATTCGCATAAAAATTACTTTAGAAACCAATATGGCGCGTTTTCACTAAAAATATATCGAAATTTTTTGCGGTAATTTTTTTTGTGAATCTTATTCGCATCAATAAAGTTACTGAATCGGTGCCAAACCAAAACCAAAAATGCACAAAATATCTAAAGTATAACAAGGAATATTTTTTTTTTTCTTTGAATTCAGAGGTTACTCTTCAATACATCAATATGTAAAAAATCAACGTTATATGATAAATTATGAATATTATTAATAAAATCCACACCTCTAATGATATAATTGTCCAAAAAATATATGAACAAGGAGTTTTTGAAATCGCTGATTACAAATTTGAGTTTTGATTCTCAAAATTTAAGATGGCGGATTCAATATGGCCGACCAAATTTCATAAAATGTTTTAAAATTACAAGAGAATGTGTATAAGGGGGTTTCTGAGGCCCTTGATCACGAATTCGAAGTTAGATTTTCAAAATTCAAGATAGTGGATCTATAACCGATTAAATTTAATGAAATTACTGAAACTAATTCGATTATTTTTATTATAAAGGGTGTTTACGATAAAAAATTGATTGTTTCCGTCCGTTAGCCGTTTTTTTACATATTGATATATTGAAGAGGTTACGTTAATTCAAAGCAAAAAAATTATTCCTTGTTATACTTTAGATATTTTGTGCACTTTTGGTTTTGGTTTGGCACCGATTCAGTTACTTTATTGATGCGAATTAGATTCACAAAAAAAATTACCGCAAAAAATTTCGTTATATTTTTAGTTAAAATGAGCCATATTGGTTTCTAAAGTAATTTTTATGCGAATCTGACTGCACCAATCGAAAGAGCGATCCCAAAAATAGTAGAATAGGTATGCTTGGAATTTTTTATTCAAGTTTTCTATGGCAGAAAGTACGTCTGAAACATCATATTAAAATTGTGCTCTTCCCGGACCTAACGGGTTAAGCAGATTTGTGTCAATAGTCAATACTTCAAACAAAGCTCAGCAGCACACCTTCTTCTGGCTAAAATACAGTCTTATTGCCAATATTTTTCATTAAAGTTTGCTGTCGTTGCGTTTTTGATTGTTTTTTATCTATTTATAATGCGAAAAACGTTTTGTATTCAAGCTTGTTAGCGAGGCGTTTAATTTGTGGCAATTGTGTCAAAATCTTCAGCCCGTATATAATTTATTTTTTAAGCATTTCATTGCTAATATTTTTCGGCTCTTATCTGCTGTTGTCTTATGTTTTTATGTAGTTGTTTTTTTCATGGCATCCAACCGAAAATATGCAACAAACACGTTCAAATTTCGAGCGTCTTTGTCGAATTCTTAATTTTGATGTTAAGCCAAAAAATATATATTTTTTCTTTTCAGCTATAAGCCATACTAATATTCCTGTTGTGAGTCATTATTGAATACTTATAACTGAATTTTTTGTTTTTTTTGCGTCATAAACTTATGCTGGCCGCTTATCAAATATTTGTTTTTGTTTCTTTTGTACTTGCTTCTATGTTGCGTTGCCTTGCATGTTCAATTCTACCTGTTTCGAAGAATCTACCTCAACCGCATATTGCTTAGGGCATTGAATTAACATCAAGTAAATTTTATAATGTTTTCATAAATATTTTTAAAAATATATTTTTAAAAATAAAAACGTTGGTCAATTCTATATGAAGTTAAAAGTTATCTTATCTTAACAAAAGCTTACTATTGTGTTAAGATGTTTATATTCCCTTTATCATGTTTTCTCTCTTGTAGATCTTAATTGCTTTTAACATTTGATATAAAATCTTCCAGAAGGAAAGTGTGGAATGTATGACTTTAAGAATGCATGAATTCTTTATGGAAAAAAGAGAGAAAAAAGATACATGGCCGTGTGAAGTATCTTTGAATGCAAACGTTTTTCTTATTTTGAACGAATGATAAAAAACATTGACTTCTTCATACATTCTTTATTCATGTAAGAAAAAGTACATAATTTTTTCACAAAGATTTCGTTCATGTTAAAATCATGTAATATTTTACACATTCCTTAGGAATGCAAAAATGATGCATGATTTTCCTATGACATCGCCGTGTAAAAAATCACGCGTTCTGGAATGTATTCTCCATAGGGGCGATACATTCTAAAACACATTCCTACACGCAAAGAAAAAAAACGTTTATCGCCAGTTTGCCACAAACGAACTTCGTTTGTCGTGCTTGAAATCGTTTATTACAAACGTTTCAACAGTTGTCATAAACGTTGAACGAAAAATAAACAAAATTTTCAGTTGTGAGAAACGAGTCATTTAGTTGCAGGAAATGAATTTCGTTTGTCATAAACGCAAGTGATTTTTAAACTGCAGCAAGTGATTTTTAACTTCGTTTTTCCCAACTGAAAATTTTGTTTATTTTTCCCTTCGTTGTATAAACAAAACGCTTATAGTTCAGAGTTACTTTTTGGACAAATTGTGACTATATAAGGAAATTAGTAGTTTGCTTAATACGCGGACGGAGATAGCAACGGCGGTGCGATGAGTGCAATCCATAAGAAAACGGACGGACATAATAAGAAAGATTATTAATATAATAAATAATAATGACCGAAATAGCTTGCGGTATATATATATAAGATATATTTTTAAGTTGATGACAACTGAATTTTCGTTTGCGGCAAATACAGCTCTCAAACGAAGTATAGTTGGTGAATTTTTCAGTTGTGGTAAACGAAAAATTTCTTTGCGTGTATACATGACCATTTCCTTCTGGGCTGTTGTAAGGTTGAAATGAAATTAAAAAAAAGTTCTACTTGTTAATGGTCAAACTCAAAGCTTCCAATAAAATTTTCGCAAAGTTTATGGAACTTGGTTAAAGAACTTGGGAAAAGAAGTATAACGGAGTCCATAGATAACTCTATTTGGACAACTTTCTATTATTTCAAACTGTCACTCTCATTTGTCTCACAATGTGTTTTGAGCTCGGTCGATTCAGACACGAGCAGAGAACCAATGACCAGCATTTGCTCACATATCACACAATTATTTTTTTGTTTAATGTGTTCTTTATAGTTTTAAGAATTTACACTAAAAAAAAGATTAGCTTAAAATTTAACACAATGTGTTCAAAAAATGTATTCATAATTTGACTTTTTTTCATATGTTTTTCAAAAGTTTTAAACACATTTGCTCTTACTTTGACGAAATTTGTTGCAAGCTATTTTTAAACACAAAATTCGTCAAATTAATAGCAAATGTCGTCAATTTTAAAACATTTTTTTTTCTGTGTACATACACATTTTTAAATCGATATTTAAAAAAAAACAGAAGTTATAACGGTTTTCGTTAACTTATATCTAAACTCCATACAACAAATAAAAAACTTTAAACGCGATTTCCTCGAAACTAGTTTTTTTAAAACGGTTCGATAGATAACTCGAAATCAATTGGTTCAATTTCAATGATTTTTTTTTTGCATTTTGTTCATTATTTTGTCCTTTAAGCATCTCCCCTAAATTCAAGTATCTATTTTTTTTTGTTTTTTATATAAACAAAAAAGCACGCGAAAATGTATCTATTTTTCGAACTTTTTACTTCAACTTCCGCCATAATTAAAAAAAAAACCCCCGGGGGTCTTGCGTAGGGGGGATGCTTAATATAAGGTCTATGCTTTAAAATTTCATTTAATTTTTTGTTTCCGATACATGGGAAAGGCCATATCCATCAAACCGTTTTGGATGTATTTTTTTCAATGCCATTTTCAGCGCCCTCTATATAAAAACCAGAACTGTATTTAAAAAAAAAATATTTTCTTAAGGTATTTTTTATGTATAACAACCTGTATAAATTTAAAAAAAATATGTGTTGGTCAATCTATTGCTAACGGTTTGTTAATTTGCTCAAATGAGTTATCAATATCCTAAAATGAACGAGTAGTTGTCGTGAGTTACTAGTGATCAGAGCTGTAAAAGAGTGAATTCATTTTCACTTTTTATTCTCTTGTATAAATTTTGAAAAAGCTGAAATCCTTTTTTGTAGCATTTAGAGAGTGAACTCTTTAGGCTTAAGCCTTTAGGCTGATTAAAATTGTTTCCAAGACATGAATCGCAAAACGTAAAGAATTCAGACTGAAATAAAATTTTAATGAATGCAGCCACCGATGGCTATACAACATATTAGTAGTATTTTAATTGTAAATGTAGAAGTATATGTAGAAATCCCGGCACGATGACAGTTGGCAATATTACATTCCGTCTATTATAATCGGACCTTAAGCCATATGTCACATAAATAATTAGAAATAAACAAAAGGTTCACATCTACAGTAAATAAAATAAGTAGTAAATACTTACTTACTCCAGTGTTTCATTGAAGAAAGGAATGAATACTGAGTGCATTCATCATATTTTTTCAGTCTAAAAGAATGGGATTGATATTTCCCAAAGTTCCATTCCTTACAGAGCAGGGTGTGCATTCCCTATGTGCGCCGACATTTTTGGCCTATCTGTCTTCATTTTCGAGATATGACGTTTTTTCCTATATGCAAGGTTATTATATCGACTGACCCCTCTGCCTGTGCGTCTCGATTTAGAGTCCCTCTTTAGATAAGCCAACGCCACGGTGTTCTTTTGGCCTATCTTGATTCATTTTTGAGATGTGGAGATTTTTCTAATTTTTTTAAGTGTAAATTAAATAATCGTTTGTCCCACTTTACTTCTGAGTTCCTTAGAAAACTGAAAACGATTGCTGAAATTCAATACGGATGCATAGTGAACTCGGTGTGCTCGCAATGATTTCCCGTTGCTTTTACTTCATTGTCGTTCTATGGTTTGATATTTTATTTCATATCAAAACTTCAAAATATTATTTATTTATTTCATTTATTTCATCAATGGTATGTTTACCTTACTGACTATATCTTAATATATAATTATGTACATGCAAAGAATTAAATATTACACTTTAATAAATTGAATTTAGTTGATTAAACATTATTGTCTTGGTGACTGAAAAATCTATAGAATATACAATTGATAAATTATTAAATTCTCGCAAAGTTCTCACGATTGGAGAATTGGAAGCATAATTTGTTCTGTACATTCCAATATTAAAAGGAGCACAATTTCTTAATGTTCTGGAAGGAACATTAAAAGTTATTTGATCTAGAAGATACGAGCAATCAGTATTACCAGAAATAATATTGAAAACAAATAAGAGCGATAATATAGTTCTTCGGTTTTCCAAAGTTTTCAAGTTAATCAGTTTACATCTAGCCTCATAAGATGGAAGGGGATCTGCAAAGTTAATATCACGAAGTGCATATTTGAGGAATCTGCGTTGAACACGTTCCAAACGATTCACGTGTGTATTATAATAAGGATTCCAAATAAAACTCGCATATTCCAACTTGGACCTTACTAGACTAGTGTACAAAATTTTTAGCGTATATGGATCAGTAAATTCATTGCTGTTGCGCTTAATAAATGCTAATAAAGAATAAGCCTTAGGAATAATATAATTTAGATGATGAATAAAAGTAAAACTTGAGTCAAATATAACACCAAGATCTTTTATTAATGTTACTAATTTCAAGTTTTGATTATTTAACTTGTATTGATAAAGAGCATTATTAATTTGTTTCGAATATGAAACTTGAAAATATTTATTGATATTTAGAGATAAACGGTTCTGGGAACACCATTCGTAAAGATTATTTAAATCAGACTGCAAAGCAAGCATATTACTACTATTTTCTATTCGAGAAAAAATTTTCAAATCGTCGGCAAACATTAGAAACTTCATGTTTTTAAAACAGGAACTATTGTCATTTATAAATATTATAAAAAAGAGTGGTCCTAGAATGCTCCCTTGAGGAACACCTGAGGAAGCAATAAACGGTTCAGACACGGAATCCTCAACGGACACCATGCAGAGTCTATTGCTAAGGTATGACTTGACCCACGATACGAATTTTGGATGGAATCCTAAATGCAAGAATTTTGTTACTAAAATATGATGCGAAACCCTATCAAACGCTTTAGCAAAATCCGTATAGATAGTATCAACCCGAAAGCCCTCTACTAAAGCAGAAATACAATAGTCTGTAAAGGTCGCTAAATTTGTGACTGTTGATCTATTCGGCATAAAACCGTGCTGATTCGGAGATATTATGTTTTTAATTTCAAAGGAAAGTTTTTGTTTAATAATGCTCTCAAAAATTTTTGAAATATTTGATTGCTTAGATATTGGCCTATAATTAGAAATGTCATTTTTGTTTCCATTCTTATAAATCGGAGTGATGAAAGAAATTTTCCAAGAATCCAAAAAATTCCCAGACTGCAAAGATTTATTAAAAATAATTTTAAGTGGTTCTAACAGTGAATATTGGCAATTCTTTAAATGAAATGCAGAAAAACCATCTACATCTTTTTTTGAGAGTTTTTTAAACCCGCAATCGAATTTGCGAAATATAACGACACTAACAAAAATTTTCCAAACATGCAATGCTTCTTTTGTTGGCTTCGTTTCATACAAAACATTTTTGTTCGATGTCAAGGCTAACTACACTAAAAAACACTGCATCACCATAGTGTATACTAATCAAGTACTGTGTGAATAGAAGATTTTGTGCAAAAAAAAAAAGCCTTAGAAAAATCAAGTAAGCATAGTAAGATCATAAATCCATCATCATATGCAGGTCTTATATCACCAATCACCTTAACTACCACAGAAGGGCACCTATGCTCTGCCCGAAAATCAGATTGAAATGGAGATAACAGTTTTTTTTTTAGACAAATATTTACAAATTTGTTGAGCCAGGAGATTTTCGCACTGTTGCCAGTGGAGATAAAATGCTTATTGGCCTAAAATCGTTAACTATAGAAGGGTTTGCTTTTTTTCTGGTTGAACAATCGCAATTTTCCACAAGTCAGGCAATGATGATGATATAAAACAATGGTTAATAATATGCGTGAGTGGGCTTAAAATATGAGGCAATACAACTTCAAGTTTTATTCATTGCAATTCTTAAAAATTAATATATTTTCTCTAAAATAAAATTTTTAACATGGCAATACCTCTTACAATCGGTTTCTTCGTCCTTAGTCCAGATTTTGGCATGTGTTCGAAATTTCGAGTAAATACATAGTTCTTCTTAATTCTTAATGTCTGAATGCCATCCATGTTCCGCCCAGGCTTAATTTTTTAAAAATTTCATTATGTTGTGTCAATTATTAACAAAACTTATTTTTTACTAACATTCAAATGAATGTACTTGGTTCTGCGTACTTTGTGCTTAAGGGGAGCAACGCAGCCAGAGGCCGAAAAAAAAGGTCATGTTTGTGAATTTTTTTAAGGAAACCTATGGGATATTTTTGAATGAGGGTTTTTATACCTAAAAATATACATATTCAAGAGTATTTATAGTTTTTTTTTTATTAAAAAAAATTTAATATTAAGGTCGATACAGCAGTTTTTGTACAGCGCTCTGAAAAAAAGGTGAAATGCGGTGACCAAGATTGCTCCTCCTTAATTCATCTGAAACAAAAAAATGAAATATATTATTTAAGTAGATACTTAAAACTCGTACTTGTCATAGCCGTTTTTGAAAATATTGATTTTTCACAAAATGGCGGACTTTCAAACGTAAAAAAACGATTTTCGACCAAAAATTCGTCATAGTTTTGCCTATAAAAAATGAACGAAGCTAAAACAAAAAAAATCCTATGACAAGTACGAGATTATTATGTGTACAATAAGCCTGAAAAAAAATCAAAACGATCGGTTCACTGAGCTTCGAGAAATCTTGGTCACCGACTTTGAAAACATGGTTTCGAGAAAAACGCGTTTGAAAATAAGCGCCAGCACTGCGCGCTCTAGAAGGCGGTTCACTCAGTAGGCTATAACTTTGTAATTTTTTGAGATATTAACTTGAAACTTTCACCAAATATTCTTGAAACTTAAGGCTTTAAGAAAATGCAAAAAAAATTTTTGAAAAAAAAAAAGTTCTGACTGCGTATCTCCCCTTAATCACATTTAAAAGTTCCATTCCACTCGATTACTGATACTGAGCAACTTCTCTTTGTTGGATTATCGGTTCACAAAGATATCAATTTCTGACATAAATAGACTTGACAAAATCGCACATATGTGCATGTGTGTATGTGCATTATTTAAGTGATAAGAATTAATGGCTTTGTAGCCTAAAGCTATGCAAATATTCATTTATTATCACTGAGTGTGCTTTGCTTATCACATCTGGATAAAAACTTAAACCGAAGCATTGTGTGACACCAACGACTAAAAATAAAAGAAGAAAATTTACTGCAATAACTGAGTTGAAAATTTCTGCCGGAAGGTATTGCATTTCTTAATCGAATCGAAGAGATACAATTTGTTAGTGTGCCTGACAAATTAAACCTTAATTGTAGGGTGTAGAGGTAAAAATGTGACAACCTCACTTTTGTGACAACAGAACTTTTTGTTTTGTCTGCAAACAAGTTCCGCACATTTAGCTTGGTGCCACTACGTCATATTTATAATTAATCGATTCTTTGAACATTTAGATAAAAACAATTCGGCAAGCAATGCTTTCAAACAATCCGAAAGAGAAGCGAATTGTTATATCGGAAAAATTAATTTTTATTAAGCCTTGTCCACCAATCATGATTGTGGAGAAAAATTTTATCTACGTTCGAAATGTTATCAAATTCAATGTTAAGATGCATCCCAAAGTATTTAATTTTTAGCAATGAATTAATTTCTTTTGAAATACAATTCACAATAAGGTAATTTTCCAAACAATTGTTTCCTGAAGAATTGTTTTTATTCAAATTTATTTTGTTTAAATAACTTCTGAAATTTGGTCAAAACTGACTTGAATCACCAAAGCCTTTTAATAAAATTTATAAAAATTGGTTCGATTACTTTTTCAGAAATAAATTAGGTACTTTGGAAGCAATCTAAGCATTGGAATTTATTTACGGGCAGTACCGGACGCCTTTTGTTAGAATTGAAGTTGTCCAAAAAGAAAAAAAGAAAAGAAATGGGTTGAAAAATGTATTTTATTTCTTTTGGAGAAGATCTGCTGATGCTGGGATACAATTGGGAATTGATTCCACCATTAGGGGAACTAGGGGAACATTAGGGGAACTCTAATTTGAAATAGCTAGATAATAATTTCTGATAAACAAACCCTTAATATGATGACGACTACCGCAGATGCCAAACTTGTCAATGAATTATAGATATGCACCTGGAACATCCGAACCCTAAATAATGAACTGATATAATGAACGATGGAAGTGACGAGGTGATATCTACTAAACCTCTGCACGAGTGCGCTTGAAATGCGTTTCAAAGCACTCGTTTGTAGTGCAAGCTTTTGCTATGTTTTGCTCTCATCAATGAAATCAAGCCTAACACTACAGAGAGCACTCGTCGCTTGAGCAGAACAAGAACAAACAAAAACCAAACCAATGTTAGGCACGATTCGTAAAAGAAGTGTGCACTGACTAGAAAGTTATGTTGTCATGTACACAACAGCAGAACGCTTGGAGTTATGCTGTCTTTGAATAGCTTTGGAAGTTAATGCCGTATAACAATGAAACTCAATATGTATGGAGTTCTTACTTGGTATATCCTTCTACTAGAAAGTAGAATATGGGAAGTAGGGTACTGGGATGGGGATTTGACAAATGGGTGTGGCTCCGATCCAAATAATTCAAGCATCCAAATAATTCAATGAAGTGTAGGAAAAACTTAAGCGTATTAAGACCGTTTAGAGTTCTGTAGATTTCGTGTTTAGCCGTTTTTGGGGGTAGCTGATTTCGAATCTGATTTCAGAATTTTAATATTAAAGATGGTGGATAGGGTTGCCACCTACATTTTTTGTAGTTTAAAAAATTCGGTGCTGGGGTGAACACTAGGCAAAAATTGGTCGCTGAATCCGAATCCGTTGTCAGATGTTCAAAAGTATGATATTTTAACAATAGGGTTGCCACCTAATAGTATGTTGCATTTTAAAGAGTTTTAAACATTATCTAACAGTTTAAGGGGGTCGCTGATTTCGAATCTGAAGTCAGAATTTTAAAATTCAAGATGGCTGATAGGGTTGCCACCTCATTTTTTTTTCATTTTTACGAATTCGATGCTGGGGCGAACACTAGGTAAAAATGGGTCGCTGAATCCGAATCCGTTGTCAGAATTTCAAAATTATGAAATTTTTAATCCTATAGGGTTGCCACCTAAACATTTGTTTTTTTTAAACTTTTAATCACTATTTTACAGTTTTAGGGGGTCGCTGATTTCGAATCTGAAGTCAGAATTTTAAAATTCAAGATGGCTGATAGGGTTGCCACCTCATTTTTTTTCATTTTTACGAATTCGATGCTGGGGCGAACACTAGGTAAAAATGGGTCGCTGAATCCGAATCCGTTGTCAGAATTTCAAAATTATGAAATTTTTAATCCTATAGGGTTGCCACCTAAACATTTGTTTTTTTTAAACTTTTAATCACTATTTTACAGTTTTAGGGGGTCGCTGATTTCGAATCTGAAGTCAGAATTTTAAAATTCAAGATGGCTGATAGGGTTGCCACCTCATTTTTTTTCATTTTTACGAATTCGATGCTGGGGCGAACACTAGGTAAAAATGGGTCGCTGAATCCGAATCCGTTGTCAGAATTTCAAAATTATGAAATTTTTAATCCTATAGGGTTGCCACCTAAACATTTGTTTTTTTTAAACTTTTAATCACTATTTTACAGTTTTAGGGGGTCGCTGATTTCGAATCTGAAGTCAGAATTTTAAAATTCAAGATGGCTGATAGGGTTGCCACCTCATTTTTTTTCATTTTTACGAATTCGATGCTGGGGCGAACACTAGGTAAAAATGGGTCGCTGAATCCGAATCCGTTGTCAGAATTTCAAAATTATGAAATTTTTAATCCTATAGGGTTGCCACCTAAAAATTTTGAAATTCTGACAACGGATTCGGATTCAGCAACCCATTTTTACCTAGTGTTCGCCCCAGCATCGAATTCGTAAAAATGAAAAAAAATGAGGTGGCAACCCTATCAGCCATCTTGAATTTTAAAATTCTGACTTCAGATTCGAAATCAGCGACCCCCTAGAACTGTAAAATAGTGATTAAAAGTTTAAAAAAACAAATGTTTAGGTGGCAACCCTATAGGATTAAAAATTTCATAATTTTGAAATTCTGACAACGGATTCGGATTCAGCGACCCATTTTTACCTAGTGTTCGCCCCAGCATCGAATTCGTAAAAATGAAAAAAAATGAGGTGGCAACCCTATCAGCCATCTTGAATTTTAAAATTCTGACTTCAAATTCGAAATCAGCGACCCTCTAAAACTGTAGAATAGTGATTAAAAGTTTTAAAAAAGCATATTTTTAGGTGGCAACCCTATAGGGTTAAAAATTTCATAATTTTGATATCCTGACAACAGATTCGGATTCAGCGACCCATTTTTACCTAGTGTTCGCCCCAGCACCGAATTCGAAAAATAAAATAAAATTAGGTGGCAGCCCTAAGCTATCTTTAATTTTAAAATTCTGACATCAGATTCGAAAACAGTGACCCCCTAAAACAATGATTAAAACTCGTAAAAAATACATTATAAGGTGGCAACCCTTTTGTTAAAAATTTTATAAATTTAAAATACTGACAACGATTTCGGATTCAGCGACCTAGTTTGACCTAGTGTTCGCCCAAACATCGAATTCGTAAAAATTACATTTCTATTTGCCAATGGTAGAAATAATTACTTCGCCAAGGTTCTGTTGTGTTAGGTGTGATTGGTGCATTTTTCGCTGTTAGTAATTGTTCTGTTAAAGCAAACCGAGAACATGGTTTGATTTGAAGCTGACGAGTGCTCTGCAGTGTTCGTTTGTTATCATTCAATGACTTGGATAAGCTCTGCTTGACTAACAGAGTTCTGTCAAGCTCTGAACTCTGCACTGTTGGATCTACTGTTGTGGAAAAAACGAGTGCATTTGTGCAGAGGTTTAATATCTACTGATATCCTTTGATATCTACTACAGTGGCCATGCGGAGAAGCACAAGTTTAGATGCGAATTTGATGTTGGCAATAGTTACTGAATCATGTCCTGTTATTCACATCTGTGAACGTATTCAAGGCTAAATTTTTTAACATAAGTATTTAACAGAGATTTAACATAAGTATAAGACCATTAGTAATTCTTTGCCACTCAAATAACATTGGTCGTCAGTACACAATCGCACACAAAAATATATGCACGCATACCGCTCGAGTTCGTAAGCAACGATTGATGATAAGCACAGTTTGTCACGATTGCGAATCGATACATATGTGCCGTTCTACAAGGTATGGACGACTTTAAGGGAGGACCGGAAAGCGTAAATATGTATGCCCGACTGTCATTACTGTGCAAATGGGAAATATTCCCCTTGGGGCCCTTTCCCCTCCGACCACTCCTAAGGGGGCTTCCATACAATTTTTTTGAATATTTATGTAATAATTGTTAATTGTACAGTGTATTTAACATTCTTTCCTTGGTGCGAATGAACATAAAAACATGAATTTTCCTTGCTTTTGGCGAATGTTACTCATGTCTTGCATCGTTGGGCATTCTTGTGTCGTAGGCATTCGTTATCGCGAGCGCTCGTACTCTATGGCATTCGTATCGACATCAGAAGTAAAATAAATGCAGAAGGCACATTCGTAGCTCGTATATTGAGACATTCGAAACGTCATTTGAATGCACCCAAGCTGATACGTTTTTCTGATATGTGCGCACGCTCCGAGTGAAAACAAGAACAATGTGACCAAAACAAGTTCCTACAAGCGCTGTTCCCATTACGATTTCAAAACTTGTCTATTTTGACCTTAACTCCAAGGTGGGCAAGAAACCCGTAAACATCGCCATGAAAGTAGGTTCAGCCTCCATGACACATCCGATGAAATGAGACAGATTGACTTCACCGCAGCACGAAACATGCTCACTAGTAGCACAGTATTCACACATCTCAATATCCATAAGGCTCATTAGCTGTGCCCTGATTGATAACGTTTTGATTGATGGACGGCACTCCTCCACTGTACTTGACGTGTTCAGCATTCACATTGCCGACATAGACTCGGATTATTATCTTTTCGCAGTAAAAATCCGTATACTTTTGAGCGGAAAGCTTGTTGACAAGCAGCAATCAAAACGGATATCCGAAATCTTCGCTACTCGACTCTTTTTTACAAAAATTAGAGCTGCTCCGATTGAGGATAAATGCGCGGAGTGGAGATATATTTCCTGCATACCATCGCTCTTGCCCAAAGCAGTATCATGACCAGGAGTGTCGTGACGACACTTCAGAGAATCACTTCACTTGAGTGTGAGAAAAATAAGATTCATGGCGATAGGACTGAGATTCGAAAACTATTCGAAAAAATAAGAGGGCCTCTTCCTTCAAAGAAGAAAACGTCAATCTAGTAACAGCTTCTTTAGGCTTCTAAATAGCGACGCTCATAACAATCCAGACAATAGAGATAATATCCCAAAAACCTCAATCGCGGAAGACAGCGTTGAAGTTGCGCTGCCCGACTTTAATGAAGTCTCAAAGCTACAGCTGGGCTTAAAACAACAATGCCGCAGGAGCCGATGGCCTACCTTTTGAGCTCTGGAGCTCCTTCAACAATGGAAGTAAAGCTCTATTTACATTAATGCATTCATGAGCTTCTATGCAGAATATGGAAAATGCACTCTAAACGATTGAAACCCCAATGTACTGTGTCCACTCCACAAGAAAGATGATTCGAACATGAGAATCCGGGGAAGAAGTGGGAAAAGCCTTCTTAATATCGCATGTAAGGTTCTGTCAAGCATATTATATGGAAGAATTTAACACATGGTAAAGCAGCTGATTGGACCTCATCAATGTGGTTCCAGACGAAACAAATCTACCATCGCACAGATATTTACGTTACTATAAATCTTGGAGAAGATCCTAGAGAAACAAATTGACACACACCTTCTTCCTGTCAAGGACACCCTCGACGGTCCAATAAGGACTCATATATGCTCCATTATTTTTGTATTTGGTATACTTACGAAACTCATTCATCTTTGCAAGATGACACTGAGCAATAGTAACTGCGCAGTTATAAACGGAAAGGATTGTATCATCTTTTTCGAGGTTGTTAAAGACTTCTTCCACCTAGGATTCAGCATAAACTCATCCAACGATGTCAGTGTTCAGATAAAACGAAGGATAACTCTTGCCAACAGGTGCAACTTCGGGTTGAGTAGGCAATTGAGAAGCACAGCCCTTTCGTGACGAACAAAACTCACGTTCTATGAGACATTTATCATGCCCGTCTTATTATATGCAGCACAAACTGCAAAATATGCATGAAAAGACTTTGGGAGCCTTCGACAGAAAGATCCTTCGTAAGATCTTCGGTCCAATCTGCGTGAATAGCGAGTACCGAATTCGATGGAACCACTACCTCTATGAGCTGTAAGCTGACATCGACATAGTTCAGCGCCTTAAAATAGAGCGACTGCGCTGGCTAGGTCATGTTGAGGTTCATATACGAAGGCCCATTGAAGAAACTGTTCGATTTGGTACCCGGCGTCAGTTAGCGCAAAAGAGATCGCCCATTCATAACTGATAACGATGAACTAGACTATGAATACTTTTCTTCACTAAGGAACTGTGCTCAAACCACGCTGACTTCTGTCGATATTACTCTAGCTGATGTCTTAGCAAAGTTACATAATCCAAAAGACGATTATTCTCCTGCACCTGATGGGTTGCCTGCTATTGTCATAAAAAAAAATCGCGAACTTGTTGGCTCATCCCCTTTTGACTCTCTTTCATCTTTATATTTCTAACTCAGTTATTCCCAAAGTTATGGAAGAATTCGTTCATAATACCTTCACATAAAAAAGGACCTAGAAATAATATTTCTAATTACAGACCTATTGCAAAATTGTCATGTGCTCCAACAATTTTTGAAAGTATTATCTACTACATTCTCTTCTTCCATTGCAAATCTATATTTCCTCCTAGTCAACATGGTTTCCTCAAAGGTAGATCGACTACCACTAACCTCACAGAATTTGTTTTAACACTTTATGCTCGTTGGAAAGTGGTTACGAAGTTGATGTTGTTTCCACCGACTTCAGTAATGCGTTTGACAAAATCTCACACGCAATCATCCTTCTTAAGCTTAAAAGCTTTGGTTTTTTATCTCTGTTTATATCATAGATTAAATCTTATCTCGAAGATCGCAGTTATAATGTCATCTTTAGATTTTCTAATTCAAAATCTTTTACTGCTACCTCTGTTGTCCCACAAGGCAGTCATCTTGGTTCTTTGTTATTCGTCTTAACAATTGCTGATGTTGATGGATCACCAAAGAATTCAATCTTTCCGTGTATGCTAATGATATGAAAATCTATCGGCGCATACAAACTAACCCCGATTCTCGCAATCTTCAAGACGATACAGTCAACTTTTCCACTAGGTGCCAAAACAATATTCTGGAACTCAACGTCAGCAAATGTCAAGCTATAACATATTCTCGTAAACGACTCCAGCTTCCCCCAAGAAAGTATTACATTCTCGGCTAGCCAGTTCCCTATGTAAGCCATTTACATGACTTAGGTGTCATTTGCGACAATGAACTTAACTTTAGGTCTCATATTGATAATATCATTAGTAGAGCCAACTCTGCGCTTGGTTTCGTGAAACACTGGTCAAGGGAGCGCTCCAATCCTTACGTCATAAAATCTCTCTATCTTTCCTTTGTTAGACCCATCCTACAACACCCAATCAATGCGAATCGAAGCAGTTCAAATAAGGTTCATTCGTTTCGCTCTTCGTGCTCTTTCCGGTTCTGACAGTTTCAACTTACGTCCTTATGCCAATCGTCTGAAGTTGATTATCATGCAAACACTTGCAAGACGGAGGGAAGTTGCCGATGTTCTCTTCATTCATCAACTAGTGTGAGGAAACATTAACTGCCCAGCACTACTCCAATTAATATCCTTTAATACCAACCAGTGTTGCCAGAAATTTTTGGGGAAAAAGGCTAGATGGGCTTTAAGAGAGGGCTAGAAAAGGCTAGATGGCTTAAAAAAAGGGCTGTAAAAAGGCTATATATGTTTACATTATTTCACTCTGTGAATATACGTACGTATTTATATATTTACATACTATATGAATATGATATAAAACAATACCAAGAACAAAACATATTTGCAGTTGATTAAAATTGAATTCGGCCTTTCAAGCTCAAATATATAAGCGCAAAAACCGTATTTTTCGAGTTTTTCGGATTTTTATTGCTTGCACTCGGCTCTTCAAATTCCATTAATCAGACGAAGCCCCATTGCTGGAGCTGGAAGTACTTTCAGTTTCATCATTAGAATTACCTATTTTTTAACTCATTTCTTGTATGAATTTAGAAACTTTATTGAAATATCTAGTAAATGGAAACCAGAAGTGCTGCCAAATATATTATTTTTAGAGCACAGGGTTGCACTGGGTCCATACCAGAGATCTACAACAAGTCAATTGAAAATCAAGTAACTTGAAAAAATCAAGTTTTGACTTGACTTGTAGAAACTTGATATGTTTCTAACCTACAAGCCACGACTAGCTTCTGAAAAACGAATCATAAGTCAGACTTTATTCTATTTTGTTTCTACCCTACCTTAATTGATAGAAAACTAGTAAGAAATGATCTTCGACTGGGCCGAAGTTAAAATACCCCACGGCCGAAGCAAAGAATATTCAAAGTCAAGCAATCAATGAAATGTTTATCTGTAGAAAAGTTTTCGTTATATTTTTAACAGAAATTACTCGCTTTTATTTTTTGATAAAGTCGCTTTGTATGGGAGTTGGGCGTGGTTTTCACTCAATCTGGTTGAATTCCATACACATAGTACACGTTATATATCAAAGTGTATATGCAAAATTTCAAGTCCATACATTAATTTTTGTGGATTTTAGAGGAATTTTACCTTTTTGATAAAGTCACTTTGTATGGGAGGTAAGTGTGGTTTTCATCCGATTTAGTTGAATTTCATACTTAGAGTGTATTTTGAACATCAAAACTCATATGCAAAATTGCAAGTCCATATATTCATTATTGTTGAATTCTAAGAGATTTTACCGTTTTGATAAAGTCACTTTGTGTGGGAGGTAGGCGTGGTTTTCATCCAATTTGGCTCATTTACGAACTTGACCTTCATTTCTTAGATAAAAGCTTAAATATTGAATTTCGTGATGATAGCTTTACAATTACGGCTGTAATCGTGACCACAGACAGACGGACAGACGGACATGGCTAAATCAACTCGGGTGGTGATGCTGATCAAGAATATATATACTTTTCTATACCTACCACGCCTCCTTATTGGCGTTACAAATGGAGTGACAAAATTAATATACTCCCCTTTACGTTTTTTAAACGTGGGGGTATAAAAATCAAGCTTTCTACTTTTCAAGTCTAAGCGACTGCGTTACAATAGAAAGCCACTGACGAGCGTCTACTTATACTTTTCTATACAAATTGACGAAATTAATTAACCCCTACGGAGTGGTCGGTGGGAATAGGCTCCCAAGCGAAAAATGTTCCTTTTGTAAAAGTAATAGGGGTCGGTCATACATATTAACCCTCTCCGGTCCTACTTAAAGCTCCCCTGATCAGGTGCAGGAAATAAAAAAAAAACAACAAAAGGAACACAAACATACTTCAATCCAATGCTTTAAAGTTAAACTGTATTCTTAACTCAAGAAACGAAGTTTGCACTGACGACACGAAGTTATTTCCTCGAACTTCGAAAACATAATTATTTTTTCCCTACATTTCAAGTTTCTTCATTTCCAATTTTCTCATTTTGGCGACATAATTCTTGCTGCCTATGATTCGCTCAAACTTGTTGTTTCCCTGCCTCGACTTGCAGGGAGTTGAAAAACTAAAGGAACTTGAAACAACAAATGGATCCATTCATGGAGATCTCTGGTCCATACATCTTAAGCAATATATCAAAATAGGCTAGAAAAGGCTAGAACGAAACAAAAAAAAGGCTAAAAAAAAGGCTAGAGGCTAGATGATATTTTTCGAGGCTAGACGACAGAAAAAAAGGCTAGACTGGCAACACTGATACCAACCCACGTAACCTTAGGTCTATACCTCTCTTCCACTTTAACTTTCACCGCACCCGAATGCTGCGGGTAACCAATAACTTCATCAGTGAATTTGATTTTCATCTGAACAGATCTCTGCTTCGAAATATCCTTCTTAACTCCAACGCCTCTTCCTCCCCCATATAATGCTTTCTTTCAATTAAGAAACGTACAACATAAGTGGATAGCAAAAGTTCTAAGATGAGGCCAGAACCGACCAACGGTTGCAAGAGTCAGCTACGTAAGGAAGTTGAGATAAATATTTGTGATGAAAATGTTATTTAATTTTATAGAATCTAGTCATTAAGTATAATGACCCTATGGAGTATTTTCACACTTGCAGAGATGCAAAGATTTTTGGAAATTCACGCAAAATTTGAACCTTTTTGATGGCTAAAAAGCCAAGTATTTACATCACTAAAATAAGTTGCATTAAAATTCCTCAGTGGTTTCATCCTACTAATCTAATTTTCTTACTCCCACGAATTATATGTATTTTTTGCATGACTTTGTATTGAACCCCACCCTGATCAAATGCAAATTTTTGACAACTTCGTACCGAATCAATAGTCTCTCTGTCAAAATGTAGATGTTGTGGTTGTTGTTATTGTTGGTTTGATTATTATTATTGCTAGCACACACCTCTTATTCATTACATCAACATTCCAGCAACAAATACAACAAGCTATGTCTTACCCAATAACCAGCTTCAACGACAAAAAAAACCCTGAAAGTAGAGTTAAATAAAAAAAAAATCCCTCGTACAAGATATGCATGTGTAATTATTTGTTTTTAACATGGTTGCCAACCTGAGTCTTCCTTTTGCAGTCGATGTAATATAATTTTGTAAATTGTGATCACGTTTTGGCTTTCGTGGTATTTTTGGCAGATCTTTTTATTAAAACATTAAAATAAAAGCTAAATATTCTGCACACTTTTTAAACTTTCTTGTTTATATAAAATTTGGGAACTTAGTTTTGAAAGAATGGGTTTTTAATTTTGATTAAACTTAAGAAATGTCCTGCAAAACCTCACAAAAATCTTTGTATTGCAAATATGACGCTTTAGTATATAGTACTTACTTTTTATTGACTTAATCGCAATTAGGTTATAAATATACCGTTGTAATAATAACACTGTGCGACTCGAAAAAATAATTGATAAAACACTAATGGTTTCTGATAGCCATTGGTCTATAGAACATATCGTCCAAGGCATTTTTCTGGGTTAGCTTATACTATGGAACCATAGTTAATTTCCTTTAAGTCCTTAGCTAAGTAAAATTTTGATTTAGGACCTTGAGTAAAATTATTGCAAATTTAATTCAGTAGCTCCTGTATTACAACACAGATAAAAACAGACTATTCAACTGTTGCTAGCAGGGTGTCTGGTCGCATATTCCGGTCGTTTCTCGGCTATGGCTCTCTTTAAACGGATCAATTGTGTTCGATAGAGGTCACCTGTGATTGAACATACCCTTCTGATCCCACCAAATACAGAGCATTACCTTGGCACCATGGATATTTGTCTTTGGCAGGGAAGGTCCTAGTTGTCCGGGCTTCACATATTAATGTTTGCGTTTCGGGTTGTCGTAATGGATTCATTTTTCAGCCCCAGTCACGATCCGATGCAAAAATTACTTATTTTCGTCGCGTTCAGTTCAA
The DNA here is from genome assembly GCA_943735915.1 of Pherbina coryleti. Classification (NCBI taxonomy): domain Eukaryota; kingdom Metazoa; phylum Arthropoda; class Insecta; order Diptera; family Sciomyzidae; genus Pherbina; species Pherbina coryleti. The sequence goes on from OX030950.1 coordinate 123,460,405, forward strand.
GCAGTATTTCGGACATGCAAAATCGTCTTTCCACATCTCCCGGCTTCATATCTTATGTGTGTTCCAGTATTAGCCGGATATTTATCCTACACCAACTAGCACACGAATTAGGATAATTATCTCAACCTGATAATAACTTTTAATATTGGGCGGCTTAAGCTTTAATCAGTGATTTACAGAGCTTGATGTCAGAAGCCGTTATTATTATGTCTCGAAGTTTCAAAGAAGCTTGAAATTTCATTAGTTTGGGAAGCTATAACTTCTAAAGAATTTCAGAAAAAAGAATATTCAATTCCTTTGTTTCCAACTCTGCAAAAGATTTCTCCAAATTTCTATTTGAAGCTTTATAGAAGTTTCGTCAATTTTTCTGTGAATCTTTATGAACTGTGCATAATTTACTCTCTGAGATTAACCATTTCTTGCAGAGAGATGGCGGACGATCAGAAAAATAATTTAGAAAAAAATGTCGGTGGCAGATGGAGTATTCAAACCGCGATTCTGGCGTTTCACGATCTCCATAATGCATATTATCCACGCCTGAGTTTAAATTTTATTTAAATATTTACGAGGATAAATCAACTATTTTCCTTACAACTCGTTTTTTCCGTATTTAAATTTTATTTATGCCACACACCTACACACCTATTGCATACAGCTGAAATAGCAGACAAGCAGAAATAGCAGACAAGCACGCACACTGTTTCTGCAGTTATCAATGAAGTTTTTAGAATTAAGATTCTTGCTTTCGGTTTCTTACAGTTCTCGTTTGCTTTTTGTTATGAATATTAAATAGCGTAGATGTTTAGCCAATATGCTTTGTGAGTGTGATGGGTGATCGCATGATACAATTATGTAAGGTGAGAGTGAGAACCGAATACGTCATTCTCGGAGGTAAGTAGGGTGGTTGATAGTGATGAGGTGTCGGTATTTATATAACTTTTTGAGCCTTTGGTGGGCCTAAAGTACTGATCGTACAATCTTGATGTTAGCACTTGTTGGTCTGCTTGATCCTCAATGCGACAAAAATTCATGTTAGAACTCTCTAACTTATATAAATTTTACACAATTACATGAAATATATAGCCAACATTTGATGTTTTTGTTTGCTTAAACTTGCTACCTATTTATCGACAGTTTCCGGTTTTATCGACAAAACCATAAAATTTGTATGGGAGCCCCCCTAAGGAGTGGTCGGAGGGAATAGGTGTCAAAGGCAAAAATGTTCCTTTTGCAAAAGTAATGGGGGTCGGCCATACATATTAATCCTCTCGGGCACTCTTTTAAAAGTCATATGCTCATGTGTATGAAATAAATATACAAAAATCATAATATTTGTATGGGAGCCCCCCGAAGGAGTGGTCGGAGGGAATAGGTGTCAAAGGTAAAAATGTTCCTTTTGCAAAAGTAATGGGGGTCGGCCATACATATTAATCCTCTCGGGCACTCTTTTAAAGGTCATATGCTCATGTGTATGAAATAAATATACAAAAATCATAATATTTGTATGGTTGCCCCCCTAAGGAGTGGTGGGAGGGAACAGATGTCAAAGGAAAAAATGTTCTTTTTGCAAAAGTAATGGGGGTCGGTCATACATATTAATCCTCTCGGGCACTCTTTTAAAGGTCATATGCTCATGTGTAACTACTATATCTTTTTATTTTCTTTTCTACTTTTTCCTTCTCTAATTTATACTATTTTTGACATTTGACATTTGTTGCCATAATATTGCACCAACTGTCAAAAATAGTATAAATTAGAGAACGAAAAAAGTAAAAAAAAAAAAAATAAAATACACAAGCAAATGGCATTTAATGGACGCGACGCATTAGAAAATAGCCAGTTGTCAAGGCTATCTTGTGTAATTATATCATTGGTGAGCGGAGCTCGGCTCCCCGCAAAATCTCACCCACCCGCGAAGCATCTTGGCTAAACATCTAGGCTATATAATCTTTATTACAAAAACCAAACCATTAAATTTATTAAATTTAACTATATTGTTTTTAAATTTCAATATTTTTATGCAAATTTTCTTTAAATGTGATAGTTTTATTTTCAAATTCAAAATATTTGACAGATAGTTTTTTTAACAAGAAATTCGTGCATAGTTTTAATATATTTTTTATTAATTCTGTTTAAATATTTTAGTATTCTATTTAATTGAAAAAGTATTTAAATAAATTTGAAATATTTACGTGGTCGATTTATGCAAATGCGTTATTGGTGCAAAAACGACTCGCTTTCTGGATAAATTAAAAACGTTTTTGGGTATATTTAATATTTTTTCCTCTTAGTGTATTTCATGTCCAAACTCTTGTTTTAATCCATGACCAAATTCTTGACTTAATCAAATATACCGAATCCCTTTTCTAGTTTGGAAAGGTGTGTTGTAGGTGTGTCTTCACTTTTGTCCTAATCCATATCCTAATTCATGTCATAGTCCTTTTCCGGTTTCATCGTCCGGTTTACTTTTGTTTTTTTTTTATTTGTGAGCAGTGTTGGTTGCCACGAAATAAACTGTTGAAATTATAACTAACTAGATTTTTGTTGTTGTTGTTGTTGTTGTTGTTGTTGTTGTTGTTGTTGTTGTTGATAACTGAGTGAGTTGCTGGTTTGTAAGTTAAGATTCACAAAACCGTTTTTTACCAGTAAGTCTACCAGTACACCGATTGGTGTAGTACTCAACCAGACCTACAACCTACACTAGATCACTACAAAAGTGTGTCACCATACTATTTACTTGTGATGAGTAACCACAGTTGAATTTTAAGTGTATTATTTATATTATTTAACGAATATTTGAATACAAAAAATCACAAAAGAAATCATTATATTTGGAGTACTTCTCAATTTAATTACGGCAGAAATCGACTTTAACACGTAAGAGCAAAACAAAATATTTTTTTTTCAAGCTTATAACGTAGAGCCAAAAACGCTGAATATAACGTGCTTCTTTTTAGTTTTTATAACAACAATTTTTTAAGTGTCGTCAGAATAAACACTCATCTCATTGTTTATTGTTGTTGGAAGTCATTTAAATTTTTGCTCTTATCACATTCCTATTTGGCGTGACAAAAGCTTTAACAGATATTTGAAAACATTTGCTAATGAAATACATCTATACATATAGGCGACAAATATTTATGTAGATATATATGCATTTATAAATGTATGTAAATTTGTTTGTAAAATAAACATTTTGCTCTCGTCGAAAGCCTAACTAAATCTAATTGAAACCGCACAAAAAAAAACACAAATTACTATAAAAAAGATTTTCATCACATGCACAACATCGAACGGCATCGAAATGACGTCATTTCGACATGATTCTAATGATGTAGCAACATTGTTGATTTTTTTTTTAATTATTATATTTAAAATAATTTGGACTTATTTGTGGTAAATATTCTCGTCTTTTAATTTAAAAATTGTTTTTATAATTGTAGTTCTGTATTATTTGCACAAATAGTGGAGATTCTTAGTATCAAAACAAAAAAGCTAAGATTTCTCCTTTAAAATCTTTGAAGTGATCAAATAAAAAATAATAATTATTTTTCTTATTTACGAACCTTTTGTTTATTGATCAACTAAGATTACAATGAACGAAGCATCATACTTAGGGGATTCTTAAGGGGTCTGTCTAGTGTTTTACATGAAAAGTGAATTGATTTTGTTTAATTGGTTTTTTCTAATTAAACCAGACAATCAAATGTAATTTTTGGAAATTGGTTTAACATTTATAGAAGCTAACAATACATTGTATATAAAAAGTTCGATTTTCTAACTTATATTTAGCCACCAGAGAGCGACAAAATTGATCTTTATTAAAAAGAGGTATTTTTAAGTATGCACTGTAATACCGCCGTACATGTAAAATATGTGGTACTCGCATAGCAGTATTCGGATCTTTGTTGGAATCTCAGCTATGACTTAATTTTAACCCTATAATCCGCAACTGTCTAATAGCGATCCAAAGTGGTTGGGAATTTTTTCCTAGTATAATTTGCGCACTAGAAACTCAATGGCATCATCCATTTGTCATTTTGATGTTTTAACGTGACGGTGTTTCTTTATACTCATATTTCATGTCCAAACTCTTTTTGAAGCCATGACCAAACTTTTGACTCAACCAAATATACAGTTTGGAAAGGTGTGTCTTAATTTTTGTCCAGGTCACATTCCTTTTTGTAGTCCGGTTTTATTGCATTGTTTTTTTGTTTGTGAGCAACGTTGGTTGCCACGAAAAAAACTGTTGAAATCATAACTAACTGGATTATTATTATTATTAGCCCCATTTTTTTGCTACCGACTTACAAAAGAACACTAGGCAGGATAACTAAATACATGCAAAACAACAACACAAACTCGGTTGTTTGTACGAGTTCAGCCAACGCGGTAAATTAATATCCGACTTGTTATGCAGTGTTGAAAAGTAAGAAAACTGCTCTATTGTGAATATGCTCTGAAAAAATCCTTAGGAAATTTCATGCAAACGTCAAACTCATTTTTTTATTTTCATTTTCTCATGTTTATTTCAACAAACTAATCATAAGTTTTTCAACAGTTGTTGCCAGCGTTGTTAAGCGTTGTTGAGTTGCATGTTGCTATGTTGTTGTTGTTTTTCTTGTTGTTGTCATATGCGTCACATTAGGCGGTACCCTAAGGGTCCTCATGACGCCGTAATTTTTTTTTTTGTTTTATCATGTGCCCGAAGACCTCAACTTCATTTTCGTTCCTTAAAATTTGCCGTTACGCCAGTTAAAATTCCATGCAACGTTTTTTCATGGTTGTAGTATTTTTACAGCATTATGTGGTTGCCATCTTGAAATTCTGATGATAAGAATTTTTTTCGTATTTTAGTTGTGAGGCGTAATAACACATCTATGCTGACGTGCCGTCAACATCTGGTGCCGTCAACATCTTTCTTTTTTATTTTTGTTGTAAGGCCAAGTATAAATTCTTCATTTTGCTTTTTAAACATTTATTGTAGCTTATACACTCACCGAGTAAAAATTCAATGCAACGCCGCTGTATGAATGTTGTATTGTCGATCTTTGAGTTGCTCTCTCTGTGTCCCCATGACGTCAGAAATTTTTTGTCTAATTTTGTTGTGAGGGCTTAAAAAAGCCCTTTGTTGGTGTATTATATTTTTAATCCTAGCCCTAATTGTCAGTGAGTAATAATTCCATGTAACAAATTTACAGTTGCGTTGCTTAAGCAGCTCCCACCGCGTCCCGATGACGTTCTGAATTTTTGTTTTGTTTTTATAATGAAGTGAAAACCTGAGACCTCGAACTTCAGACCTGGCGGCTCGAAAGTTTACACTTTAACGCACTCGACGACGGCCGCCACTCATTGGTCTAGCTACAAAGTGAATAACAACAATCATGAAAGTATTGAAGTTGTTGAATTTTAAAAAGTTGACTTTTTAAAATAGCATTAAAATTACAACCTATTGAATCAGCAACATATCACAACGACAGCAAACGGCTTGGTGGTTAAAGCATAGAACTATCAGTCGACAGGATTTAAAGTTCGATTCCTACGACGGGCAGGGAAAATTTCTTTTAATTCAAAATTTTTTTGCTGCAATCAATTCTAAGAAAAAGTGTCGGGAAAAAGTATTGTTTTTGAGTGTATTTCATAATATTATGAATTTTTGTACTGCAGCATAGAAACAAAGTAATCTGAGCACCTGAATGTTATATTATAAAGATGTCATCTAAACACATTTCGTTTCCAAAAATTTACCGCCTGAATATATTGCTGCCTTTTGGCGCCCTTGGCTCTAGCCTACATAGCCTAGTGGAAAATTTGCCACTGCGTATATCCCAGAAATGCGTACCTATTTCAACTTGATATTTTTGGAGGATAATCTGGAGATATTATATAGGACTAAAAAATAAAGCAAACTAAAAACTATTAATTTCGTACATTCACAAATCTAGGCAGGCCCCTTAAGAGTAAATAAATGAGAAAAAAACTAGTTTTAAATATTTTCACAATTTTTGCACCTGCAAAATTTCTGTGTTGTCATTCGAGTTCTTAGGAAAATATCTACAATTAATTTGTCTGGTTTAGTATAAATCATAATTGTGTTTATTAAATGCGTCTTAAAATATTTCACAAAATAGAAAAAAAAAATACCATAGTTGAAAATTTCCTAATTTTGATGTAAAATATTCTTTGATATTGTGTCGATTAAAATTATTTATTCATCACCGGATGAAGGGATACTATAAGATTATATATCCAACACAGTTTGAACGAAACACTTGAAAATCCAGTATCTGTCCATCTGTCAATTTGTTTACAAATTTTGTTTTAACAATATCTTAATAACTGATAAGATTATATTTTTTTTCCTTTGTTTTTGAACTGCTCTCATGCCCAGTTTCATCAAATAATTCTAAAAACTTAACAGCCTGATAAACTTTTATACGCAGAAATTTAATTTCATCACAGTTTTTAGTCTGTTTACTTTTAACAGGTCGATAAAAAGGTTTGCGTAGCGAACTTTTTCAGAGTGGTGATGATCACCGGTAGAAGACCAACAGTTGAACTAAAAACAAAACAAAAATTAAATAACAATGCAAACACAATATTGCAAATACCATTTTGCTCTTTAATGCAACAAAATTTTAAAAAGCAATCAGGATGGATCAAAACTCTCGACTTTCTTGCAATAAACAAGCTTTTATGTATATTTTATTGTAATAGATTCATCCGCATCTCTGCTTTTAATAGGTCTGTTTCCGTGTTCGTTTGAAGTTACTTGAAGTTGAAAGCATTTCCGTACACATTTGTTACACAGTGTTAAAATTAAATTGTTGTGAAAAAAAAATTTATGAAATTGGTTAGAAAATAAATAAAAATAAAGTTAAAATATGCAAAATGAACACAAATGTAAGCCAAAGGTTCCTAGACAACAATTCACGTGCAACTTCTTTGAATTTTCCATTCCTTTAAATAAACCAACCAGCAAATTAAATTTATATTTAATTTCAAGTGTCAAAGAACAGCTGTTGTGCTTGAACTTTACTTGGATTTTCTCATTTTGACAGATATCAAATGACTCTCTATTACTCGAAATTTAATTGAACTTTACTTGAAACGAGTACGGAAACATACCTAATATGTCAAGTGATAGCTGAGTTTCTTAATTTCACTGTAAAGAAAATATAGCGAGATGTGTTTTTTCAAATTTGATACCAACTAGGAAATGGAAGACCAAATTGTACATTGGTATTCTTGTGATACACCTCGGTATATATCTATACTACTTGTTTACTTACGTAAAGGGAAGAAAGCATGTGAAGCTTGCGAAAAATTTCAAGTAGTTTATTGTTGCAATGCTCTAAAAGAACTGCTGTGGTTCACGAAATTTCGAGCTGAACTATACTCCCGAGTCAGGGAGGCCAGCTGAGGTTGATGATGATCAAATAAAGGCATTGCTAGAGTCAAACGACATAAAGATTGAACATCCATCATGCAACCGTTCAAGAACATCTGAAGAAGCTGGGATATATAAGCAAGCTTGATGTGCAGGTGACTCGTAGATTTTAAGCATCTGTGAAACCCTCTAAACGGGAGGAAAAATACTCCTTTGATGAGAATGATGATGAGAAGTGAATCCTGTACAACAATGTGGTCTGCAAACGGTCTTCGGTCCCAAAGTGGTGGTTCGTCTCAAACTGATCATTGATCAGAGGAAGGTTATGCTTCAGTATTTTGATGTGTATTGCCGGAAATTGGACTATTTAAAGGAACCATTCGGAACCGTCCTGGGTAGCCTTTTTATTAAGAAAAATTTGCATTTCATGAAGACAATGTGCGAACATATACAATTTTGGCCACTCGTTAAAATAAAATGGAGCTTGAATAGGATATGTTGGCAGAACACCTTCAGGTTTCCACTTATTTCGTTTTTATAAAACTTCTTGGACGGGGTATGACATTCGATCAGATGAGGCTTCAAGTCAGCACCTTGTTCAATTTTTCGTCTTTAAAGATAGGCGGATAACTTAAAATTTAAATAAAACACGGGATGATGTTTTTAAAATACATGCAATCAACTTTTTTTTTTTTAGATAATTTTTACACATTATTGTTTGACTATAATTTCGGGTATGTGGCCTCCGCGGCTGGCACGCACATAGGTCCGCAATCTGGAGGTCCAATTGTCACACACTCTTCGCAGTAAATCAAGCTGTATTTCGGCAATAACGCTTCGAATGCAGGCTTCCAAGTGCTTTATTTTTTCTGGTTTATCCTCGTAGGCTAACGACTTTACGGCTTCCGGAATTTAAGCCCGATGAAGTTACGCCAGAAAAAAAAATGGTAAAAAAGCCCGAAATACTCCATACAAAATCGGGCATTAATTCCTAGGATAAAATACCCCAAATTTTGAGTGGTTTTGTCATATTTTTGGGTGTTTGTGCCAAAAAATATCGGGTCTTTTTTACAAATATTTGAAATGGAAGAAAGACCTAAAAAAAAATTGGAATTTAGGCCAAAAAAAAAAAAAAAAAAAATTGGGCATTTTTACCAAATTGAAATAAGGAAAAAACGCCCGAATTTTTGTTTATTCCCAAAAAGTTCAGAAATTTCAAACTCCTTGTGATAAAATGGTTTGCCCTTGCACGGAAGCTAAAAACACAACATTCCTTATAAGGGCAAATTATTTTATCATAAAAAAAAAAGAAAAATACAATTTGGACCTTATTCGGCCTTAATGTCCATGAAATCCTTGTTCATGGAGTAACATAAAAAAAAAATAGAATTAAGGAAATGTTTGCAGACATTTTCACAGAGGAACATTAATTTTCTGCTCAAATCTGTTCTTTTATATCTTGTTTATCTTATAATCACAGTGCAGCTGAGCACACGTATCGTGGCGGATCGCTAGCGTTACATCACCCCGGCCCCTACACCTCCGCCGTCGTTATTTCTTTTTGGAAACAAACTTCTTGTTTTGAAAAGATTAGTATTTCCCATGTACGAAATGTTTTTATAGATTTCTAAGCATGATTCATTGAAATAAAATGGGCCTTGAAAATTCTGCTCATTTTTTTTAGTTCAAGTCAAATGCAAGTCACAAGTGGCGGACGTGGCGCAGTGGGTATCGCGATGCAGCTGAGCAAACGTATCGCTCACTTCGAAATTTCGGTTTTTGTTTCAGGGCCATTTTTCCAAAAATTGTAGGGCTTTTTTCGTGTTTGTTGGGTAAAATTTCGTTTATTTCGCGCCCATTAATTTACATCTCAAATCTGTTGTTTAATATTTGGATAGTCTTACATTGAATCTGGATCACGGAAGTTGCGCCCGAAGAATTTGGAAATAAAGCCCGAAACACTGCTGAAAATTTCGGTCGTAATTTCCATTTTTTTTTAGGTTTAATTTCCAAACCATCCGGGCGTAAAATCCCTTTTTCGGGCTCAATTGCCATTTCAAATTCGGGCGTTTTTTCCAAAATTCGATGCTATGGAATGTCGGGCTTTTTTTACATTTCTTTTTTCGGACGTAAGTTAACCGGGCGTAAGTTCACCGGGCGTAAGTTCTGGGAGCCCGACTTTACATATCCCAAAAAAAAAAAAAAATAATCGAATGGCATCGATTGTTAATTGTTTGTCAAATGTTTCTTTCAGTATATTTATCGCGCTCCGTACCGCACTTTGTGTGGCATGTAGTGCCGTTCTGCTGAAACCATAGTGACTACAGATGTGTTCGCCAGTGTGATGTTATGATGTAAGAACCCCTTTTCTTCGCCAAAAAGATCGTGACGGAGACACGACTGACCCCCTTTGGCCTTTTTTTGTACACGTTCAGTCGGAGAAGTCCATTTTCAAAAACAATTATTGCCAAAAATACTCGGCAGCGCTTATGGTCGCGTGTGAGCAATCGTGGCACCCATCGCGCGAATAACTTTTTCATATCCAAATATTCAGGAAAAATCGACGATCTGTTTTGGACGACCTGAATGTTCAGCGTCACTTGTGCTGGTACGGCCACAACGGAATTCAGTAAACCATTCAAATTGAATTGGTTTCTGTGATGCGTTTTTAGTTTTGAAAATTTTTTTTTTTTAAATTTTTTTTTAAAAAAAGTAGTTGAATCTATAAAAATTCAATGTGAATTTACCCACATCTAAAATCCCTATTAAAATATATCAAAATAAAAGAAATGTGTTATGAAGTTTTTATTAATTCATTTATTTTAAAAAGTTAAAATTATCAAAAACTGCAGGGAGTGCATACTCTATCTTTAAAGATACAACCAACTAAAGTGACCCAGTAAGGTGCCAAATGATCGAAATTTTTTCGAACCACTTAAAATCACTAAAGGATATGTTTTGAAAGCAGTCAGTATTTTTTCCTAATCAAAATTATTTATCTGTTCCTAGAAGTTAAACTGTTAAAAATAGTGTTTATTTAAGTAAAAACTATTTTTTTGACTTTGTACATAATTTTTTTAAAAAGTATGACAAATAGTAGTAAAAACTATTTTTTTATTTAAGACTTATAATATTCTAAATAATATAAAACCGATTTGAAAAAAATCAAACCAAAAATATAGCCGTAGGAATTTCTTGAATGGTTGTATCTTTAAAGATACACGGTGCATTTAAGGGTTAAGTTGTATTTAAAGTTTCTACGCGGGAATTAAAAAAGGTCACTGACTTCTCAAATTGCCTTCGTAACGTGGACTTTTCTTTAAAGCTGTTAACATAACTCTTCCAGTTTCTTAGGCAAAGGGATTTACATGAATTTAGGCAGTTGATTCGTATATTAGAAGAAAATTTTGCCTTTAAATCAAAAAGTTGAGAATAACATTTCTTTAAAAATTGCTTAATTTATTTCATTCTAGAATAATCAATTCTACAGCTACGTCATCTTCACGATGAACAAAAAAGAGTCCATGCAGTTGCGCCAGGAACACAGGGAGTGGTTCACAGTAAGTAGCTTCTTCAGAATACATCGATTCTTTGAACTTGACAATCTTTTTTGTAGACACTGCAGAGCGAATTAAACGACAAGCTGGGCATCGATAGCTTCCTGGTGCAGCCTATACAGCGAATGACCCGTTATCCGCTGTTGCTGCAGCAATTTATATCGGTAAGAAGGTGGGTGGTAGGTGTGGCGAATTTGATCGATTCAAAACTCGTGCAAATTTATAGGAATTCTACAAATCCGGCATAAGCTGTAAGCCAGTGCTCATGTCTGTCTGTAAATTGGAGACACGCATGCGTCGTTTTCTTGAGGTAGTCAACCAAGCAGAGGAGGTGCACAATATCGATGAGCTTAGCGATGTAAGTGAGGAGCGTAGCACATTTTCATGACGTTTTGGAAATAATTAATCTTTCTACAGATCAATATCCTGTCACAAGGAAACTTTCGCAGATACACTGAGCTCGATGCCTATCAGCATAGATTGCGTAAGAAGTATCGCGCGAAAGTGTTTCTATTCGATCACTGTTTATTATGCACCGAGGTACGTAAGAAGCGGTTAGCCTACCGATGTCACTATGCCTGGGAGTCACTCGAACTGTTGCCAAATACCTCGAAGCACGTCACAGTATCCACCAAAGTCCGAAAAACCATCAGTACGAGCAGCGAATCAGCGGATCAGCTGCTAAAGGAGGAGCTTGAGCTGTACGCGCTGGATGTAAGCTCAATGACGCAATGGTTGCGTTGTGCGCGAAAAATAAACGAGCAAGCACGTGTGGCGGCAGCAGGGCGTGGCAAGTTCTCGCTGCCCATGGATTTGGTGCTGGGCGTTTTACTCGCCATTTGGCTGATATGGCGATATTTGTATTGAGCAAAAGTGAACCCTTTGATGGAGTATGTGGTTCGTTGGGTGTTCATAGGTCGGGTGATTTTATACAGCTTAATTTTAGTTTTAATAAAATTAAGCTTTAAATAGAGAAATAAAACGGACGGCATTTTCTCTGAACCTCATAATTTTCCATTCTGTTGGTTTTCTGGTCATGCATCATTATTTCGTTGCTATAGTTTATTATTTGTTGTTGTTGTTTTTTCTGCTATTCCCTGCTGTAATCTGTGTCCTCTCAGCGCATTAAAGCAAAAACAAGAAGAGCGGAAAATAAGCAGCTTTTGACGATTATGATAAATTGTCAGCGCTTCGAGGATACGCTTTTGTGTGTGTGTGTTAGTTTATTTATCCATGCATATGCATACATGAATGTCCTTCTTTTGGCATCCTTAATGCTGAACATAAACAGCAGCAGCCTCCACATCTTCTCTAGCTTCTTGTTCTTCTTGCTTCTTTTGTGTCCTTAATGAAGTTGTTGTTGTTGTCGCAGGATGCACTGCAACATCTGCATGACAACAAAATTTGATTTATTTTGTATGCTGGCCAGATAAACGGCGAATTAGTCGAAATTTTTGGAAAATAGCAGAAAATTCTAAATTGCACAGTGGGCGAATTTTGACAAAAAACAAAAAAAAATTGTAAAAAACATTCGATAATTATCGTTAGAGAAGCTCTTGAGTTTTTGGCCCATTACTTAATTTGTATAAAATAATCCAATGCCATCCAATTAGCGTTTTTTCGGAAAATTTTCACAAATATTGGAAAAATTACTTAAAAAAAAAAAAAAATAACTGTGGCCATTTCAGCCCTTAAAAGGACTTTGACCTAGCTTCTTATGATCAATTGTGTTGTGCGTGTTATTAAGTTTGTACACAATTGACCGAGAACCGGACCTACATGCTTAACGCCGACTCCGAACGGCGATGAACGGAATGTTCTCGTTCTCAAGAAGCTTTACATGGCATTTTGATAACTCTCTGAGGTTTGCCATTGTCTGCAGAGAGGAAAAATTACTTACATGGATATTATTTAATATGGGGTTTCAAGGTACCCTCCTAAGGTACCTTTTTAAGCAATCTAAATGCACCAAATACGAGTATCAAAGCAAAAGCAAAAATAAAACTAAAAACAATAAAAAATTATCTTTCAATTAAAATGAAAATAAGGACAAATATTAGAACGAGGAACTAAATAAATATTAGGAAAAAATATTAGGCAAGGATTAGAAAAATGAAAAGGGCAAGGATTTCAACAAAGATTAGGACCAGGAATAAGATAAGGAGTTGAACAATGATTACAACATAGAATTGGATAAGGATAAGGACAAAAATTAGAAAACGATAAGGAAAAGGACTATTAAAATGATTAGGACAAAGAAATGAAATAAAATGGAATAGAAGGATTTGGAAAAACTAAGGACAGGATTTAGAACAAAGATTGAGAAAATTAGTGGGACAAGGATTAGGAAAGGGATTCGAAAAAGGATAAGGTCAGAAATTTGGAATAAGGTCAGAAATCAAGCGTTTGGACAAAGAGTAACACAAAAATTAGAAAAACTAGTAAGAAATGATCTTCGACTGGGCCGAAGTTATAATACCCCCACGGCCGAACCAAAGTATATTCAAAGTCTTAAGCAATCAATAAAATGTTTATCTGTAAAAACGTTTTCGTTATATTTTTAACAGAAAATATTCGCTTTTGTTTTTTGATAAAATGGCTTTGTATGGGAGCTGGGCGTGGTTTTCACCCAATTTGGTTGAATTGCATACACATAGTACACGTTATATATCAAAGTTCATATGCAAAATTTCAAGTCCATACATTAATTTTTGTGGATTTTAGAGAAATTTTACCTTTTTGATAAAGTTACTTTGTATGGGAGGTAGACGTGGTTTCCGATTTGGTTGAATTTCATACTTAGAGAGTATTTTGAACCTTAAAACTCATATGCAAAATTTGAAATCCATATATTAATTTTTGTTGAATTCTAAGAGATTTTACCGTTTTTAAAAAAGTCACTTTGTATGGGAGGTAGGCGTGGTTTTCATCCGATTTGGCTCATTTACGAACTTGACCTTCATTTTTTAGATAAAGGCTTAAATATTGAATTTCGTGATGATAGCTTTACAATTACGGCTGTAATCGTGATCACATACAGACGGACAGACGGACATGGCTAAATCAACTCGGGTGGCGATGCTGATCAAGAATATATATACTTTTCTATACCTACCACGCCTCCTTATGGGCGTTACAAACGGAGTGACAAAATTAATATACCCCCATTTACGTTTTTTAAACGTGGGGGTATAAATATAAGAATAAGGATAAGAATGACAAATTTCGCAACAGAAAAAAAAGATAGGAACAAGAAGTAGGATAAGGGTAAAGATACACTATTACGTCAGAACTTACGGCTGTGTCCACGATACAGCCAATTAATTTTTTTTGTAAGATAATGATTTACGCTTCCCCATCCACAGTATTCTCCACATATGGTTCCTAGCGGCTATAAACTTTTTCTCCAATCTTAAAGGATGGCTCATGGAAAAAAGATTACCATCAAATGATAAAGTTGAATTGGAAACTTATTTGTATTTTGAGGGATTGAACAAACCGTACTATTCAAAATGTGTCAGAATGTTAAAAATTCGCTGGGCTTTTAGTTTGAAGAGTGTCGAGATAAAAGAAGAGTACGTTTAGTAAAAAAAATAATATTCCAAAAAGATTACATTTTTTTACAATCAGACCAATAGCCAATAAATTAATGTGGTGTTTGTACTAATAATGTTCTTTTTCGATATTTTCTATGTTAAAATACAGTGAAAGCTCCGATAAACGGACGTTCTAATAAGCGGACATCTCCTATAAGCGTACACATTCTTGGGAACGAACAATTTTTGGTTTGTTTCCATAGAAAATGCTCTCCCATACACTGCCTTTCCGATAAACGGACGCGGACTTACAAACATGTATATTTATCAAAAAATAATCTCCCATAAGCCGACGAGAAGATATAATAAGCGGACAGTTTTGTCTTTTTTTTTATCACAAACATTACTGCTTTTATATATTTAATTTTTTTTGTGTTTTTGGCAGTTCGGGGGTTTTTTTATTCTTTTTTACTCTTATTTACTCATAATTTTTGCTCACTTATAAGCGCTGCTCACTTGTAACGGTAAAGTAAAACAATTAGTTTTAGCGTTTGCTCTAGTTTATGGGTTAATCCATGATACAATTATAAATACAAGGTAGGAGTGACAACTGGCTATTTTCTCACGAGTGTCTTGCATCGACTGTCATGTTTTATTTTGACGTAGAATACGTCATTCTCGGAGGTAAGTAGGGTGGTTGATAGTGATCAGGTGTCGGTATTTAGGTCACAATTTGAGCCTTTGGTGTGCCTAAAGTACTGATCGTACAATGTTGATGTTAGCACTTGTTGGTCTGCTTGATCTCACTGGGAGAAAAATTCATGTTTGAACTCTCTAACTTATATAAATTTTACACAATAACATGAAATATAAAGCCAACATTTGATGTTTTTGTTTGCTTAAGTTTGCTACCTACATATTTATCGACAGTTTCCGGTTTTATCGACAAAACCATAAAATTTGTATATATTAACCCTCTGCGGCACTCTCTTAAAGGTCATATGCTCAGGTGTATGGAATAAATAAACAAAAACCATAAAATTTGTATGGGAGCCCCCTAAGGAGTGGTCGGAGGGAATAGGCGTCAAAGACAAAATTGTTCATTTTGCAAAAGTAATGGGGGTCGGTGATACATATTAACCCTCTTCGGCACTCTCTTAAAGGCCATATGCTCAGGTGTATGGAATTAACAAAAACCATAAAATTTGTATGGGAGCCCCGCTAAGGAGTGGTCGGAGGGAATAGGTGTCACAGGCAAAAATATTCCTTTTGAAAAAGTAATGGGGGACGGTGATACATATTAACCCTCTCCGGCACTCTCTTAAAGGTCATATGCTCAGGTGTATGGAATAAATATTTTGCTAAATATTTTTTAAAAAAGATGTCATCAAAAGCGAATTGAATAATTCTACGTCTTATGTTACGACATAGTCGAAACTACTGTATATTTTTTTACCTGTTTTCGTTCTCTAATTTATACTATTTCTGACAGTTGGTGCAAGACGAAAGAACTATCACTCCTACCTTGTATAGTTGTATCATGGGGTAAATCATTGAAATTACAAGAACAATCCAGTTTTACGTTGACTCTTGCACAGTTACAAAAATTATAAACATATATAATATGAATTAATTGTGTACTCGTTTCGTTGTTTGTCTATTAAAATATAAAAATTATTTTAAATTAAAATATCTTAATGGCCATTTTTTTAATTTGAAATTTAATATTATGTTTTACGACATTCCCATAAGCGGACATCTCTCATATGCGGACAAAAAGTAGGTGACCGTCGGTGTCCGCTTATGGGAGCTTTCACTGTAATATAATTTAGATATGTAACAAGTTCTTTCTATGAATTTATAAAAAATCTTCAGAAAAAATGTCGGTTTTGAAAGTTACATTTTTTAAAGTGTCAGGATTGTATATTATTATTTTTTGATGAAATTTTTCGAACAAATTCTTGTTCCATAAAGTAACTTAACATAGTGGATGCTCATAAGAGCCAGGGATGGTATTTGTAGTGGATAAGGACTTTTTTACCTCCTTTCGATAATAAAAAGTTCCGAACCCTTTTTGGCTACAAAAAAGTAATTTCGAATATAATTCATCACAAAAAAAAGTAGATACTTTCGGATTTGATTCACCAAGTTTTATGTGACAAGTTGTTAAACACATCATTACGTCTTATCAGGCGAAACTCATAATATAATCCGTTTACTTTCAAAAATAAAGAATTTCCTCATAAGGAACTAGACTTGGCAGAAACAATTAATTCTGAATATAGAGTATTTGGAGATCATGAAGAGTAAAAGGTTTTTAAGAAAAGCGCAATATCGGAATTCTAACTAAATGTTGGACAAAATAAAAATGAGCTGAATTATTTCATGTTTGCCAATATTTTAAGAATAGAACAAAATGTTCAAATCGATACCTGTTTTTAAGATTGGCCATGTCCTAAACAAAAAAATCTGTCAAATGAAAACCTAGATGAGGAAGAACTTTAATTTAAGTACAGTTATAAGCATTATGATAAGAAGGGGATAAGATTTATTATATTTGTTTTATTGGATTTGAAAATCCTTTGTTTATTGTCTTTTTGTGATTTTTTATATAAAATTTTATATAAAATATAAAAACTTTTTTTAAAAAAAAAAAAAAAAAATAAAACCGACTTCAAAATCGCTACAAAGTAAAAAATAATTTTAAATTAATTTTTCTATTAATTTTTTGGTCAAATTTTTAAAGTTTAAAAGCTTTGAAGGCGGTGCCAATCTTTGCCAAACAATCATGATTTTTTTGCCATCCCTGCACTATTTAAAATTTTTTTTTATTTAAACACATAAACCTTTTTACCCTATTGGTTTGGGTGAGCTTGTAAAGCTATTAAAGTGTCACGCTCTTTTTTGAACACCGCCCACTTTATTAACCGTAGTTTATAATGATTTTTCTTAGCCCTGTGCCAAATTTCAGTTCCCAAGTATAAATATTAACCGATATATTGTAGTTTCCTTAAAGTGCCACATCATATGTACATCTCGCCCACTTTTGTAATGATCCTACCTACCCACCTACCTGCATAACAAATTTTAGAACCCTGGTGCCAATATGAACTGTTAAGTGACAATATCAACAGTGTTTTTTACTATTGTCACACTTCTCTGTCGAACGACCCCCACTTTCTTCGTCACATTTTGTAATAATTCTTCCGATTCGTGTAAAGAATTTTATTACTCTAGTGTCAATATTATTCGATTTGCAGCGTATTTGTAATATTGCCATAATTTGTAATAATTGTGCCTATTCCTACACAAAATTTCAGTACCCTAGTGTCAATATTACTCGAGATACAGTGTTTTTCTAATATTGACACACTCCATTGGCGAATAACGGCCACTTTCTTTACAGTAATTTATAAGAATTTTGCCTACCCCTGTATTTTTACTGTAAATTTTAGTACCCTAGTGTCAATACTATTTGAGATACAGTAAGATCGTAGAAAATGAGGTCCGATGGGTCAGTACTATAAGGGGTCAACTGAGGCCAATAGGTCCTAGAAACAAAAAATAGGTCTCCCTGAGACAAAAACATAAATATATAATTTTTTTAAATCGGACGGTAAATACCGAAGTTATAAAGAAATATGTCAATGCGGGACCTCTACGTTCGGTCTAAAAAACAAAAAAAAACCTTTTTCGAAACTTTCTTTCAATAATGCTTCAGATTAGCTGGTGTGCGGCTACAATTTTTTTGTTGCCTATAAGGCGATTCTAAAAAATGTACATGCATTAAAAAAAAAAAAACAAGAAAACAAAAACCAACGAACTTGGGGATCTCCTCCTTTTTAAAACATTAAAAAAATTAAATATAAAAGTGCCCATGGTATAATAATACAAGGTAGCATTGACAGCTGCTTATTTTTTTTTTTACAAGAAACCAAAAACAGCTGTTTGCTACAGCTTCTTAAGTTGTGTTTTTTTGGTGGTTTCCCAAGCAACTGCCAATACTATCTTGCAATTATTATACCATAATATGTGCCTGAGGGTAGCAAAAGCTTATTTTACAATTTTAATAAAAACTACTCTCGCGCCTGAAAAAGTACTTTCGGGAAGTCACTCAAAGAGACGATTCCAAATAAAAAATTTAAGATTTAAGATAATTTAAGATAATTTTGTTCACCTATTTTCTCACCGTACAAAGCTGTTAACAAGCACTTTTCACATGTTACTTTTTAAAGAATTCTGTTTTAATATTCATAGAATCTATTAAATTATCATTATTTTTGAAATTGTTATGATTTTTATAAAAATAACTAGCCTTTTCCCGGCGCGCGTTGCTGCACCCTGCAACTATATGGGAACATAATAGGTGTATTCAAAACTTTCCTTTGACTCATAGTTTGACACCACTGTCGTTTTCCACTGCCCGTTACAGTTTCCCAGTAGCAGGAGATCACCAAATAGTAACTCCATTTTGAGTTTGTATGTAAGTATTGCTACTTTTACTTTCAAAGCTATTCGAGAATACAAATTTTAACTACATATATGGGCGGAGCCACACCCTCTTCTATAATGCTCATCCCAGTTTTCTAGCAGATGGACATTACCCTGTGTTAGTACAGTTGCCGACAGTGAGCATACAGACTAAATCACCAAAATGTAGCCAAATCGACGAAAACCGTAGGAAATATAGCATTTTTATTGATTTGTGGGTGGTAAAAGGGGGTGTGACAGAAATTTAAACCATCTCGTACTTGAAAAAAATGTACTACCAAAATTTCAGCTCTATCGGCTCAGTAATTTTGAAGTTTCCAGCCATCACACAGACAGCGTTTTGTTTTTTATATATATAGATTATTGGCTATAACTTTTGATTGGTAAGAGATACTAAGATAATTTTTTCTAAAAAATTAATTTTTTAGCTTGTTTATTTTTTCAAAAATATAAAAACACAATATTGGAAAAAAAATGTTGTTTGCAAAAATCAAGGTGTAGGCCTTGCTTTTTGAATCACAAAACTGGTTTTTAATTTTTGCGTAAAATTGAAATAATTTTTGCTTATAAATGTTACAGCTTTTAAAAAGATTTGAAAATTTGCGAATTTGAATTTAAATTATTTTTACAACAAAAAAACTTTGAGCCTTTTTTTGAGGAAAACTCCAAAATTTTAGATCTTTTTTAAAAAAAAATATTTAAAATATATATACTCAACTAACGGTATTTTTGCAATAAGGTTTTTATAGTACTTTGATGAAGCTTTAAGACAAAAAAAAATTTAACAAAGTGTATAAAAAAGCAGCGGAGATATTTGAATCGAAAGTCACAAAATTAAATTTCTGATTGTGTTTTTCTCATTTTTGAGCACGATGTTGCATTAAATATATCGTTGTAGTAAAAGTTTTCATAGTTTCCAAGAAATGTTCATGTTTTTGATGTCAAAATAACGGAAATTTTTTAATTTTACTAAATTTAAGAAACATTTTATATTTTGTATGCAACATGTAACAACTAAAAATATGCGATTTTGTAAAAAATTTGTACTACAGCACCATCTGGTGTCTAAGGTGGTTCAAAGAAGATACTGTCAAAAAACTTATCGTACCTGAGAACTATTATATACCAATTTTTATTTTAATCGCATTAGCGGTTTGGGAGTTTTAGGTGGTTTTACAAAAAATTTGTACTATAGCGCCCTCTGGTATTCAAGATAGGTCAAAAAAGATAGCAGCAAAACACTCAACCTACATTAAAACGACTGTATACCACTTTTTATTCTAATCGCATAAGCGGTTTGTGAGTTTTAGGCAGTTTTGTAAATTGTTACTACACCGACCTCTGGTGTTCAAGGTGGATAATTGATAATTGATAATATCAATAATTGTTAATTGATTGATAGCCCACAAACACGCACCATACCAAAAAACTTCTATAAACAAATTTCCATGTTAATCGGATGAGTAGTTTAGGAGTCTATTGCATAGTTACATACGACATTTAGTTCCAAAGCAATTCGATATCATAAATTTGGCCTGTGTGGCCAAATTCCCCCTTGTCTTATGTTCGCTCAAATATATAATAACTACCTCTTGGGCCCATAACGTCTACATATCAAGTTCCACTATCAAAAAATGTACAACTCAGAAATAATAATGATTTCTAAAAAAAGGCGTATATATAGTTAGACCACGCCCAGTTTTAGTATAGTTGCCGACAGTAAACATACGAACTCATTTACCAAATTTTAGTCTAATACGACCAAAAAAGTCTTAAATATATCATTTTTATTGATTTGTGGGCGGTAAAGGGGGTATGGAAAATTTGTACTATGCCTATATTTTTCGCGCAGATGCAAACTAAAGTGAGACTTGCCAAATTATTCCAATGTTTCATTTATCTCCAATTACCCTTGCAAATATTTCCCCATATACACCATATGTGCGCACCTGTATTTTTTCACACCTGCATTGTTGATAAGTTCTTTAAAATGCCTATAATTCATGAACTAATACACATACAAAGACCATTTATACAAAAAAACCTTCGTATTGACGTCACCTTTCATGGGAAATTCCAAAAACAAAATCGGTTCACGCATTACCGAGAACATCAATTTCATACACAATGCAACTTATTTTTATATATATAGAAGATAGATAGATATAGAAGATTAATTGAGCAATTTATGAAAAGTCAAATATTGGTCGAGTTGTTTGAAAAATTATTGCAGGTTCGAGATCAGACGAAACTGAAGGAAAATATTTTCTTTTTTATTTTTTATAAAATGCTTCAATATATAAATTTCTCAATAATTATAAAAACTTGTTCTCCTTGATTCCATCAGGGCTCGAACTTTGGTTCCATTCGAGCTTGGTCTCGAATCATCGCTGGGACACTTTAAAACTTTTTAATAATTCCATATTTCTCTCAACTGTTCCACCAAAATACCAACTCTCAGAAATAAACTCTCATGAAATCTTCACAAATGAGAGTTTAGTTTTAATTTGAATTTAATAAAAAATATTATTAAAATATTTCGCAGCCGTGGCCGAGTGCGTTACGCAGTGTGGGGACCACTTGATGCTAATGAGAGCCCAGGATGGAATCCCAAGCTTTTTTCAATTGAAATTAATTTTTCAAATCGGTCGTCACCTCTCTGCAAGCAATTGCAAACCTCAGAGATCTGAGCCATCTCTCAGAGATAAGTTTCAAATCTTAAAAAAAATTCCAGATCTTACTGCCAGATCTTATCGGTACTTTTCATATACATTTGATCTAATTCTTGATGTTTCATTCCGAATAAAAACTCCGAATATCTTTGGTTTGGCTCCTGTAAAGCCTGCAAAAAGTATTTTTTTTTAAATTTTTAACAATATGTTTATAAATTAACTTTTTAAATTAACCATTTTGCATTGAATTTGCATTGTAACTGGATCGTAGATTAATTTTTAACTATATAGAACAGCCATGGTGAATACAAATTTCCCCTCTATTCACAAACTCTATAAATTAAATGTCAGTCAAACGCTCCCGACATGCAAATGCATGTGATAACGAATCCGTGTCTTACAACTTGCACGAAATCGTTGTATCGTCCTTTGCAAGCAATTCTAACGAAGACACTACAGAGCTGTCCAGCATCCCAAGATACCAATGGCATGAGTGAAAAGATGAAGTAACTAAAAAGACAAAAAAAAAAAAGAGAAGCATGAGGAAATTTCTCTGCCCCTGGAATCTCAGCAAGCAGCTCTATAAATATTTGTTTGTTGCACATTTGCTGCCAAGAAAAAAGAAAAAAAAATAAAAAGAACTACAACGAGCAGAGCAAACACACAACAAATGCAACAATATGTTCTGCTATCAAAGTAAAATCCCAAGGATGGTAAAACATACACATACACACTCACTCTCACACATGTGCTCGTTTGTGCTGTGTTGGGCTGCTGATATTTTTTATTTTCCGGTCAGTGAGTTTGCAATGTATTTTAATATATTAATATGTGTGAGTGTGCCTCTGTGTGTGTACATCCTGCTTTGCTTTGCATAAGTTATAATGAAGCAACCCTGATGAGCTGTTGCGCCTGCAAGTATGCAATGTTTTCTTTGCGAAAATATTTATTCTAATGCTTAAGGACGAGTATGTTTAAATATTTTATGACTTTTTTTGTTGTTTCCTGTTTTGTTTTTTGCCAAAATGAATGGCTTCTAAGGAACTGAATCCTTAGAATCTTTTTAGCTTGCATGCCCGCCCCCAATCACACAAACCCCCTTGATTATTTTGTGTCATTCTAGATTTTGACTTAAGTGAATATGTAAACATGACGCGACGTTGTAAAAGACATCCTTTGAATTGCTGTCACTTGAGCGTTGTTGCTGTTCCGGCTCTTGTTGCTGTTGCTGCTGCTAATGCTGCGTGTATCCGGCAGGCATAATGCGCGTTCTACATGTATTAACGTGGCTTTTTAAGTGTATTAGTGTTGTGCGACACATTGTCAAGTTGATGATTTGACGTTTATGATGTTAATACGAGGCAACGGAATTTAAAACACTTTGCTTGATGGATGTGGGCGCCATTGAGCAATGTACCAAGATGCATTCCGCTGCACACTGCCATAATTTACCGTTTTTCCCCCCTTTTCATTTCTTAACAATTTAATTTAAACAAAGCAAATAAAAAATCAATCAACCACAAGTGGCAGAAATTATTAAAGTGCTTGCCACTTATTTCCATTCTTGTGAACTTTAAGAACAACATTTTTTCTCTGCTCGCTTTCTCGCTGCAGGCAGGCTTAAAATATTGAGCAACCTATTCATTTAAACAACTCATTGTTTTCGCTTCGAAACATAATCGTAATCGTATGCTTTCAGGGATAATTTAATATAATTTAAATAAATTTACGCAGCCGCCCAACAGTATGCAATGAACTGCAAAATAAAATAAAAATTGAAATAATTTGGTATTGAGCACATGTCTCGCTCGGTTGGGTTGGGAGATAATGGAGGTATTGGTGTGTGCGTGCGTGTATTTTTGTGTATGTGTGTGTGTGTGTGTGCTGGTAGGCAAAACATTTTGTCACGTTTGCATTCAACAGTCATCAGAAAACATTTGTCAACAACATTGGTGATACAGCACAGCAGCTCCTTCCAGCAGCCAACCATGCGATGATAAACATCCTTGCTGAGGTAGTGGGTAGGCACAAACCGTTGATTACCCGCTTAGCTCAAGGCTGGACACGCTTTCAATCGACTCAGTTCCCATCCGTTTTTTTTTTTTTTTGTTTGTTTTTCTGTTTATGTTTGTTTCACTTCATTTCACTTTCGATAATAATTTGAAGAATTTTCGCCGGAACTCCACACATACGCGCATAAAACACGCTTACGTACACAAACACTTTCATACGCATATAAATAATCCAATTCACGCTTCATATTGCATGGGCTGTTGTTATTGTTGTACTTGTTGTTGTTGCTGCCATTGTTGAATTACGAGTTTTTAAGCTGTATTAAGAAGAAATTGTTTTTTTTTTCCTTTTTTTTCCTTGAAAGCTTGACACCAGAAAGAAAAGAATGTGCCAGGATGTTGTGTGCTGCCTTTGGGCCCTTTTTTCGGTTAAGATTATGAATTGTTATTCAGCGCAAAAGAGCCGCACTTAGTCACGCTCAGGCACACCAACAGGCAAAACATACACAGCCAGCCCCACAGACACGCATTCATTTCGCACAAACTAAGAACTAGATGGAGCAGAAAGTTGTCGGCAACAAAGAGGAGGAAATGTCTTTTCTCCAAAATAAAAAATGTTTTGTTTTCCGAACTCAGCCTAGCCAGCTATTCATTTATATGAAGCGCTGATATCACGTGCTAAACTCCTTTTTTTCTCTCGTTAATGTGTCGAATCGTTTTGACGACAACTGATAAAGGATCAATTGAATAGGAGCAGGAGGAGTATAGACAGCAGACGAAAGATGAGCTAGTCCCAAATATTTGCTCGAACACTTGTCAGCTGACGCAATGCCGACCCCACACTCACACTTACACTCACATTCTCTAAAATGTACATGTTAACACGATTTCACAGGCTCGAAGTGGTAGAGTCGAATAAGTTGTCAGCCTAATTTTCAACCCACACACATAACCAATCACCCCGGGCACACCCTTAACGAAAAAACAAAAACACAAAGAAAAACATAAAAACAAAATATTGGGAGAAACAATTGTCGAATGCCCTTCGGTACCACTGTGTAACGGATGTAATGTAATGCGCTGCGATGTTCTTTCTAATCGACATACGTAATCGTATATAAATGCAACGTAACGTAACACCAAATAACGTAATGTAATGCGTTGCCGATAATGTGGCCTCACATATTGGCAAGCAAGTGAAATCACGTATGTTCGGCTCTGCCCTCCGGTTTTTTGTTCCGACATACATGAGGATGACAAATCGACATGATTTTGACGCCCTATGCTAAGAGGTTAAATTGTGTTCGGCAAGAGGCGGTGGCAGCTTAAGTTACTGAGTGAGTGTTCAGACAGAAGTTGACTGAATTGAATTATGTTTGCATGTTGTGCAGACAACAACAACAAAAACAAATCGAATTTGTTGAGTTCTGACCTTTCAATTCTCGCGTTGGGGGTGTACGTGCCACTGGATGGGAACGTGATGAGTTCTTTGATAAGCTGATGTCTGTTAATATGAAATAAGTCAACAATAGAATTTATTATAATATCATCAAGAAAAAAAAAAAAATTCAAGGAATAAACAATAACTTAATTCCAAAGCCATTGAGGAGAATATCTATTATAAAATTCTCAAGCATTAATAGCAATGAGTTGGCTGACTGGATCAAGTGGACGTTTGGACTCAGCCAGCAATACATTACCGCTCTCAGACAGCCTTTCGATTTTATCGTATGGCCACATCCTTGAAGACAAAAATGTCTTCAAGATCTTATAAACTCATTAAAAGCGTGAGTGCGAGAAAATTGAGATGCATTGTGACAGGTATGAGGTCCAAAAATTTTTCGAAAAAATAAGACGCCTGGCCGATGGTTTCAAGAGCGGGGCCTCTTCCTGCAAGGATGAAAACGGAATCTAGTGACAGATACCCAGAGTATCAGGCGCGGATTCAGAGGGGTAGTTTGGGGGGTTCAAACCCCCCCGAAATTCTAAAAGAACCTGTATTTAAATGTGATGTACTGATGTTTATTATGTGGGCTAAGGGTACCAAAAAAAAACATTGATTTTTTATAATTTACTTTAAATATTCACACCCTATGCTGTAAACGTTTGTAGCTGTTTCTACACGTATTGCTAAAACACTGAGTTCTGTTCCAGTTTTTGTTTGTTTTTTTGCGATATCGCGCCTGTAGCTGCAAACAGTCATACATACAACCGCAACCTGAAATCACAAAGACACCGCATTTTTCTGATCAAATATATACAAACCCGCACAGTTTAATTTAAAAAACTCACAGTTTCGATAGTATCGGAAATGTAGACATAAAATTCCTTTTTATACAGTAATGGAGAAAAATTCTGGTTTTTGTTGTTTTTATTAATTTTTATGTTGGTTAAAATTAATCGTGGTCAAAAGAGGTCAAAAAGAGGCGGAGGAGGCGTGGTCAAAACTAAGTATGCCATGACCTAATATAGGATTAAAGTGTGCCGAATTAGAGTTAAATCCGTTCAGGCGTTTAGATTTGTTTTCGGGTCAAATAAACAGAGAAATTACTTTTATTATTATAATTATCTCCACTCCAGCGTCACCTTGGGCCATTTAACACAAAAAAATAATCCTGAGCACCACACAATCATATTGAATGAATATGGAGTGAAAGGTGGAGGGCTCAGTGGTTCAGCCTCTTACATACATACGCACCAACGTTTTTATATATTAGATAATTCGAATTTATTCTGATATTTAACAAATATTTTCATAACACAACGACCATGCGGAGTCTCTACATCTGTAAACCGTTAAGTAGGGTACACATTATCGCTCATGAATGTCAGTTGAGAGAGAATCTGAGCTTGAGTCATAGTATGTACACTTGACTGTTGAATTGTAATTCTTGACTGAACGCTCACAAAAATTTTTGTGAGCACGTCCGTCACGGGCTAGCTCTTGCTCGTTGTTCGACAATGTGTACTAAAATTTTTTCAATTCAACATTCGTTCAAAATTCTAATTGTGTCCACATCGCTCGTGGTTCGGTTTTTACAAAAATGGATGCAGAAAATGTTTTTAGAAGATTTTATTGAATATTTACTGCACGATATTCGCAAACGAATGATATTTAATGAAGACGGCAGAATAAGAGAGCAGAATAAGAGTGAAAATTTAAGTGAGGCTCATGAGCAGCTATGGGCAGAGAGCGCTCTTAGAGCGTTGAGACAAGTGAAGACCGATTGAACGGTTTGGCGTTGTTGAACATGCATCGTGACGTGGAAGCAGTGATGTGATTGATTTGGTGGGATTTCGGGCTCATTTTGGGATATTTGGCCTATTTGAGAACGTATGGGATTTCAGATCCTTAGGTGGGATTTTCTACTGAACCATAATTTTTTAAAGTGTAAACTAGCAAAACTGGTTAGTATCATTTTGACGTGACGAAGTTACGTTATACTCCTCTAGTTTCCAAAAAAGTTAAAAATGAATTTTTTAAAAATTCATCTGCGTTTCATTGAATTGTTACTCGCTGGGTATAAGAGCTATGATTAAAAAAATAGTATGACCGTAAAGGTTAATTCTTTGGCTATATTAAAAAAACAAAAAAAAAAAATTTAATACGGCATAGGGACGTAGTGGGAGCTGCGTAAGCAACGCAACTGAAAATTTGTTACATGGAATTATTACTCGCTGAGTATTAGTGCTAGGATTAAAAATACGATACGCCAATAAAGGTCTATTGGAAGCCCTCACAACAAAATTAGACAAAAAATTTCTGACATCATAAGGACGCTGAGAGAGCCGCTCAAAGATCGATAACGCAACATTCATGCAGCGGCGTTGCATTGAATTTTTACTCAATGAGTATATAACCTACGATAAAAGTGTAAAAAGGAAAATAAAGTTTTTATACATGGCTTTACGACAAAAATAAAAAAAAAATTCCGGCGTCGTCAGGTCGTGAATATAGCAGCTTATGTAACAGAAACGTAATATCGTTTCATGGAATTATTACTCACTCAGGAGGAGTGCTACAGTAAGTTTTGTTTAACGACAGCAGGGATGTGTTATTACGCTTCACAACTAAATTACAAAAAAAATTTTGTTGTCATGATTTCAGGGATGTAATCACATAATGTAGTAAAAATGCCACAGCCATGAAAAAACGTTGCATGGATTTTTAACTCTGTGACTACTGAAGCAACGGTAAATTTTAAGGAACGAAAACAAAGGTGAGGTCTTCGGGCATATGACAAAAATAAAAAAAAAATTTGACGGCGTGTCAAAAACCCCCAGGAAACCGCCTAATGTGACGCATATGCATCACTTTTGCTGGATTAATTGAAATTAGAGCTCAACCAATGGGGAAGCAAAAAAAAAAGCTAAACGAAAAGCACCAACTCCAAATCCAACAACATCTCCAACACCAATACCAACACCAACACCAACACCAACACCAACACCAACACCAACACCAACACCAACACCAACACCAACACCAACACCAACACCTACACCAACACCAACACCAACACCAACACCAACACCAACACCAACACCAACACCAACACCAACACCAACACCAACACCAACAGCAACACCAACACCAACACCAACACCAACACCAACAGCAACACCAACACCAACACCAACACCAACACCAACACCAACACCAACACCAACATCAACACCAACACCAACACCAACACCAACACCAACACCAACACCAACACCAACATCAACATCAACATCAACATCAACATCAACATCAACATCAACATCAACACCAACAGCAACTCCAACACCAACATCAACACCAACTCCAACACCAACATCAACACCAACACCAACAGCAACACCAACACCAACACCAACACCAACACCAACACCAACACCAACACCTACACCAACACCAACACCAACACCAACACCAACACCAACAGCAACACCAACACCAACACCAACACCAACAGCAACACCAACACCAACACCAACACCAACACCAACATCAACACCAACACCAACACCAACACCAACACCAACACCAACATCAACATCAACATCAACATCAACATCAACATCAACATCAACATCAACACCAACAGCAACACCAACAGCAACACCAACTCCAACACCAACATCAACACCAACACCAACAGCAACACCAACACCAACACCAACACCAACATCAACATCAACATCAACATCAACATCAACATCAACATCAACATCAACATCAACATCAACATCAACATCAACATCAATATCAACATCAACATCAACATCAACATCAACATCAACATCAACATCAACATCAACATCAACATCAACATTAACATCAACTCAACTTCAACATCAACATCAACATCAACATCAACATCAACATCAACATCAACATCAACATCAACATCAACATCAACAACAACATCAACATCAACATCAACATCAACATCAACATCAACATCAACATCAACATCAACATCAACATCAACATCAACATCAACATCAATATCAACATAAACATCAACATCAACATGAACATCAAGACCAACATCAACAACAATCAACATCAACATCAACATCAACATCAACATCAACATCAACATCAACACCAACAGCAACACCAACAGCAACACCAACTCCAACACCAACATCAACACCAACACCAACAGCAACACCAACACCAACACCAACACCAACATCAACATCAACATCAACATCAACATCAACATCAACATCAACATCAACATCAACATCAACATCAACATCAACATCAATATCAATATCAACATCAACATGAACATCAACATCAACATCAACATAAACAACAACAACTACAACAACAACAACAACAACAACAAAAATCTAGTTAGTTACGATTTCACTGCTCACAAACAACAAAATAACACAATGAAACTGGAAAAGGACAATGCATGAATTTGGATATGGATTAGGACAAAAACTAAGACACACCTTTTTAAACTAGGAAAGGGATTCGGTATATTTGATTAAGTCAAAAATTTGGTCATGGATTAGAACAAGAGTTTGGACATGAAATAGGAGTATAAAGAAACACCGTCACGTCAAAACTTACGGTTGTGTCCACGACACAGCCAACGCTCTTTTTTTTTGCAATCTTTCAAAATTTTTCGTTTAATTGGTGTTTCATTGATTCTAAATATGTAAGAAAGGGATATGTATATTCAAGAGGCTAAAAATTAATGAAAATAAGATCCTCATTTAAAAACAAAAATATAAGCTCAGATTCATTTTGATGCAATGAAAGAAATTTACGATTACTTCATACACTTAAGAAAATTTTTATAAAAAACGCAGTGTTTAACTTTTTTTTTTTTTTTATAAAATTTGTTATATTTATTGAAAAACTGTATTATGTACATTATTAAACTATAAAATTATTATAATGCTAAAAAAATGTTGGGGAGGATGCCCGCCTACTAAACACGTTTTGCTTGGAGGCCATACCTTTAGTTTAAAACATAATTTTTCAAAGCTCTTGGTTTCATTTGGAAGCAAAAATTGTAATTTTGGCAGTCGATCTAGTAAAAGTCTTGAAATCAGCCGCTTAAAAAATCGGCCAAGCTACTGAACACCTAAAACAAATCGTTGAAAAAAAATTAGAAAATGAAGTAAAAACGATAGTTTTTGAGAGTTTATAAAAAGTTTATTCTATCAATAGTTCACAATAACTCACTGAAGTTTCAACAATAGAGATTTGAATTTCTTTGGTGGCTGCAGCCATCGCATCAGAATTTATATTCGTTCTTCTCTTCACTTTTTTTAGGCGACGCCATTCTAAATTTTTATCTAAACGTGGACGAGAATCACGAAAACTATTTTAACTAATTTCAAACACTATTTTCAATCATATAAATGACAATTTTTTTACTTGCACGGTTTCTGAAAATTTGTTCGGAAGGTGGACCAACGTTTTTTTCAGTAGGTGGGCAGGCACGCCATCATGATATGACGTGAAATATTTTTTCCCCATTTCTCAATATTGTTCGATTGCTCGTCGAATTGTGAAAAATAAACATTTAATATAGAATTCTACTCATATTCACCTTTTTTTATTGATAAGAAACACTCTGAAAGTCACTAAATAGAGATTAACTATTTTTGGTCAGCTTCGATTTATTCCAATAACTATTTTATTTCTCAACGGCCGTGGGGCTAAAGCTGCATGCGCATTCATCTCAATGATTTATAAAAAGTGAACATTCAATGAGATGTTACTGCAACACTTTACACATTGGCGCATCATACAGACGTCAGAACTCACAGTGTTCAGTAGTAGGTGGGCCTGTTCAGCAGGTGGGCATCCTTATTTCGTTTCAAAAATTGCATAAAAAATCGTTATTGGTATAAATATTTGGGTGGGATTTTTTGTGGGGTTTTCGTGTCATTTTGGTGGGATAAACCGGTCTAAATCGGGATGTGATCGGGATTTTTAACTAAATCAGAATCACATCATTGCGTGGAAGTAACGTGCGAAAATGTAATCGACATTATGTCGAAAAACACAAGAAAAATTAATATCATTTTATAATCTAATACATGTAAAATTTGATTTACTGATGACTTGTTTAATAAATATACTATGTGTATATATATGTATAACGTACATACATATTTTTGAAACCCCCTCCGAAATATTTTCTGGAACCGCCCCTGCATAATACACTGATGATGTGGAGGGAAAACTTCTCTAGGCCTTTGAATGGCGACGACGACAAAAATCCAGCCCATAAAGATGATATCCCGGAAACCTCAATTGTGGATGACAGCGTTGACGTTCTGCTGCCCGACCATAGTAAAGTCTTGAAAGCTATAGCTCGGCTTAAAAACAACAAAGCCGCAGGAGCCGATGCGGCTTATCTGCTGAGCTCTTCAAGAATGGAGGCAAAGCTCTATTTAAATGCATTCATGAGCTTCATGTAGAATATGGTCGGAAGAATGCATTCCAAACGATTGGAACCTCAGT
Organism: Pherbina coryleti; assembly: GCA_943735915.1. NCBI lineage: Eukaryota > Metazoa > Arthropoda > Insecta > Diptera > Sciomyzidae > Pherbina > Pherbina coryleti. The sequence goes on from OX030950.1 coordinate 123,492,056, forward strand.
GTGCTCTGCCCAATCCACAAGAAAAACAATATGCACCAACTACCGTGGGATCAGCCTTCTTAATATCGCATATAAGATCCTGTCAAGCATATTATGTGAAAGACTGACGACCATCGTAAACCAGCTCATTGGACCTTATCAGTGTGGCTTCAGACCTGGCAAATCCACCATAGACCAGATATTTACGCTACGACAAATCTTGGAGGGGACCCTAGTAAAACAAATCGACACACACACCATCTTTTTGTCACAAATAAGTCTGGCATGAAATATATAAACCCTCGGGCGCAGTCAAAAGTTATGTCGCAGAAAAAAGCTAAAGATGCAGAAATATATTTTTTACTCGTAGTTTTCAAAAAAATATGATAGCCCATATGAGGTTAAAAATTTGTTCCACTCTAATGAACATATTTAGAGTATACACTTCACTACGTAATTTTCCAAAATAGCAAATTTACGACGAGTTGAAGTGAGCGACCTTTTTAGTTAAGTTAGTTAAGCAAGTTAAGTTTTTGTTTTAATCACATGTATTAAAAAAAAAAAATAAATAACTGGCCATTTCAGCCCTTGAAAGGACTTTGACCTAGCTTCTTATGATCAATTGTGTTGTGCGTGTTATTAAGTTTGTACACAATTGACCGAGAAATGGACCTACAGGCTTAACGCCGACTCCGAACGGCGATGAACGGAATGTTCTTATTCTTAAGAAGCTTTACATGGCATTTTTATTACTCTCTGAAGTTTGCCATTGTCTGCAGAGAGGTGGCGGCCGTACAGAAAAATTATTTTAATTCAAATAATTTTCTGTCGATGCTGGGGTTCGAACCTGGGTCTCCAGGTTCTTTGACATAGCGGCCACGCACTTTAACCAACTACGCCACGGACGCCACAATCACATGTATTAGTCAAACTTAAAATCGCCATCGCTTTTTTCTATATAAATGTTATAAAAAAAAGATAATTATGCGATTATTCTGTAAAAAACTTGTGGTTCCTGTCCTTTTATTAAAAAGCAATGCCAAAAAAAGATTTCTCAATTTTAAACATTTCATAAGCTTTGTAGGCGGAATTTGACAAAATGCTCTTCTTCTTATTGAATTGCTGTTTATGGCTACTATACACAGCTTTTCTTCGCAAATTTCCGACGATTATTTTTCATCAACTCAATAGATGAATAAATCTAAGCACTCTTCGGAAAACCAGAACAACAACAATTGCACTGAAGTTTTTTAAATTTCAGCATTTCGGAAAATTATGAGTGAAGTATAACCCTACTTGTTTTCTTATTACGCTGCAATTTTTCTGCAATATCCCTTATTGTCGCACCACTTTACCGCTTCAATTCTTGTACGCTCCAAAATCAATAAATGAGTTCCGCGTGGCATTTCTAATTTATTTTTAATGTATGTCGGAAAAATTTAATATATAAGCACCTAAATAGCCGAATGAATGAAAATATCAAATAAGCAAAAAATAACGGGACTGCTATATTTTGATATTAGCTGCATTCCCGTGGCACTGGATCAGATAAAATCTCTGTGGAACAACTTTAGTTCAACTTTACAACAATTTGGCATCACTGTCTAGAAACAGCTGTTCGATAACAATAAAAAACAATGCAAAACAACATAATTTAGATTTGCCAAATATGTTTGTTTTTAACAATAAATGCTGTTACTTGGCAGCACTTTCAGATCAGAAATACAGGGTTTTCCAATAAGAGGTGTTATTGTGAATCGCCCGCTTTTCTGAATAGCTCACTTTTAAAGCTTTTATTCTTTGACATTTGACAAGTAGAAACTACGCCATTACTAAAAATGGAACGCTACACGCTTCAACAACGCATTGAAATTATTAAAATTCACTAAAAAAATGGTGAAAATCCTGCAGTCACAGTTCGCCAAACTAAAGCATTTTTTTGTCGTCGTGAAGCACCTTGTCGGACCGCAATACAGAAATTGTTGAAAAAAATTTGAGCTGTTGGGACAAGTTAGTGATGTGAAGAATAAAACCCGTTCACGTTGCTCAAGAACAACTGAGAATATTTATGCTGTCCAAAGTGTTGAAGAAAACCCAGGTTTGTCAATTCCTCGTCGTTCTTTGGAATTGGGCATTCCACATACGTCATTACACCGTATTTTGCATAAAGACTAGAGTCTTAAGGCTTAAAAAGTTCAGTTAACACAAGAAATCAAGCCGGCCGATCATCAACAACGTCGTGTCTTTGCTGATTGGATCCTTGAAATGCATGAAAAGGATCCGGAATTCCATCGATAAATCATCTTGACTGATGAGGCCCATTTCCAACTCGATGGCTACGTCAACAAGCAAAATTGTCGCATCTGGGGCTCGGAAAACCCAAGAGTTATTGTTGAGAAGCCTCTCCATCCACAACGTGTGACTGTTTGGTGTGGTTTATGGTCCGGCGGGGTCATTGGACCTTACTTTTTCGAAAATTTTGAGCACTTTTAGCAGTTACGGTGAATGGATTGCGCTATCGAGAGATGATTAATGATTTTTTATGGACGGAGTGGGATGGTATTGATCTGGACAACGTTTACTTTCAAGAAGACGTCGCTACGTGCCACACAAGAAACGAAACCATTGATCTTTTACGGGAAAAGTTTCCGGACCGTGTTATCTCTCCAAGAGGTGATCACAATTGGCCACCGAGATCTTGTGATTTAACACCTTGCGACTTCTTCCTTTAGGGCCACGTGAAAGATAAGGTCTACGCCAACAGCCCAGCATCGATTGAAGACCTCAAAGATGGAATTCGTGAGGCTATCGAGGACATAGGGCAGCCACTTTGCGATTTGGTTATGGAAAATTTCATGAAAACGATATTGTCCTGTAAGCGTGGTCGTGGTGGCCATTTGGCTGATGTTGTTTTTCATTATTAACGGCATACCTTCCTCTTTATTATGAAATAAACATCCGATCATTTATCTCAAAAAATTACATTTTTTTTGAATACCAAAATAACACCTTTTATTGGAAAACCCTGTATATTCAGGAAAAGAGCTGGTTCTAATTTTTGTTTTTGCTTTGTAAATAAAATAGAGCCGCACCGTAGATCAACGACCACCGGAACGCAGCTATTGTGTCATTAACAACTTATAACTCTTGCGCATATATATTAATATTACCAATCTCAAAACAAAGCGTGACTACTAAGATATACATCGATCATTTTGTACACTATACTTTATTCGCGGACTGTACAAATATATTCATTGAAATAGGGCCCTTAATTGTGAGAAATTTTGAACTTTAATTTTAAAAACTGGATTCTTTACCATGTTATTTTTATATAATTATCATAAAATTATAATTTTTTAGTATAGTTACATTACAAATATACAAGAGCTACGACGCACAATGTTATCATAACTGGTAAGTAATTGTTATGAAACGATACGAGTAACTTGAAACTTTTGTTTCGATACCAAATACTTTTGGTTTTTTTATTTTATACCAACCATACCCAGAAGTACCTTTCTTATGTGTTACTGTGTTTCTGGATGTACATACAAATTGGGAAATTGAACTGCCTAAAATTAGCTGCACTGTTACATACAAGAGTTCTAATATGGTTCCCGTAATGAAAAGAATATTAGGTGAAGCAAATCATTGGCCGTGTTTCGCCCACACAATCAATTTCATAGTAGAATCTTCTCCAAATAACCCCTCCATTAAGGCAACTATTAAAAAAGTTAGAGAAATAGCTAAGTGGGTAAACAACAGTGTTATAAATTCTGACAGCTGCTGTAGTGTTTTGCAGTAGCAGTGTTGACAGACAGTAAATACGAAAAAAGAGTTGGCTGTGCCGTGGACACACCCGTAGGTTTTGACGTGACGAAGTTTCTTGCTGTTGTTGTTAACGTTGATGTTGATGTTGATGTGGATGTGGATGTGGATGTTGATGTTGATGTTGATGGTGATGTTGATGTTTATGTTGATGTTGATGTTGATGTTGATGTTGATGTTGATGTTGATGTTGGTGTTGATTTTGATGTTGATGTTGATGTTGATGTTGATGTTGGTGTTGGTGTTAGTGTTGGTATTGGTGTTGGTGTTGGTGTTGGTGTTGGTGTTGGTGTTGGTATTGGTGTTGGTGTTGGTGTTGATGTTGGTGTTGGTGTTGGTGTTGGTGTTGGTGTTGGTGTTGGTATTGGTTTTGGTGTTGGTGTTGGTGTTGATGTTGGTGTTGGTGTTGGTGTTGGTGTTGGTGTTGGTGTTGGTGTTGGTGTTGGTGTTAGTGTTGGTATTGGTGTTGGTGTTGGTGTTGGTGTTGGTGTTGGTGTTGGTATTGGTTTTGGTGTTGGTGTTGGTGTTGGTGTTGGTGTTGATGGTGGTGTTGGTGTTGGTGTTGGTGTTGGTGTTAGTGTTGGTGTTGGTGTTGGTGTTGGTGTTGGTGTTGGTGTTGGTGTTGGTGTTGGTGTTGGTGTTGGTGTTGGTGTTGGTGTTGGTGTTGGTGTTGGTGTTAGTGTTGGTGTTGGTGTTGGTGTTGGTGTTGGTGTTGGTGTTGGAGTTGTTGTTGGATTTGGAGTTGGTGCGTTTCGTTTAGCTTTTTTTTTGCTTCCCCATTGTTTGTGCTCTAATTTCAATTAATCCAGCAAAAGTGATGCATATGCGTCACATTAGGCGGTTCCCTTAGGATCTTTGACACGCCGTCAATTTTTTTTTATTTTTGTCATATGCCCGGAAACCTCACCTTTGTTTCCGTTCCTTAAAATTTACCGTTGCACTAGTAGTCACAGAGTTAAAAATCCATGCAACGTTTTTTCATGGCTGTAGCATTTTTACTGCATTATGTGATTGCATCCCTGAAATCATGACAACAAAATTTTTTTTGTAATTTAGTTTTGAAGCGTAATAACACATCCCTGCTGTCGTAAAACAAAATTTACTCTAGCGCTCCTCCTGAGTGAGTAATAATTCCATGCAACGATATTACATTTCTGTTACATAAGCTACTATATTCACGACCTGACGACGTCGGAATTTTTTTTTTATTTTTTTCGTAAAGCCATGTATAAAACCTTCATTTTCCTTTTTAAACTTTTATCGTAGGTTATATACTCATTTTGTAAAAATTCAATGCAACGCCGCTGCATGAATATTGCGTTATCGATCTTTGAGCGGCTCTCTCGGCGTCCCCATGATGTCAGAAATTTTTGGTTTAATTTTGTTGTGAGGACTTCCAGTAGGCCTTTATTGGCGTATCGTATTTTTAACCCTAGCACTAATACTCAGCGAGTAATAATTCCATGTAACAAATTTTCAGTTGCGTTGCTTACGCAGCTCCCACTACGTCCCTATGCCGTATTAAATTTTTTTTTGTTTTTTTAATATAGTCAAAGAATTAACCTTTATGGTCATACTATTTTTTTAATCATAGCTCTTATACCCAGCGAGTAACAATTCAATGAAACGCAGATGAATTTTTAAAAAATTCATTTTTTAACTTTTTTGGAAACTAGAGCAGTATAACGTAACTTCGTCACGTCAAAACTTATTTTAGATTTCCACATTCTGGGCCGATTTGTTCAAATAGAATACAACACATATGCAGCTTTGGCGACCATGCTAGATCCCCGTTTTAAAAATCTTAACTTTCAAGATTCAATTGCTTGCGGGTGAGTAATTGAAAAATTACGGAACCTTATTAAGGATGATTTGTTGATAATTTGAAATATTTTTATTTTCAGAAAGTACGAAGAAATTCGAGTTTTTTTTGTAAAAAAACGTAAAATTAAAAAAAAAGTTTCAAAATCCTTAAAAAAAAGATTGACCGTTCCAAGTAAGTATCGATACTTTTTACACAGAATAGTATGGATACTTTCTCACGGATACCGTATCGATTAAAAGTATCGATACCTTTGCTGGAATCGTTTCATCCCTAGTAGGGGAAATAACTGGGTTGCGAACCGGGTTTTGTTTTTGGCTTTAACTTTTCACAGAGTTAAGATATCGAATAATCCAGGATACCGTTGGAAAGGTGAATATAAAATAAAATAAAATTTAAGGTAGCACGTCTCCTGATCGAGTAATAATTTCATGAAACGATACTATATTTCTGTCGCATAATCTGCTGTCTTCGCGACCTGACGACGTCTGAAATTAATTTTTACACCCCCACGTTAAAAAAACGTAAAAGGGGTATATTAGTTTTGTCACTCCGTTTGAAGAGCCCATAAGGAGGCGTGGTAGGTATAGAAAAATGTATATATTCTTCATCAGCATCACCACCCGAGTCGATTTAACCACGTCCGTTTGTCTGTGATCACGATTACAGCCGTAATTTTCAAGCTATCTTCACTAAATTCGATATTTAAGCTTTTATGTAAAATAAAGGTCAAGTTCGAAAATGAGCCAAATCGGATGAAAACCACGCCTACCTCCCATACAAAGTGACTTTATCAAAAAAACAATAGCGAATATTTTCTGTTAAAACTACGAAAGAAGTTTTAACAATTAACAATTATCTACCCAGTCGAAGATAATTGCTTACTAGTTTATTTTTTCATAAGGCCAAGCACAAATCCTTTATTTTCCTTTTTAAAAATTTATCGTAACTCATATACTTACCGAGTAATAATTCAATGCAACGCCGTTGCATGAATGTTGCATCATCTATCTTTGAGAGGCTCTCGCTATGTGTTCCCAAAACGTCACAAAAAATTTTGTCTAGTTTTGTTGTGAGGGCTTAGAGCAGGCCTTTATTAGTGTAACATATTTTTTACCCTATCACCAATACTCAGCGAGTAATAACTTCATGTTACAAATTTGCAGTTGCGTTGCTTCAGCAGCTTGTTCCGAGTCCGGAAGATATATTTAATTTTTTTTTTATTTTTGTCATATACTAAAAGAATTAACCTTTATTGGTCGTATTCTTATCTAAATCATAGCACCTATACTCAGCAAGTAACAATTAAATATCCCGCCGATGCATTTTGAAAAACCTGGTTACTGAATAAATGGTCTCACATAATTCGCTTTGATAGAATAAACTCTAATTTTTTGGTGTTCATTAAGTTTGGGGGTTGGTTTCCCAATCAAGTCAAGCTCTGTGTTGCGACTAAAACTTCCAAGAATTAATTGAGGATGCAGATTGACCTGGAGCTCTGGCTACACTGAAGAAAAAGTATTAGCTTAAAATTAAATACAATGTGTTCAAAAATGTGTTCATAATTTTCATTTTTTCATATATTTTTCAAACATTTTAAACACATTTGCTCTTACTTTGACGAAATTTGTTGCAAGCTATTTTTTAAACACAAAATTCGTTAAATTAATAACAAATGTCGTCAATTTTAAAACATGTTTTTTTAAGTGTACGTATACTATTTGTAGAATGTTGTTAGGAGCAAAAGAAGGTTTTTAATTTGACCAAGTTAAGATCAGATGCAGGGGTGGTTCCAGGAATATTTATTTATTTTATTTATTTATTTATTTATTTATTTAGCCAAACAAGGCACTTTTCTTACATACTAACTTAACCTTATACTAACAGTTTTATTTTATTATGACTTATGCTAACAGGTTTTTTTTTTTTTTTTTTTTTTTTTTTTTTTTTTCTCCTTTCCTTGTTTTTGGTGATTGAAGGTAATTCGTAGTGTGGGCGTGAGCCGCCCACACCACTGACATATTTTCTAAACATGTCAAAAGAAGAGGTGGAGACAAGAGAGGGAGAGCACAGGACTATTGAGTGTTAAGTGGGAAACAGATATTTGGAGAGGGTACACTTAAATGTGGATTTTGACATGGACGGTGAATAGCAGGCGCATATATTATTGAATGTTCTACAACATCTGTTTATGGGTTCATTGTATGCATAAACAGTGCAGTGTTGGTGTTCGTTTAACAGTCTTGTATGTCTAGTTAGCCTTTCAGGAATATTAAATGTAATCTTACTCGAGATATATTCAATGTCGATTAATCCAGTTATGACATCAAATGTGAAGCACGAGCTTAATAAGATTCTTCTTGATGATAAAGGCATCATATTCAAAAGGCCTAGTCTGTGTTCGTATGGTGTCAGGTTACTGAAGTCGCGAGGGTCATAAGAGTCTCTTAGTGCAAATAGCAAAAATTGTTTTTGTATAGATTCGAATCTAGAGCTATGTGACTCAAAGGCAGGATCCCAGATTATGCAGGCATATTCAAGTAATGGTCGCACTAATGTACAATAAAGGGTCTTTGTTACCCACACATTCCTGAATTCTTTTGCACGCCTTTTTATGAATCCGAGTTGCTTACTAGCTCTAGATAAAGTTTTATCGTAATGAAGATTAAAGCGTAGCTTGTTGTCCAGGATAACGCCAAGATCTACGATATGATTTACCCTGCAAATTTCAATGCTATTCAGAAAGTAGCGGTTATTCTCTACCAGAACCTTCCGGGAAAAACTTATAACGTTACATTTACTTACATTGAGATAGAGCCTGTTTAGATTGCACCATTGTTCCAAAGCATTTAGTTTCGACTGTAAGAAATTGGCATCAGCTTCGGACTTAATGATGTGGTACATTTTAAGATCATCTGCGTACATGAGATGCGGGATGTCAATTAGTACTTCAGACAAGTCAGAGATAAATATATTGAAGAGGAGTGGACCGAGATGACTGCCCTGAGGAACACCAGAAGAGACAGATATTTTCTTAGACAATATACCTTGGAACTTCACATATTGAGACCTTCCGCATAGGTAAGATTTGAGCCAATTAAGTACCAAACCGGATATGCCAAACTTCTGTAATTTGAGAACTAAGATGTGATGATCAACACGATCAAAGGCTTTACTGAAGTCTGTATAGACCGCGTCGACCTGATGTCCTTTTTCCATTTCGGTAAGCACATGCGAGACTAAGATTGCAAGATTTGACGTGGTTGATCTGCCCTTACGAAAACCATGCTGAGGTTCGTTAAGTAATGGATTGACTAGACCTGTAAGCTTTTCACAAATGAGTTTTTCAAAAAGTTTTGGTATAGCAGACAATATGGCAATACCCCTATAATTTTCAATACACCTTTTATCACCTTTTTTATATATAGGTGTGAGATGGGAAGATTTCCAGTACGATGGAAAGGTACCTAGAACCAAGGATTTGTTAAAGATGATATGAAGCGGCCTGATAAATTGATCTACGCATTGAACTAATAGGCAGGGAGGTATTTGGTCGGGGCCAGGAGACTTGTTTGAATCAAGATTAATGATGGCTTTATGTATTTCCTCCAGAGAAAGACTGAGGTTGTAAATTAAGGGTGATGTGTTTGGAGAGGGAGACTGCGATAGAGTCCAATTTGAAGGAACACAAAATACTTCTTTAAAATGATCAGCAAAGAGGTTACAGATCATTTGAGGGTTGGAAGAAACCACGTTACCTTTGAACATAGACGTGGGGTAACCATAGGATTTTCGCTTAATATTAACGAAATCGAAAAATTTTTTTGGATCTTTAATAATATTCTCACCAATTATATTTGTGTAAGATTTATACGCTACATTTGACTTGATGGAGAACTCTTTGGATAGTTCTTCATATCTGATCTTTTCTTCATCACTTACATTGTGGGAGCTTCTAATGATTTTGTGAAGCTTATTTCTTTGATTTCTTAGATGCCTAAGATTTCTATCCAGCCAGGGTTCTGAAAATTTGTCCCTTTTCTTAATTTTGGGGACGTGCCTATCAATTATATGAAAAACACGCTGGTAAAAAAGCAATACAGCACTGTCCAAGCCCATAGTCTCAAGTTCCATCCAGTTCCAAGTGCTCATATCAATTGCTATATTTGTGTAATCTGCGTTATGAAAATCGTACACAATTGAGTTGTTGAACGAAAGGGAATAAGTTATATTATTCGTTGACAACTCAACTGTTAAGGCTGTGTGGTGAATTGTATTGGAGAAAATATGTTCAGCCTCACAAGTCTGACCCACTTTGACTTCATCATAGGAGTTTGTGAAGACTAAGTCTAACCACTTGCCATTCTGATTTGGGCGGGGTGCAACTTGCTGCAAATCATTATTATAAAACGTACTAAATAAGGTAAAATCAATCGGGCTTGAAAGGTTAACTGGAAGAAGACAGTTGTCATTTTCATCAATTTCAAAGGAAACATTTGGACGATTAAAGTCACCAAATATTATAACCTTATCTTCTTCATTCAAGGTCATCATTAACGATGAAATAGATTCACTTAATACGTTGTATGCATTTTCTGTTGCACCTGGAGGAATATAAAAGACACAAATATATATGAAGAGATTGCTTTGTAAACACATTCTGATTATTTGGTGTTCGAAAAATTGGCAGGGGGTGGTTTCGACAATTTCAGAAGGAATGGAGTTGCTTGTTGCGATTAGAACGCCCCCTCCACGAGAAAGGCCAGTTTTTAAGTAATCCCGATCATTTCGGAAAACTGTCCAACTACTATCCAATATTTCCTCATTCTTAAAAGTGTTGTTCAACCAAGTTTCAGTGAAAACAAACACATTGAAGTTAGTGGATTTTCCTTCTATGAACAGTTTATTTAATTTCCCTCTCATACCACCACAGTTGTGATAGAATATATTTATTTTTAGGGAGCTCATTGGTGGGTTGGGCTGGTTTTGAGATACAGGGGTTGCGCTAGGGTAATAAAGAGGAGCACTAGCAGAGTTTGGTGTTATTTCATGCGAAGAGATATGTATTGGGCTGGAAAAAGGAGTTTGATTTTGTGCAATTTGTAAGCTATTGTTTTTAGACATAGAGATTTGATTATGAGTAAGCTGGTTAGGAATAATATTGCTGCTGCTCTTTACGGGACTTTTGAAGGTAAGAGACATGTTTTGACCTTACATGAGCACCATATGTGTCAAGATCTTCTTTGACTTGGTGGATCGTCAATCCGAGTTGCTCATGGAAACTAGTGAATAAATTGCGCAATTCATCGACATCGGTAGGTAAACCTTCTTGCTGTATCAAGACTTTGAGGTTTGTCTTGGTTTTGCCCTCTATACAGGTGGAGACCGGTGCCTTATACATGTAAGCAAGATACAGGCGCACATTGTTGTAGACGCTGTTCTCTCTAAGGCGAGAAAGGGCATATCTGCTCTCATTGTCAGCACAAGAGTTCAAAGTAAGTCTCACTCTAGGTGGTTGAAGAGGGTCGATGAAAGAAGTGGGGCTGCCAGGTTGGTTAGGGGCTATATTAGTGACTGGAGCAGAATGAGAAGGAACAGAAGGAGATGTCGGGAAGGAATATATGTCGGGGGGGGGGGGGGGGGCGGATTTCAAAAATATTTATGTACGTTATATATAATTAAAGGGTAGTTAAATTTTAAAGGCCGATGTTGATTTTGAATAAAACACAACTTACTAAGGAAATTATTGTCATTTCTTTTTATTATGATAATATTGGTATGGTTCAATTATGCATGGAACAAAATATAGACTAAATGGCCGCCGCGACCTCGGCGGCACACCTCCATCCGATGGTCCAAATTTTAATTGACGCCGAGGCATAGGTTCTATACCGTTAATGTGCCGAATTATCTCATCCTTTAGCTTTTCAATTGTTGCTGGCTTATCGACGTACACCTTTTCTTTCAAATAACCCCAAAGAAAGAAGTCCAACGGTGTCAAATCACATGATTGACGGCCAATTGACATCGCCACCACGTGAGATAACACGGCCATTGAATTTGTCACGCAAAAGAGCCATTGTTTCGTTAGCTGTGTGGCAAGTGGCACCGTCCTGTTGAAACCACATATCGGCCACATCCATATCTTCTAATTCGGGCTATAAAAAGTTCGTTATCATCTCACGATAGCGAACACCAGTCACAGTTACTGTCTGACCGGGTCATTTTGGAAAAAATACGGCCCAATGATGCTGCCAGCCCATAAACCGCACTAAACAGTCACTCTTTGTGGGTGCATTGGTTTTTCGACAATCACTCTTGGATTATCATTCGCCCAAATGCGGCAATTCTGCTTATTGACGAATCCACTGAGGTGAAAATGTGCCTCATCACTGAAGATGATTTCCTTCGAAACTTTATCATCCACTGTTGCCATTTCTTGCCACCATTCTGACCATTGACGACGCTTGAAATGGTCAAGAGGCTTTAGTTCTTGAGTCAATTGCACCTTGTAAGCGTGTAAATGCAAGTCTTTATGCAAAATGTTCATCAACGACGAGCGTGAGAGGTGCAATTGTTGGGCACGACGACGAGTTAAGGTGGACGGCTCTTCAGCCACACTATCGCGAACAGCAGCAATATTTTCTGCAGTACGAGCTGTACGAGCATGCACTGGTGTTTTCCAACTCCTACAGACCTGGTTTGTTCAAATTTTTGCACGATTTTTCCGATTGTACGCACATTTGGACTATTAAATTGACAGAAAAAATCACGAAGTGCTCGATATGCATTTTGATTTGAAAGCCCATTTTCATAATAAGCCTGAATAACCTTAACGGTTCAAATTGAATTAGTCTGAAATTGAGAAATGTCAAATGAAATGCAGAAAAAAACTTGACATTTAGGTGTGGTTCATATTCAACATCGGCCCTTAAAATTTAACCACCCTTTATATACATTAGAGCGGGTTGAATTTTTTCAAAAAATCGTAGGCGTGGATAATGTTCTACGTAGCAAATTCAACTTTGCTCAAGAAACCGTTAGTCTAAAATCTATTTCGAGCCTCTGGTTTTTCAAAAAAAGGTTATAATTTGTGTTTTGCTGCACTATGTAAAAAAAATTATTGCACTTATTGGAAAAAACTTTGCTACTAACAAAATAGCTATCCACCTTTCACTCCATATTCACTGCATACCCTCCAAACCCCCCTGGATCCGCGCCTGATCAGATGCCAAAGACGCTTTGATGTGATATGTGAGGCAAATCCTGATAAATCATTCTCACCTTCAGCTGGAAAGATTTTGAAGCTTTCGTGAAAACGAATCCAGATTTTCTTAAGTTCAGTTGGATTAGTCGGAATTCCTTCTTGGTGATTTTCGGTGAGTGTATTTCGATTTAAGAAGCAACAATAGTTCGATTTATCTAGCAATAAGTATCCCCATTTTCATTAAGGATACAAGGAAACAAACAAACATAAAAAGAAAAATACTTTCAATTTGTAACTTGCATTTTTTTGGCTCTTAAAATATCAATTGCAACAGAGCTAATTTCAAATGTGACAGCTTTGCTGTCACAGCACCATGACAGTTAAGTTAACCTTTGCACTCACCCAGCTACATCTGAACACCAACACACCGCGCTAAGGCAAAAATAATGACATTTCGAAATGGCGCTTAAAAAAAAACATCATCAAACGAGCTGCCAACGTATCCTGCGACTGTAATAAATCGTTCACAACTAAATCGCACAGGTGTCAGTGTGTTGCTTCTTGCTCTTCTTCTTTGGCATGAGCTACAGTTCGATCGCATTGTGTAGCGCTAGCGCTCGTTAGTTGCGCGGCGTCCGTCTAGAGGACATTTAAACATATGCCAAGCCATGTCATCAAGTAGCACACAAACATACAAAAACACACACGCCGCTATATGTTTATGCAATGGCAGACAATATATCTTCTTTACAATTTCGCAAGGAATTGAAATTTAAAACGAAAACCAATAAAATGCGCTGCGTCAGGATAACATAGCACGAAGGCAATACAAATTACCCTCTCGCATGAAAAAGAGTATAAGTTTCAGGAAGTCTAGGCCAAACCTCCTCAGAATGCAATTGCTGGGCAAAGTAAAGCGACTGTTTAAGAAAATAATACTTAAGCAGCAGCAACTGAGCGCTAGACGTGGCTGCCGCTATGGAAGACAAGGACATGGACATCAGACTTTGGCTGGTGAGCAACAAGAAGACAGGCATTTTTAATGGTATATGTGACGGTAGATTTATTTCGAAGGAGTCTAAGGAGCAGCAAGCACGTTGACAACGACCCGAATAATAAGTTGCCATGGGCGTGGTGAGGGGCTGCAAAATTGAAAACCCTTTTGGGCTTGAATTCGTTGGCGATGTGCTTAAAAAATAGGATGCCATAAGATGGGTCTAGAAAAAAAGAAGAAAACTCTAAAACCTGGTGTCTTGTTGAGTCTTCTATGACACGCGAAGCGATAGAAAAATAATGGCTCTCTTTTCGACAGGTAACAAAAAAATGCAGTAAAACGGTAGACAAAAAAAGCATTATGGGCGACACAATTTAAGGCTTCTTAATAACATTTGGCGCTCTTAGTTCGGAGCAGGCGAGTTAAGAAACTCCCAAAGGCCTCGAACGTCAAAAATATTCCCTGAGGACTGCAAATAATTTCGACATTAAATTGTAAGTTTGTGGCCGCTGCAAACGACTGTCGACATTTGTGTTTATGGTGGAGTTTTTATGAGCTGAAGAGGAAGGTGGTTGGCATCTTTTTTGCGTTTTTCTTGATGGTCCCCCTTTTGCCATTTCGGCGGAATTTCAGCGAAATGCTTATTTATGAAAGCTACTAAAAACTGTTGAAGAAAATACGAAAATCGAATATAATGTTTAACAATTTTCAACCCACCCTCTTCTTTAAAATATAGCTACAATGTGATGTGGTAGTTTTTACTACAGCTACGCGTGCCAAAGATACCTATAAAGCGAACCGAATGTCTAGCAGATTATATTAGATAATGTTAAAGTCCTATAGAGGCTGGTGAGATATTCGCTGTGACAAAAAAAAAGTAAAGAAAAACAGCGCAACAAACATTAAGAAATGATGGTCACATAAAGAGGAGAAAGACGTTGAGTAGTACTGCGACAAGGCGCCAAATTTATGGCATTTCAGTTAACTCACCCGTTCGTCATTCCTCAACACCCACTTATTATACAAAGCAACAGAGCAAAACGTCGTAAAATGTAAAAATTCACCCATAAAATAACGATTTCTTAGCTCCACACAGTTAACCCTTAGTTACCAGTAGACTCCAGTATTCACTTACTTTTCCTAAAAGTAGTTAGCAAGGACGAAACGAGAATTTAATGGACGCACAGCTTAATTTCTTCATAACTCGTTCTGTTGAGGCTGTTCGTTTAATTTCCTTCACAGCACATCCTTGAGCGGGTTAAGGATTTTTTGTTTTAATTATACTGTTGTTGTGCCTTCCTTGGCTGTGCTTTTGAGTGCGTGCAATAACTTCAGTTAATTTGACGAGTCCTCAAGGCTTTATTTATTATTCTATTGTTGTTGGTGTTGTTGTAGTCGTTACCGTAAAAATGTTTAAATAAATTTACTGTTAATTGAATGAAAGTCTTGCTTCTGTGCAAGGGAACCATTTAATTTTGCGCATAAAAGGGAAGCGCCCAATTTAATGAAATGTCGGGCTATATAAATTTTTTTAAAATATACTCTAAAATAATTACCTTGACGTTGTTTTGAGAAAAAAAAAGGAGAACTTATGTCAACAAGTGATAATTCAACATGAACGATTCAGCAATAATCTCTTTTGAGCATTAATGCGGAAGTTTCGAAAGTCCTGTTGCGGTCTCCACCGAAGATAACAACAAGCCTAATAAACTTGTACTAATTCCTTTAATCGTTCGAAGCCTTGGGTCAGTGCTCAACGTTAATGTGCAATCAAATTTTGTATTTGTAATAAATGTTAATAGGAGCAGCCTTTTGTTCATTCTCGTAGGACAAAAAAAGAAACATTCTTTTTTTGAGTTGCACTCATGATAACTGTACTACAAAAACTTCGCTTGAATTCAATATCAGGTTCCTAATTTCAAATAAGGTGTCAGAATTCTAAAATTCCGGACATTGGACATCAGGCCAGACTTATATCACTTAACATACTTAGTACTCCATATCTTTTGGTACACGACTACTACTGAACGCACTCGCTTCGTTTTGACACCTGTTTGACATTTAGCATTTATGCTTTTTTTTCGCGAAAAAAGTTTTCCACGGCAGTTGTTTATAATAAAAATTAAATGGAGCTCGCTCGAAAATCGTGTTGTTATACAGGGTTTTTCAATAGGGACTTGACAACTTTGAATTAAATTTCTGAACGTACCCTTTCACTAATCATCGAATTGTCACTGTCAGTTTATTCAATAAACTCAACATTTTTATCGTGGTAGAGTACACGAACGAACAACGTTTAAAAATTATAAAAATTTACTACCGAAATTCGGAGTCGGTGTTCGCAACTTTAAGAGCGTAAACTGCAATTTTTGGTCGTAGTTCTTGCCCTAGCAGACAGACAATAACGTTAGTTATATAAAAATAAATAAGTTTAGCGCAAAAA
The DNA here is from genome assembly GCA_943735915.1 of Pherbina coryleti. NCBI lineage: Eukaryota > Metazoa > Arthropoda > Insecta > Diptera > Sciomyzidae > Pherbina > Pherbina coryleti. Next base: position 123,508,332 of record OX030950.1, read on the forward strand.
TTTTAGTCTGCACATTCGTTGTGTGATGCTGCCGTGTCAGTGAGACAACGGGTTGGTCGAAGTGTCAAAAAAATATTGCTGCCGTTCAGGCGTCCGTAGCAAACGATACAAAACAGTCAATTTCACGGTGTTCTCAAGAATTGGGCATCGCCCAGACCATTTTATGGCGAATTTTGAGTTAGGATCTTGGTTTACACCCATACCAGATTAAGCTGACTCAAGAAATGAAGCCAATAGACCATTTGAAGCTGCATACGTTCTCCGATTAAGCTCTGGAAAAGATGCGCCAATATGATGAATTTCATCGCAAAATCATTTTCAGAGGCGAAGCTCATTTTTGGCTCAATGGCTTCGTCAATAAGCAAAATCCACATGTGCGTCATGAATCACTCCTTCATCCACAAAAAATGACTGTTTGTGCGGTTTGCACGCCGCAGAGTGGGGCCAAAGTTATGAAAACATGGCGGAAATTATTTTCAATGCAGATTTTGAAATACAAAGGGAACTAAAGACAAATAATGTGTTTTTAACGTTTATTATACATATTACAACACAAAATTTCATGTATCTAACTTTCCGATTCACTGTCACATGAAGATAACCATGATAGAAAATGGATTCCTTTACGTAGGTTTACGTCTGCGGATTCTAATAAGCTTACAGCCCGTTATTATTGGCAAGGTGGCAATAACGGGATCTGATGATACTAGCAAAAAATTTAAGATTTCCGTGTTTGTGTTTACTCTAGATTAGGGACGGGCATATCTGGCGCCCATTCTGCGGCAGTAGGCGCCAGTGTGCGCCAAGGCGCACAGACTCAGCTGCTGGATGAATTCGGGTGTGAATCGGAAAGCGGAACGGAAAACTGTGAGAGAACTAAGAGCGTAGATTTGTAGAAAGTGTGAGAGCGAGAGAATAGTCTTAAGAAAAGCAAGTGTTGCATATTTCTTAAAAAAGGGACTTCTTTTTATTTGACGTAGCTACAAAAATCGATGTTATTTGTATACCAATCAGGTCAGGGTCTTCAGGTGCATTTATAAAATTGTTTTACAAAAGAATTTTTATTTTTGCCTTAAAAAAATAAAAGCCTAAAAAATACTTTTTTGTTAAAAATTTTAAAAGTAATGCTGTGACTTATCTACATTTAACCCGATTCTGTTTTTAAAGATTGGTCTTTTGGTTTCTTCTATTATTGTTTTATTTACACCTCGAGCTTGCCATTGTTTTATAGGAAGTTTGTATCCTTAATTCAGTACACATTCAAAAAATGAAAAAAAACAACTTCATATGCATAGATCCTTCGGATCATATAGACCTGTGTCTCAAGTTTTATGAAATTGTCTTATCTCCTTCCCTTAGTCCTGAGCTCAAGGACAACTTACAGATGGACACACAGACATGGCTAGACAAGCTAACAAGGTTACGCTGATTAAGCATATATATACTTGTCTATACCGACAACGCCTCCTCTGAATTTTACAGACGTTTGCACTAAGTAAATAAATTGTTCAGATATGGGGTAGTCTCCTTATTAAAAATGCATAACTCAAAATGGCGCAAATTTGCACAATTTTTTTTTGTTGTTGCTATAAGTTAAAACTATGTAGAATATTAAAACCGCTAAACAAGCACCCGGACTATCCCGGAAAGCTACTATAGGGTGTTTTTTTTAGAGGTATAGAACTTCGAATTGATATAAAACACAAGAAAACCGTTTTAATGTCCATCAATTTGGCTTTATTGGAAGGATAATTTTATGCCATTAATGTTTAAATATGATTTCGGGCATGTGGCCGCCGCGGCTGGCTCGAATAAAGCCAATTCTACAGGTCCAATTTTCAACCACTTTTTCGAGCATATGGGGCCGTATGTCGGCAATAACGCCACGAATGTTGGCCTCCAAGTCCCCTAACGTTTCTAGTTTGTTGGCGTAGACGAGCGACTTCACATATCCCCAAAGAAAATAATCCAATGGTGTCAAATCACACGATCTTGGTGGCCAATTGACAGGTCCATTCCGCGAAATTATGCGCTCATCGAATGTTTCCTTCAATAAATCGATTGTGACGTGCGCTGTGTGGCATGTAGCGCCGTCTTGTTGGAACCACAACTCATCCACATTCATGCCATCCAATTCGGGAACAAAATAGTCGGTTATCATGGCTCTATACCGGTTTCCATTAACGGTAACTGACTCTCCAGCATTATTTCGGAAGAAGTATGGCCCAATGACTACACCAGCCCATAGAGCACACCAAACAGTCAGTTTTTGTGGATGTAATGGCGTCTCAAGGATCTCATGTTGATTCTCTTCACTCCAAATGCGGCAATTTTGCTTGTTGACGTAGCCATTCAACCAAAAATGAGCCTCATCACTGAACAAAATTTTGCGATGTAAACTTCGCGAACTGAACCATTATTTTTGAAATAAATTTGCACGATTTGCAAGCGTTGTTCTTTTGTCAACCTGTTCATGATGAAAAGGCAAACCAAACTGAACATAAATGACATTAGAGTTGCCAGATTTGACCACAAAATGCCAGTTTTATCTCTTTTCGAAAAACAAACCCTTAAAAAAACACCATTTTGTATTTGCTTAACGATTTATATTTTTTTAAATTAAATTCTAACATCTTTCAGGGACATATAAATAATGATATAACTTTTTTACTATTTAAGTTATAAAAATAAATAATATGCCAAAAGTTTATTAATGTGATGGTAAAGATGTTTTGATAAATTCAAAGTAGTGGCTTTAACCAAAATGTTGAAAATTGAACAAAAAAACACTTTCAGAATCACTTATATTATTGTTACCACGAGCATTTCATAGAACATATACACTAAGGGAAATAACGCATATTAACATTATCCACACCTGAGTATATATTTCATTTAAATATTTGCGTGGATAAATCAAATATTTTCCTTACAACTCGTTTTTTTTCCCCGTATTTAAATTTTATTTATGCCACACACTGACACACATATTCCATACAGCTGCCAAGCAGCCGCCAAGCCGCAGCAGCATCGCACTCGGTTCCTGCAGTTTATTTCTTGCAGTTGCAGGTTTCTTATATGTGACCCGGTCTACGAAAAGGGACCTTCGGTGTGAAAATATCATTTTTCACTTTTTTGGCGATTCGGATAGACTAATGTGTGCTCTTTCTAATGGCGCAAAGCAGAAGTTTCCAACTCGTAAAGAAGTTTGTCAAGAATTTTCCAAAAAAAGAGCATCTGTATTAATAGACTAAGAAATACAACTCTGTCTGCAGCTGTTTTCTCGAAAACTTGTTTTTACACCGAAGGTCCCTTTTCGTAGACCGGGTCACATATGTAGTTCTCATTTAGTTAATGTGGCAAGGGTAATATAGCTTGAATGTTTGGCAAAAATTATTTGTGCGTGCGATGGGTGATCGCATAACATTATGTAAGGTTAGAGTGACAGCCGGACATTTTCTGACACATGTCTTGCACCGGTTGTCATTTGCCTGCATATTTTGCTTTTAATTTTCTTTCTCTAATCCAAACTTTTTATGACATTTGGCATTTGTTGCCATAATACTGCACCAACTGTCAAAAATAGTATAAATTAGAGAACGAAAAAAGTAAAAAGAAAATAAAATATACAAGCTCATATAACCTAGATTTAAAATTTCAAATCCATCCTTTCAGTAATTTAAGAGTGAAAGAAGGACAAACAAACAGACAACAGATGACTTTTATATATTAATAAGGATGTGAAAATTGTGAGTTTCGTTGGCTCTAACCTGAAGAATCGGAATTAGTATTTGTGCTGAATGTAAAAGGAGACACCTTCACATTTGGATTTCTTTGTAGCTCTTGTAGTAACTCGTTTTTCTTGTTTTATATTATTTATGAGTTCATAAAATTTAACTCTCCCCAGAAGCTATAACTAGCAATATATTAATTTGTTTATGTACCTTATACTCTAGCAACAACAACAACAACAACAGCAATATAAGAAAACAACAACTATGACAAATTTATCACCTTAATAAAAAGTTTGTCGCCATTTTAGCGCGAACCTCGAATGCCATTAAATCTTGAAAACATTTCGTAATTTTCAGCTAGACACCAACACCTTGAGAGTTGCCAACGCGCTCCAATAACAACGGTGAAATAATACGTTCCATGTTGAAATAATACACTTCCCGCATAAAACTTGAACTGGCCACCACATCGACTAAGATGCTGCACCGAAACAGGACAAGCAGGACGAACAACAACCTTATACATATAAACGCAATGAATATAATTTTTATGAGTTCTGCTGTCAGTGTCGCATTTTGTCCGTCTGCGGGATTTCCTTTACGACTAAGTAGGTATTATAATAGATATTTTCAGGTTTGTTCGCTTTTGTAGGATTAAAGACAGGATTTTTTATTGGCTTTTATAGTAGATAGAATGAGAATCATTTGTTTGGTTTGGCTAGTTTGTGTTGGGGGAGGGGAGGGGGCAATGCTTCTAAGGCACAAATAAGCACTATGTAGCCAGAGAGCTGTCAATTTGGCTCTCTACATAAATAATTTTCGTTGACCATTAAGAGTTCTTATTCTTTGGCTATTAAAGAACAACAACAGGATATGCCTATTTAATGTCCTTATAAGAGAAAAAAAAGAAAGAATATTCTGACTTTATTACAAACAACATACATAGCAAACAAAGGCTCATTTAATACGACAAATTTAACCGTTATCAGAATAAGTAAAATAATATGAAAAAAATGGACCACATTAAACGGACTTTATTGCCGAAAAGTACAAGGATGACAAGGCAGTCAGTTGTCAACGCATGGGGTGGACGCCGGAAAATTATCATAGGAATGGATTAAAAGAAGATGAAAGGCGGGCGTAGTCTGGGGACGAAGTGCAGCACCTTTTAGTGTTGCGAGCAGGGGGATTTTTCCTTAGTGTTGCATGGTTTTATTGCACATAATTTGTATTTAGTTGTGTTCGTTCGTGTCTCCGCATAAGAAATGAGCACGTAACGTGACTGTTTATTGTTGTGTATATTTTTCTTGATACTGGTCCATTTCTTTAGTAGTTTTCGTAGTTTTGTTGTAATGACAGCCCTTATGGGTTTGATATATTGTTGCACTCAATTGACATTTAGAGAATCATCAGCAATTCATTCCATATCTCAAATTTCATGAATATTAAGTGACCATTATTGCTCAAAAAGAGATTTTTGATTTTCTACAACGTTTATTTTGACACTACGTTGCATACATTAGCGGTTACTACAACGATGCTTTGCAAGAAGTATTGACTATTGGATGGACATAAAACATGATATAAATTGGAATTTTGTGGTATGCATCGGCATTTAAGTGGTCTTAATTAGCTGAGAATGTATGAGTGTTGGGTCTAAGAAGTATCCAGCTATATTTTTTGGCATTACAACGACAGTAAAGGTTGATTCTTTCACAAGAAAAAGGAGTGGGTTGCATATAGCTACGGAGCTGGAGTTGGAAGCCTATGAAAACGTCTATGGACGAAAGTGAGGATAAAAAATTTCGAAATCCTCAAAAAATTATTGCAATAGAAATAAAAGTAAAAAATATATAATTCATAGCCTAACTCTTCTCATAGTCCTTTTCCGGTTTCAAAGTCCGGTTTCATTGTGTTATTTTGTTGTTTAAGACCAGTGTTGGTTGCCACGAAAAAACTGTTGAAATCATAACTTTTGTTTGACTTTACCTTGTCGTAACCTAGTTAAATTTTGTTGTTGTTGTTGTTATTGTTGTTGTTGTTGTTGTTGTTGTTGTTGTTGTTGTTGTTGTTGCTTTTTCTTTTGCTTTTGGTTTTGCTTTTCCTTTTCCTTTTGCTTTTCCCTTTCCTTTTGCTTTTCCTTTTTCTTTTGATTTTGCTATCCCTTTTGATTTTTCTTATGCTTTTGTTTTTTATTTTTATTTTGCTTTTGCTTCGCCATTGGTTGTGCTTTTTTGTGGTGCATTAATTTTTCCTTAGTTGCATGCAATTAATCCATGCAACAATAATGCATTTGTTACATAATGTGGTTTATTTTTATCATGTGCTCGAAGACCTCACCTTCATTTTCGTTCTATAAAATTTACCGATGCGCTGAAGATACCGAAGATTTCAAGTCGATATCTTAAAAATAACATAATTATAGCCTAGTGAGTGAACCGCCTTCTAGAGCGCGCAGTGCTGGTTCTTATCTTCAAACGCGTTTTTCTCGAAACCATGTTTTCAAAGTCGGTGGCCAAGATTTTTCGAAACTCAGTGAACCGATCGTTTTGATTTTTTTGCAGACTTATTTTATTCATAATAATCTCGTACTTGTCATAGGATTTTTTTTTTCGTATGTGATACGATCCTAGTATGATACGATCTAGGTTAATCTTGACACAGTGTGCATCGAAGTAGATAAGAACTCAGTTACTAATTTAAGCGTTCTCTCTGTCAAAAATAAATTCCGGGTAACTTTCTCGGCATATTGGCAGTATAAGTAGAATCTAAGTAGCTTGAGTGGATCACAGTGAAAAGTCATGCGATACTACTGATGAGTTGGTGTAGTGGCCAACGAAACAATCTGTATAGTCAAGCTATATGATTTGCTCTATACAGAGCCGTTGTTGTTTTTTTTTTTTTTTTTTTTTTTTTTTAGACTAAACCAACGCTCAGGGGATGCCCCCTTTAAATGCGCAAGCATTGTGTTGATTCGGAAGAAGGGTGATAGTTAGTTGGAGGGTGGAAAGATAGAGTAGTGTCGGTGAAGATTAGTTTTAAATTTACATAGCTCAAAGCTGCCGGGGAATACGCTCGCAGGGAGATTGTTCCACAATTTTACTGTACGACCGAAGAATGAATTATCTCGGTAATGCGAGGTTCTATTGTGCATCAACGCAATGGTATAGGGATGGGCTTGGTGAGCTGCCCGAGTGGACCGGGGAAACACACGAGCTGATGGCGTCAGGTCATGTATCTCCCTTGAACACTTCCCATGATAGTACCTGTATAAAAGGCTTAGGCAACCAACATTGCGTCGATGCCCAAGAGAGTTGAGAGAAGATGAAATGTTTTCATCTCCAATCAGATATATCGCACGTCGTTGAATTCGATCCAGAAGCTCCAAATAAGATCTTGAAGCTCCTGCCCAAATGTGCGAATTGTACTCCATTTTCGGCCTTATATATGAGGTATAGATCACGCGTAAATCAGTTGGAGTGAAGTATTTCTAAACCGTTTTAAAAAACCTAGGCACTTGGCCGCTTCTTTCGACACATCGAAAATGTGATCATTCCAACGAAGATCAGATTTGATCGAGATGACCAGAACGTCAAGAGCATCTGACTCCGCTAGATCCACACCGTTCATATTGAGGGGAGCTAAGGGGCAATTCATTCGTTTGTGAGTTAACAGGCAACACTGAGTCTTGCTTGCATTAAACTCAACTCGATTAGCAAGTCCCCACCCGGAGATTTTTTCCAAGTCAATAAGCAGTGTGTCATTCATATGTTGCCTCTTTCTCTCAATCTCCAGAGAGTTCGGGCATTTTTTGAAGGAATATGAATGACAAATGTTGCTGTCGTCAGCAAACGAATGAATTGGGTTGTAAGTCAACGACAGAAGGTCGTTGATAAAAACCAGAAATAAAGTTGGCAATAGGACTGAACCCTGAGGTACTCCAGCGCCAATGGCGTGTTCACTTGACGAAATGCCGCCAATCACGACACGAATCGACCTGTCCTTTAGAAAACACGTGATCCATCGAGCAAAGTTACCACCAACACCATATGCAATTAGTTTTGACACGAGAGCTTTATGCCACACTCGGTCAAACGCCTTAGAAATATCCAGAGCAACAACCCTGCTTTCACCGAAGAAGTGAACACAATAGTTCCATTTCTCTGTTAGGAACGCCATCAGGTCGCCAGTAGAGCGAGCCCTACGGAAGCCATATTGACGGTCACTAAGCAATTCGTTGCGCTCCAGATAATTCATTAAAAAAATAAATAAATAACTGGCCATTTCAGCCCTTGAAAGGACTTTGACCTAGCTTCTTATGATCAATTGTGTTGTGCGTGTTATTAAGTTTGTACACAATTGACCGAGAGCCGGACCTACATGCTTAACGCCTACTCCGAACGGCGATGAGCGGAATGTTCTCGTTCTCAAGAAGCTTTACATGGCATTTTCATTACTCTCTGAGGTTTGCCATTGTCTGCAGAGAGGTGGCGGCCGTACAGAAAAATTATTTTAATTCAAATAATTTTCTGTCGCTGCTGGGGTTCGAACCTGGGTCTCCAAAGTTCGTTGACATAGCGGCCACGCACTTTAACCAACTACGCCACGGTCGCCAGATAATTCATTAGGTGGAAGTTTATTACACTCTCCATGACTTTGGAGAGCGTAGAGCATATCGCAATGGGTCGGTAGTTCTCAGGGTTCGTGGCATCGCCCTTCTTAGGTACTGGCTGAACGTTCGCCACCTTCCAACAAGATGGAAATACTCCTGTCCTGTAGGAGATGTTGAAAAGGTTACGCAAAGGTCGTGCCAGTGTAGAAGCACACATTTTTAGCACAATTGGTGGTATACCATCCGGGCGAGAAGATTTGTTTATGTTGAGGTTTGCAAGGACTCTTTTGACAGCTCTCGTTCGAAAAAATATCTCCTGCATCGCGGAAGATTTTTCCTCTACAGAGGGCAGTGGCTGATTGCTAGCCGGGGTTGTAGAATTTTGTGCAAACAATTCAGCCAATAGATTCGCTTTATCAGCCAAGTCAGTGAAGACTTGGTCATCCTTTAAAAGAGTTGGAATCGACAAAGATGTCTGATTTTTAACTCTTTTAACAAATGCCCAAAAGTTTTTGCTCCCTTTGGGGCAGAGAAGAACCTGTTCTCTAATACGAGTTTCGTGAAGAAACTTTTCGCGTTTTAAAACTGCATTACAGCGATTCCTAGCCTCAGTGCGAAGCCTTTTAGTATCAGCATTCTTGTTGGAACGCCAATTCTGAAAGGCTTCCTCTTTGGACCTGACTGTAATCCTGCAAGTCTCATTAAACCAGGAGTGGTCTTTTGGTTTAATACTTCTCGTTTTATTGGGGATGAAAGACCGCATGCCCAATAAAATTATTTCTTGTACCATAAGAGCCGCGGCATTAACATTTCTATCAGCGAAACATAATTTCCAATTGAAATTGCGGTAAAAATTATTTAACGCAGTCCAATTTGCCTTTCCATAAAACCAAGCGATCTTCTTCGGGGCTTTAGGCGTAGAAGTGCATAGGTAAGAATATGAAAAAGCAGCGGATATGGTGCAGTGGTCCGAATTACCAAGAGGTGCATGGACAGTCACGTCATATTTTTCATGATGTGAAGTCAGAAAAAGATCTAGGACTTTATGGCTTTGCAGACCAACTCTAGGGATGAAAGTTGGTTCCTTCACTAGTTGAATCAGTTGGTTCGATTCGGCAAAGAGCTCAACATATTGACCCTCAGGTGTTGATTGGCCCGAGTGACATAGCCAAGCCGGGTTGTGGACATTGAAATCGCCGGCAACAACGATCTCACTGTCAGGAAACAACCCCAAAATGTGCGTGATCGAATCCGAGAGCGAGTCCAATTTATTAAAAGTGGACTCCCTCCCTAAATTCGGACTTCTATAAACATAACAAAAGTGAAAGCTTAGCTCAAAAACGATTACTTAAAACTCAAGAATATTTTTTTCTATATTCAAGGCTAATATTTGCTTGAAGTGAGAAAAATTTGCTTAATTCAAGTAAAGGATTTGCAGAAAACTAGAATAATTTGCTTAACATGTTTTTATGTAAACATGTTGTGATTTATAAGCATGCGATATAAGCTGAAGTTAGAAAATTTGCTTCATTCAGGTAAATAATTTGATGAAATCTAAAATAATTCTCTGCGATTGCTTAAATTAAAAAAAAAATATTTTAATACAATCTAAACTAAAAAAAATATGTACAAGAATATATTTTCTTGATTTAAGTCTTGTTCCAGGTTCTAGAACATTAATCGATTTTTCGCATTAGCTTGTTCTTATTATACGCTTAATTATGTAAGTTGAAGGAAAAAAATTGAAAACCTTTTATTTTGTTTTTGTATAAAACTTAAGACTATGACTTAAATAAAGAAATAACTGCTCCTTAGTTTAGGTTAAAATTTTATTATACAATATCAATGACTGCTGTTTATGTTATCTCTGATTTTAGGTACATTGTTATAATAATTCTGTCTTCAGTTAAACAAGTACTCAATGTAAATTGGAGGTTTGCTTTTGTAGTAATTTAATGAACTTAAGTACATTTCATCTTGGCCTAAGTAATTTCTAAGACGAGAAGATACTTTTTGTTTTTTTTACTGAAGAATTTTAGTGCATGATTTATGATTTCATTTTCAATTTAATTTATTTTACTTTTTTCGTATAGCACTTTATTAGAATAGTATTTTATACAATTCGGCTTGCGGCAATTATTTATTATTTATTAGCAATAAAGCTAATCCCTTAATCCAAAGAGTATCATATGCTTTTTCAAAATCGAATGCTACTAAATGTGACGGTGTTCTATTATTCAGGCTATTAGCTATTGTGGTTGTTGACTTTACTAGTGCATGACTTGTTGTAAGACCTGGGCGAAAACCGAATTGTGTGTCGAAATTAATTTTTAATCTCGAATATTCTGCGTTGAGTTTTATTGATTGAATTTTTTCAAGAACTTTTGCTAAGCAAGAACTAAGAACTAGAATTTTTTAATAAATTTTAATTTAGTTTTCAATCATAAAAACTACTCGAATATCTATATCTATCTATCTATCTATACTATTATATAAAATGAAAGTGAACATTTTTTGTGTCCGCAAAACTCCAAAAGTACTGGTCCGATTTTTTTGAAATAAGTTTTAAAATATCACATTTGTGCTACAAAAGGTTCATTGGTTATTTTCTTTATGAAATTTCAATAATAAGTATCTTTAATTAAAGTGTTAAGTTTTTTAAAAAATCATCCACAATGCCATGCATTGCTTGATCGTTAGCTTTTCATGCGTTTGTGCTGCGAGAGCCTCAATAAACTGCGTGTTGCTCTCTACTATACTATTTTTGTTCTCTACTATACAAACAAATACATATATATACATACTTTGCTGCGCTTAAAGCTAATTGGATCGAAGTATATTCTAATATGTTCAAAGTAGTTTTGATGTGGAGAATTAATCTAACACAGTTTTGTTAAAAGGGGATTCACTGACCACCTTTAGCATGTTGAGGATTTTTTTGATGAGAATAAGATTCAATCCGACTTGATGTATGTATGTATGTATGTATGTATGTACGTATGTTTATTTGTTTCGCTGCATGCAACTTTTCTACACATGTTTTGACGGTGGTTTTCCTGTAATTTATAAATGAACAAAAGGAACAAACGGCTGACTTTTTACTTAATAGAATTGACATTGTGTGGTTCAATAAGTTTTTTTATAAATAAAAAAGAGAAATGGGACGGGCATAGGAAAAGGGGTTATGGCTTCGACCACACAAGTCAAATTTTGGATATTGAATAGTTTTGGAACTAAACGTCGCATGACAATAAAACTTAGTATGGAGTTACTAATTGGCAAAGTCTTTCTACTGGAAAACTGGTTTGTGCATTGGAAAAGGGGGTGTGGTCCGATTCTCTATACAGAATAGCTATGGAAGCTTAATTCACAGGACATTGAAACTAATAATGGAATTGTCACCTGGGAGTGATGTTCCGCTACTGGGAAACTGTAACGTGCAGTGGAACATGAGCGTGGTGTCAGACTAAGGGATTAATAAAAGTTTTGAATTTACTTATCATGTCCAATATACTTGCTGGGTGCAGCAACGCGCGCCGGGTATCGCTACTAAATATATCTTGTAGACGCTTACATATTTCCAAGTAAAGTAAAAGATAAGACACTACGCCTTGGAACCATGCTATAGTTTGTTATTCCGCACCATCTTAAACATGTTTTCATGTAAACATGTTGTGAATTATAAGCATGTCAACATAAGTTGAAGTGAGAAAAATTTGATCAACAAAATTTGCTGCGATTGCTTAAATTAAGAAAATATTTTCTTGATTCAAGCCTTGGTCTAGCTTCTAGAACAAAGTATTTTATTCTTGTTTCAAGTAATCATTTATTTTACTCCATTTTAGAAATAAATGCTCATTATAAGTTCATTTCTCTTAATTTTAGTTGTTTGTGCTTGATTTAAGCAAATGAGGCTTCATTTTAAATTTTTTTCGATCAAGCAAAATATTTGCTTAAGGGGGGAAACGCAGCCAGAGGCCGAAAAAAGGTCATGTTTTTGAATTTTTTTAAGGAAACCTATGGGATATTTTTAATTGAGGGTTTTTATACCTAAAAATATACACATTCAAGAGTATTTTTAGTTTTTTTTTATTAAAAAAAAATTATATTAAGGTCGATACAGCATTTTTTGTAGAGCGCTCTGAAAAAAAGGTGAAATGCGGTGACCAAGATTGCTCCTCCTAATTTCATCAGAAACAAAAAAATGAAATATATTATTAAACGAGATACTGAAAACTCATACTTGTCATAACCGTTTTTGAAAATATTGAATTTTCACAAAATGGCGGACTTTCGAACGTAAAAGAACGATTTTCGACCAAAAATTCGTCATAATTTTGCCTATAAAAAATGAACGAAACTACAAAAAAAAATCCTATGACAAGTACGGGATTATTATGAATAAAATAAGCAAAAAAATCAAAACGATCGGTTCACTGAGCTTCGAGATATCTTGGTCACCGACTTTGAAAACATGGTTTCGAGAAAAACGAGTTTGAAAATAAGGGCCAGCACTGCGCGCTCTAGAAGGTGGTTCACTCACTAGGCTATAACTTTGTTATTTTTTAAGATATCGACTTGAAATTTTTACCACACATTCTTGAGACTTAAGGCTTTAAGAAAATGCAAAAGTTCTGACTGCGTTTCCCCCCCTTTATATACGAATATTATTTCTTTCCGTAATGGCATCAACAATTTTTTATTTTTATGTATTCGTTATGAGGTGCCAGTTCCAACCTTTGTTATCTTAACCCGCATCCATCGGAAAATTCTAGAAACGAAAAGTAAGTTGTGCATCAATTTGATGCAGATACAAAAAGACAATATTATTCATTAGAATATTTTCAATTTATTAACTATTCTAGTGCGATAAGTATAAGACTATCTCTAACTGTAGAACTGCTCACTTGTTTATTTTGATATTTTAGGAAGGTAGCCAAAATTCTGAATTTTAATACGCATATTTGTTTTTAATATATGAATGTGTTTCAAGAATTTGCATCAATTTGATGCAAACGATGGATGCGGGTTAAAGTGATGTTTACTGTAGCACTTCTACTTAGCGAGTAATAATTCCATGAACAACAAACTTGTACAAGGATAAAGACAAAGATTTCGAAAATAATAAGACCAAGGATTAGGGCGAGGACTTGCGTTAGCACAAGGACAAGTATTTGGATAAAAAAAAATAAATAACTGGCCATTTCAGCCCTTGAAAGGACTTTGACCTAGCTTCTTATGATCAATTGTATTGTGCGTGTTATTAAGTTTGTACACAATTGACCGAGAACTGGACCTACATGCTTAACGCCGACTCCGAACGGCGATGAACGGAATGTTCTCGTTCTCAAGAAGCTTTACATGGCATTTTAATTACTCTCTGAGAGTTTGCCATTGTCTGCAGAGAGGTTTTAATTCAAATAATTTACTGTCGCTGCTGGGGTTCGAACCTGGGTCTCCAAAGTTCGTTGACATAGCGGCCACGCACTTTAACCAACTACGCCACGGACGCCACTGTATTTGGATAAGGATAAGAATAATTGTTGGTACAAGGATTCTAGCAAATATTACTACAAGGATTAGGATTTTGGTTAGTACAAGACTTAGGACAAATATAACAACAAGGATTAGGAAAAGGAAAGTAATAAGAATAAGGTAAGCAAAAGGATAAAGATACATTGTCACGCCTAAATACCTCCTGATGAGTCATTGTCACAGCAACTGTTGATTTTTTTCTTTCTTTCAAATGAAGGAAAATTTTTAGTGTCTGAATGAACAGTATCGACATCCAAAATTCCTTGTAATGTAGGATTAAGTTTTAAAAGCGAAACCTAATCTGTTTTATAGTTCTCATTGCGATTGAAGTAAAAATTAAACTGGGTTTTACAAGGAATCACTTTGAAAGAACACTCACCCATATCTTTTATTTAAATACTCTTCCAACATATTTTTGTGTCATCAATCCTTCAAAATACCATCGCTTAAGCAACGCAATACATGTCAAATGATAAAAAGTTTTGGAACAGAACATCAGTAGTAAAAATATCAGATATCGAACCAAAGCAATCGATGTTATTCAATCATCAGCCATCGATGCTCATCACTTTTGATACCATCTACCACCATTTAATGTTCACCAACACTGCGAGCACGATTATTCATAAAATAGTCGTAAAAAATATCTTCATCGAAAAGATACATTTTATTTATTATTTTGATGTTGGCAATGAAGCAGCCACTACGATTTGTATGACGATGCAGACACGTTGGAATAAACAAGAGTAAATAAAGGCCGCAGGAAGTAGGAAGTATTATGCCAAGGAAGTGGATTTCGCTGTTATGTTTCGTTTTTTTTTTTTTGCTCTGATACTCATACGATGCGAGCAAATGTAAAAACGACATTATTGAGATATGAGCCATAAGAAGTTTTTTCTTAAAATATTTATTGTTGTGGTCCCTTTGTGGGTGTATGTGTGGCTTGGGAAAAATAATTCGCTAATAGAAACTTTTTTATGGTTTATAAGGCACAGATATTTGAGAAATTCTTAATTTTGTTTTGACATTGCAGTTGATAAAGTATAACTTCTGTCTCTGGTCGGGAAATGAATTTAAAAATGTTTCAAATCTAAACATTTGAAACTTTTTTCTTAGAAGAAACCTGCCAGTATATTCTCTTTATAATCAAATTTTTCAAGGTTTATAGAAAAATGAGTAGATTTTTCTGTAATAATTCTATAAAAGGGGCTTTTTTATTCGCTGTAGGGTTTCTTTTTGATATAAACACATAAAAATTAGCAAATTAGCTTTATTTTAAAGTTTGCGACATGAAATTATTGTGTGAAAGGGATTTTCTTTAAATGGCCACCTCGGTCATCGCGCTTGACGTACGACATTTCATCGACCCAATTTTTTCACACTCTTTCACACTATAACTCACGTAATGTCCCTCCGACTTATTCGTCTAGACCAAACATGCCCACGTAGTGACCCAAATGGCCCGCGTGGCCCTTCATACAAATTTTTTTCTATCTTAGTTTTGTCTTTGCGATGAGCCAAAACCAAAGAACGCCTGCAAACAACAAAACCACAAACCGCACTCGTTCAGCGTTTAGCACATTTTCCAGCGAACTTTACAAAAACAAATGCATGCAAAGCCAAAATAATAAAACGCACACTCGATGATGTGGATGCTGAAGCTGATTGACCCGTTACTTGTGTGTCGAGTAATTTTTCCTGACATGTGATTATATTGCATTGTAATTGTTTCCTTGTTTTGTCTGATTTTTTGCCAAACGCAAGGATGAACAATTTTGTTTTTTTTTTTGTTTTTTAAGCATTGGCCCGCGCTTAAAATTTCTTGGGCCACACTGGTCTAGACCAATGATTTGACGTAACCTTACAAGAAATAATCAATGGGCATCAAATCGCACAATCGACAGGGCCAGAACGTGTCAAAAATTCGCTCACAGTGGTTATATGCCTGATTGTACCGTCTTGCTGTAACCAGTGCGCATTGAGATCATGTGTGGAAATGTTTGGCAGCAACCAACCCTCAATCATTTCGCGATGATTCACGTCACGTTGGCTCCGGCATCATATTGAAAAAAAAAAAAAAAGAGCGTTGGCTGTGTCGTGGACACACCCGTAAGTTTTGACGTGACGGTGTTTCTTTATACTCCTATTTCATGTCCAAACTCTTGTTCTAATCCATGACCAAATTTTTGATCCTAATCTCTGATCCTAAGTCTTAGTTTTTGTCCTAATCCATATCCAAATTCATGTCATTGTCCTTTTCCAGTTTCATTGTGTTATTTTGTTGTTTGTGAGCAGTGAAATCGTAACTAACTAGATTTTTGTTGTTGTTGATATTGATGTTGATGTTGATGTTGATGTTGATATTGATGTTGATGTTGATGTTGATGTTGATGTTGATGTTGATGTTGATGTTGATGTTGGTGTTGATGTTGATGTTGATGTTGATGTTGATGTTGATATTGATATTGATGTTGATGATGATGTTGATGTTGATGTTGATGTTGATGTTGATGTTGATGTTGATGTTGATGTTGATGTTAATGTTGATGTTGATGTTGATGTTGATGTTGATGTTGATGTTGATGTTGATGTTGATGTTGATGTTGATGTTGATGTTGATGTTGATGTTGATGTTGATGTTGATGTTGATGTTGATGTTGATGTTGATGTTGATGTTGATGTTGATGTTGATGTTGATGTTGATGTTGATGTTGATGTTGATGTTGATGTTGATGTTGATGTTGATGTTGATGTTGATGTTGATGTTGATGTTGATGTTGATGTTGATGTTGATGTTGATGTTGATGTTGATGTTGATGTTGATGTTGATGTTGATGTTGATGTTGATGTTGATGTTGATGTTGATGTTGATGTTGATGTTGATGTTGATGTTGACGTTGATGTGAATGGTTATGTTGATGTTGATATTGATTTTGATGTTAATGGTTATGTTGATGTTGATGTTGATGTTGATGTTGGTGTTGGTGTTGGTGTTGGTGTTGGTGTTAGTGTTGGTGTTGGTGTTGGTGTTGGTGTTGGTGTTGGTGTTGGTGTTGGTGTTGCTGTTGGTGTTGGTGTTGGTGTTGGTGTTGGTGTTGGTGTTGGTGTTGGTGTTGATGTTGGTGTTGGTGTTGGTGTTGGTGTTGGTGTTGGTGTTGGTGTTGGTGTTGGTGTTGGTGTTGGTGTTGGTGTTGGTGTTGGTGTTGGTGTTGGTGTTGGTGTTGGTGCTGGTGTTGGTGTTGGTGTTGGTGTTGGTGTTGGTGTTGGTGTTGGTGTTGGTGTTGGTGTTGGTGTTGGTGTTGGTGTTGGTGTTGGTGTTGGTGTTGGTGTTGGTGTTGGTGTTGGTGTTGGTGTTGGTGTTGGATTTGGAGTTGGTGCTTTTCGTTTAACTTTTTTTTTTGCTTCCCCATTGGTTGAGCTCCAATTTCAATTAATCCAGCAAAAGTGATGCATATGCGTCACATTAGGCGGTTCCCTGGGGGTTTTTGACACGCCGTCAAATTTTTTTTTTATTTTTGTCATATGCCCGAAGACCTCACCTTTGTTTTCGTTCCTTAAAATTTACCGTTGCACCAGTAGTCACAGAGTTAAAAATCCATGCAACGTTTTTTCATGTCTGTAGCATTTTTACTACATTATGTGATTGCATCCCTGAAATCATGACAACAAAATTTTTTTTGTAATTTAGTTGTGAAGCGTAATAACACATCCCTGCTGTCGTTAAACAAAATTTACTGTAGCACTCCTCCTGAGTGAGTAATAATTCAATGAAACGATATTACGTTTCTGTTACATAAGCTGCTATATTCACGACCTGACGACGCCGGAATTTTTTTTTTATTTTTGTCGTAAAGCCATGTATAAACACTTTATTTTCCTTTTTAAACTTTTATCGTGGGTTATATACTCATTGAGTAAAAATTCAATGCAACGCCGCTGCATGAATGATGCGTTATCGATCTTTGAGCGGCTCTCTCAGCGTCCCCATGATGTCAGAAATTTTTTGTCTAATTTTGTTGTGAGGGTTTCCAGTAGGCCTTTATTGGCGTATCGTATTTTTAATCCTAGCACTAATACTCAGCGAGTAATAATTCCATGTAACAAATTTTCAGTTGCGTTGCTTACGCAGCTCCCACTACGTCCCTATGCCGTATTAAATTTTTTTTTTGTTTTTTTAATATAGTCAAAGAATTACCCTTTATGGTCATACTATTTTTTTAATCATAGCTCTTATACCCAGCGAGTAACAATTCAATGAAACGCAGATGAATTTTTAAAAAATTAATTTTTTAACTTTTTTGGAAACTAGAGGAGTATAACGTAACTTCGTCACGTCAAAATGAGGACTGATGATGTCTTCTGAATGCAATCAGCACTAAATTGTTACCCGTTGTGCATGTAATGGAGTCTCCAGTATCTCTTGCGACTGTTCATCGCGCCAAATTTTGCAATTTGTTTGTTTACGTACCCATTAAGCCAGAAATAAGCCTCGTCCGAAAATATGATTGCTGATGAAAATCAGGATCTTTTTCGAGTTTCGCCCATACCCAATATTTTGAGAAGTTGCTCAGTTGCAAGAGATACAACTGTTTCTTTGTATGTTGAAATTTCAATATTTGCTCAAAAAAAAATGACGTCGATCTGTATTGACAGGTGTCAAATATCTACAACGAAGTAAAAAAACACTCTTTATTTATTGTAAGAGATGACTAAAAAGTGCTTTCTCCTCCTGTATAAAAAAGTATACAAAGTTTCATACCGTAGCTATAATTTACGGATTTTCCATTTCTGGCATAATTTCGAAAATATGAATTGATTCCATTTCAGTTTATTGCCTCTTCAATAAGTTACAGATTGACTGAAAGGAAAGTGTGCTGACTAAAGTGCGTTGGGTCAAGGGTTCAATCGAATATGATTTTCAAAACAAATATTTTTTTCGTTGTTGTCGTAGGCAATGTACCCAATATTTTCTAGCGATACCTGGCGCGCGTTGCTACAACGGGCAAGTATACAATATTAAAAAATAATAAGTGAATTCAAAACTTTTATTAGTGCCTGAGTTTGACACCACGCTAGTCCACTGCCCGTTACAGTTTCCCAGTAGCTTAACTCCATACTGAGTTTCATTGTTATGAGCCGTTAAGTTCCAAAGCTATTCGATATCAAAAATTTGGCTTATTTGGGTGGATCCTTTTGCTCAATGCCCGTCCCAGTTTTTTGTTAGATGGAAATTACCAAGTGGTAACTGCATACTGAGTTTAATTGTAATGCGGCATTTAGTTCCAAATCTATTCGATACCAATAATTTTAAATGTAATCTTATCTCTTGTCCAATGGTCTCTCAATTTTGCCAGTCAAAGGACACAACTAAATAGTACGTTTTTACCGGGTTAAATTGATATGTGACTTATATTTCCAGTATTATACCTTACATTCGGACTGCTAAAAAAGTGCCACACCCCTCGTCCAACCCCCATAAACTTTTAGCAGTGGAACGGCACGTGAAAATGTAATTCGAATATTGAATTACGATGCTGCTGACCTATAATTCCAGAAATATTCGATATCGCAGATTTGGGTTTTATGGGAGGTGCCACTCCTCCTTGGCCTATGCCCGCCCCGCCTATAGCCATCGCACAAGTGCAAGCAATAAGTTGACAAAGTTTTATCGCAATCGGATGAACGGAATTGCAGCGCATACGTTCGGAAAGCAAATGTGAGCGAAGCAATTACGAACAAACCCACAGAAGGAGTTATCAAGTTTGGTCAAGTCGTTTTCAAGTTTTAAGCATCCGAACTAACCAAAATTCATTTTTATATACTATGTATATGGTAGTATATGGGAAAATCTTTAAAATGCCATATCTCCGTAACCTCTGCGCCGATTTCGTGCAAACTTAACATAAACCATCTACAGACCATCCCCAACGCCATTTTAGTGACATTTTGATTGAAATCGATCGACCCGTTTCCGCAGTTAGTGGTGACATCAAAAAGACTAGCCTAATGGCCACGAAGCAGTAGCAATTGCGTGAATAGTCATAAACTCAGATAAATCACTGAAATATCGTTAACATTGACCTTGGTGCAAAAATAAGTCGAAATCTGTGCTAATATTTCCGAATATTGGAGGTTTGGGAAAGAATACAACGATTCCGTGAATTTTACATTCTATAGGATACCATGAATAACCTCATGGGAACTCAACCTAGATTTCAATAAAAATTGTGCTAACGAAGATATGTTACAGGAGGGGGAGTAGTGTCAACAGTATTTATACAAATATTCTTTTGTACATATTAGTCTAATGTCGATGGTATTGATGCCTTTCATTCCTTGTGGAACCTTTTGCCGGGGTGACTATTGTAAGCTGGACCTTCGGGGAGTATCGTGATGGCTTTGGTAACTTAATATCGTCAGCAGGACCTATGTTGGTCGGTGTGGAGTTGCGCTTGTCTACAACTGGGTGGAAATGTCCATAAGTTGTCAGAGAATTTAGATCGGTCTCAATTTCCACCAATAAATGTAGATGGTGATCAACAATAGCCATCCATAAATTGGTACCATGAGTTTCAATGCTAAGGTATACCCTGTATTAAATATTTATTTATTATATGTTATAAAGCGTTGGACCGAGAATTGTAATTTACAAATTTCCACCTGGAATCATGGAAGTGACACCCTTCAAATGGTTTCAAGGAAGTTAGCATTATATAAGCATCTAATAGTTTGATGGGAGATGCATTATATAACACTAAAAACTTGAAAACTAATTTTCTGGGTCTCATTTCCTTGAACTTTCGACTCCTCGGCATGGTGCACGTAGTATTAAGCCTTAAGGTAAGTAACAACGGTTCAAATACATTCAGACTGACCTCGTCCGCGATATTCTCCTTTGTCGGTACCTAGCTCTTCTGATAGAAGAGTATCTCAAATAATTTTGCCAATTCGATGAGCTACAATGTGGGCTTATAGCCACGACGTTCACTATTGGTCCTATTTAACTCAGTTATAGAATCGATCCATAATCAACTATTCGCTTATATTCTCAAGGAGCTCAAGTCAAGGAATCTAACAGGTTTTAGTGACATTATTCTTGGTTTTGCACATACCAACGACATTTTATGTTTCCAATTAAAATCTATACTCATCTGCTTTCGCTATTTCTCCTTTCCCCTTCTCTCCCCTCCCAAGCAAAGTTTATTTCTCAGGCTTATGCTCGTCTCTGCTCAATTTTTTTTAAATCATCCTAAAATTTTATGCCAGCTATCGTGAAGTGAATAAGAAAATCTTGGTGACCTCGGTACTCGAGTGGTAGCGCGTTTGATCCCATAGAGGCAATGGAGTCGAACCATCCCGACCAGGCCATCGTCCATCTTTCTTACTAAAAAACCGGACATCTAAAAACACTTCATGTTCTAATTATTTTCTTTAATACGTTGTGGGGGCAATCAGTGTCGAATTGATTCAATAGCTCTGCTTAATATACTAGGCTTGGGTAGTTCATGAACGAACTAGTTCAATTGAACGATTCCCACTCATGAACTATGTGAACTAGTTCAGTGTTTCTCGTTCTTTTAGTTCATTTTAGTTCAATTGATATTGCAGCGAGTAGGAACAAAACGAACGAGGGCAAGAATAACGAAATTTACCATGCTATGGTTTGAGTTCTTGGTTTGAGATACTTTTTGTTTATGCACTAATACAAATGGTGAATTTGATGGATATCACATATTCATACCAAGTTTGTTTCATTTTGTATACCTGGACATGAACGAGTAAACGAAATGAACTAAAAGACCTAACGAACTGGGTGGAACACGAATCGTGCTACAAAAACAATCGGCTTATTTTTTTTTATTTTGCAGATTAGTATTTAGATTTACTAAAATGGATGCTTGGGATACCGAAAAGAGGATTTGGGTAGTGCAGCGGTACCATACTTTACAGTCCATCATTTTCGTCCAAAGGGAATTTAGGAGGGAGTTTGGCGGCACTCCCCCGAGTAGATGGACCATTATGAGGTTGGTAAACATGTTTGCCGAATCTGGAAGCATCGCTCGCAGACCGTACCATAGAGATCCCTATGTTCGGGTGCAAGACACAATCGCGGCTGTAGCATCGGCAATTCAGGCAAATCCACGCGTTTTGACACGAAACTTATCGGCGCAAATTGGAGTTAGCAGACGGTCATTACAACGGATAATTCAAGATGACTTAAACTTGTTTCCATACAAACTCCAAATTACAAGCAAATTAAACCCTCTGGATTTGGCTATTCGTCTGGAATTTTGCCAAAAAATGATTCAAATGGCCGAAGAAGACAACAACTTAATAAATTGCTTGTTTATGTCTGATGAAGCCCATTTTGATCTAAACGGCAATGTAAACAAGCAAAATTGCCGTATATGGAGTGAATCTAATCCAGAAATACTCCATGAGACGGAACTGCACCCAGAACGTGTCACTGTGTGGTGCGCAGTTTCATCAAGGTGCATTGTCGGGCCATACTTCTTCGAGGAAAACTGTGTAACAGTAACCGTAAATGGGGACCGTTATTTAAACATGTTGAAGGAGTTTTTTTACCCATAACTGCGGCGAAGACGTATCCCTTTTAACAGCATTTGGTTCCAGCAAGATGGAGCATATAGCCATATAGCATATAGCATATAGCATATAGTTCACATATAGCCAGACCGGTTATGGCGGAGCTCCAACGAAAATTTCCAAATAAATTAATATCCAGAAACACCACTTTCCGCTGGCCCCCAAGGTCACCTGACCTCACCGCGCCAGACTTTTTTTTATGGGGTTATGTCAAGCAAGAGGTGTATAAAACGAAACCAAGGAATTTGACTGAATTGAAGCAGTCCATTACAACAATAATTGAGGCGATCCCGACAGCTACCCTCCAGGCCACAATGAATAATTTTCTGATCAGGTGTCGCATATGCGTGAATGAGCATGGAGGTCATTTACGGTCTATCATTTTCAAAACCAATTAGTTAAATAAAATAAAATTGAATTATCTATACAAAAAAAGAAAAAAAAAAATTAAATACATTGATTAGAAAAAAAGTTATAACGTTTTGTTCTTGTAGCACGATTCGTGCTCCACCCTGTAGTTCATTACATACGATTGAACTAATTGAGCGATCTTTGTGGTGAACTAAAATGCCCAAGCCTATAATATACGTCGGATTCACCGGTGATCTGTATGTATCCCATAAAAACTATCCCTGTGACTATCCCTGTTGTCCTATAAACCCACTTTTGCCTTTTTCAGCCAAACCATGGACAGAAGAAGAATTTTTTTTATAGATTACTAGTAAGAAATGATCTTCGATTGGGCCGAAGTTGAAATTTAATTCATCCAACGCCCATAAAATTTAACCAATGGGATGGCAGGTGTAAATTGGGGTTGAGTACCGAATTCCCAAGTTGTGCGACCCATAATTCCAAAGCTATTCCATATTGCAAATTTGGGTTGTATAGGAGGTGCTACGCCCCCTTGTCTCATGCCCACCCTTTTGATTTGATCGCCACTGTTCGATCACAGGAACACTCTTATTAAGACTTTGCAACAGCTGCCTTGTAAATTTCATATAAATTGGTTTAGTGATCTCGGAGTTTATATCTGATATACACACCCACATAAATACGTATATACATATCATATATTTTTATAGATATAGATAACTTAATTTCATACTCGAAATTAGAAAGAAATCTGGTAACAAAAATAAAAAAAAAATATAGACGTTTTACTCATTGAGCCAAAATCTTGGATTGATTCTATAAAAAACGAAAAGGTAATAGTAAGCATTTTAAGTCAAGTGCACCGAGAAAAAACAATAGGAAAATCACCAAAGCCGGCTTGGGTGGAACCAATTTGTATGAAAATTAAAAACTTATGCTTTTTTACCAAAGTAATATATTGTTTTATACATTGCTTTGAAAACACATTCTTTGATTCACCCAAGCCAAGTATAAAACATATTAATCAATAGTGTAGGTAAGCCATCAAAAACTTTGACACTTTATCAAAATGGTATGGACTTGAACACTATGTTCGTCAGATTAACCAAGCACGCTAATATAAACTGTCGAAACCATAATTTACAATTACAAAGTACTTTGTTAATTTATCCAAATCAATACGGTAAGTTAAACATGTAAAATTAAGATGTTTTGACGAAAAACTTAGGAGGCTCCAAATTGCCAAAGACATCTTATAAATCATACTAGGTTTTTTGTTAATTTTGCATAAGTATTTTTCTATGTGTATGTCATCAAATTGATGACAAACCCGAATGAAGGTTAAAGTGAACAATTTAAGCCTCTGAAGAGAATATTTTTTAAGAAGATATGAATTCGACTTTTATGGACAAATATGGATTTATTCGCTTTTGTATGTTAACCTCTTTCAAGATCAAATCAATCAGCACATTTATTGAATAGTCGTCAACTCAACTCAACTCTCATTGGAACAAAAACATCCAAATTCAGTGTAACTGTATTTCTGATTTTGTGTGGTGATATTCATAATATTACAATCACTGTAGAAAAGCCTTCTTTTCAAAATAGAACCATAATTATCATTCTGAAAAAATCAGCACACAACGAGACCAATATATCTTTTGGTGAATATATCGCTATGCGTGTGTGGAAGCATGTGAGTGTGTTTTTGTGGAAGCCTCACACTTATGTTTGATCTCTACGCATACATGTGTGCAAGAATTTATATCAGCGCAAAGGCATAAAATCAAAGGAACATTTTTTGCTGATAAGTTCTTGGATGTGTAAACTTTTGAAATGCAAATTTATGGAAAGCCCTTGGGTGCAAATGCAACCTTTGGAGAACACATGCACACACACATGCATATATACACGCACACATACACACGTACGCACTACAAAGCTTTATACTTGTTTGCACAAGTAATTTTTGAAGCATACAGCCTTAGCTTCTTTCACGCCTTTATTGGTGCAATTATCCTGAGACACTTTTACATGCTCACACACCCACCGACAAGCATGCGTAATTTATGCCCAGCACATGCACTTGATTATATTTAAAACGAACCGAACTGTACCGAAATCCAATCTCATCTCATTTACATTGTCAACAAGGATTAAGTCCCCGTGACGTCATGCCTAGCATTAGTTTGTCTTCGAAATTCGCTGATATCGCGTTGAGGTAATGAAATCAAGTGAAGCAGCTATTTTCACACTCGTCGATTTAATTTTAGACACGAATTTAGTTTGTTGCTGCTGCTGTTTCTTGTTTTCTGCAGACAGCAACGACAATATCCTTTATCCTTGCAACATACAACGATAACAACATCGTTGTCATTGTGTTTGTTGGTGTACGACGTGCGTTACTTTAGCGTATTTCTTACTTCCCAGTGGAGCTGCTTCGTTCTTATCTTCGGATCCTGCAGATCCTGCGAGACCAAATAAATGTAGCAAAAGAAATTCGCCAGATTTGCAGATTTCTTTGCTGTGATAAGATTTTACCACTGAATTTATTTGCAGAACTTGTTGTTGTTTTGATTCTAGTTAGTGTTGTTGTTGTGATAACTTTTTGTTGTTTTGTTAACGGAATTAACTTTTATTGTGTGTTTGTTGTTATTGTAGCAGAATGCATCTAAATAACATAATATCCTGTGATTGTGAGGGATGGGGTAGTAATGGGTGTATATTTGTTCGTGGCTGTGCAAAAGACACTCGATGGATGTGATTATTTTAATGAATTTTGGAGTCAGGCGTCTGTTAGCTTCTAAAAAACTACAACTTTCTCAATAATTTCATTCCGCTTCAAATCAATAAAAATCAATAAAAAGAGTTGAAAAAGAGTAACACTTACTTAGATACAAAACCGTGTTTAATGACTTCTGGTTTAATGCGACTGGACCTTTTTCAGTCAAGTCCAAGGAGGAAGCCTTTCAGAATTAGCGGTCAAATAGAAGTGGAAATACTAAACGCCTTCGTTGAGGTTAGGAATTGATGAAATGCAGTTTGAGAGCGCTAAAAGTTGCTTCTCAAAACTCGTGCAAGAGGACAGGCTCTTCACTGCAAAAGTAATGGAGGGTTCAATTAACGTCTTCTAGATGAACTGTGTGAACGGCGGGCAATGTGTTCCCCGGCGACTGCCGATATATAGTATCTTCCTTCGAGCTAATTCGAGAATACTTTCACTGGGAGCAAGGTTGCTTGCTAGCTGGATGACGTATTTTCTTAAGGATTCATCAATCTGAATTCTTGTCAAGTCATTTTGTTGCAAAACCATGCAAGGCAATTCAACCGCAGAGTTCGGTCCTATCGCCCAATTCGTTCTTTGTTTTTATAAATGAACTTCTTGTCGCTTCCTTTCCACTAATCTATCACGCCATTTCGAACCAAGGGAGGCTTCACTTAAAAGGTTAAACACATGAAATCCTTCTTTCAAGGCTTAAAAAATAAAAATTCAAAATAACATGTTTTTTCTGGAATACATTCCGAAAACTCGGATTATCGGAAAATATTTATTTCGTTTCTTCTAATTATTCTTCGATAAAATAATGTGATGTATCCAGTAACCGAATTTGAAAGCCCTTATCCAAAATAATCAATTTATAGAGAGTACCCAGCATATTTTTAAAATGCCCCTTTAATCCTTTAATGACCGCTCCTTAACCGCTGGGAAATTTGCAAATCCAATAGCGGATACGTGTTCAGCGAATACAAAAAATACCAACCAGGTATGTCGCGAAGTGATCACAGAGAAAGACGCCGCCCTACAAAGCCAACTTGCAGTCGGTTGTAACGCATGCTACTAAAGAGCTATACAAAGAGAAGAGGAGGGAATAGAGACTGATTTTCAGGCGAAAAAAAAAAAAAAAAAAAAAAGTTGAGGTAAATGGGGACAGGAATGAGGTCTGAACATTTTTCGAAAAAATAAGACGCCTGGCTGATAGTTTCAAGATCGGGACTTCTTTCAAGAAGGATGAAAAGGGGAATAAGTGACATATCCAAAGTACTCTGTTGATGTGGAGGGAAAACTTCTTTAGGCAACCCCACCAATAGATATGCTATCCCGGAAAATGCATTAACCCATTAATGACAACGTATGATATATCATACGCGATGAAATTTTTTTACGCATTTTTCGAAAATTCTTCAAAAATCCACCGACAATGTAAAACTTTTGATTTCGACAGTGTGTGAAAGCTAAAAGTATGCTTTTTCAAAAAAAGCACTGAAGTTGACGCCAAAAGCTCTTTTGTTTACATTTTTCGTGCCAGTTTTGTTCAGAATGATGAACCCATCGAGTTCTGGTGGTGAACAGTAAAGGGTTAATGAGCTTCTATGCTGAATATGGTCGAAAGAATGCATTCAAACGATTGGAACCTCAGTGTGCTCTGCCCAATCCACAAGGAAGGCAATCCCACCATTTGCGCCAACTACCGTGGGATAAGCCTTCTTAATACCGCATATAAGGTCCTGTCGAGCGTATTATGTTAAAGACTGAAGCCCATCGTAAGCCAGCTGATTGGACCTTATATGTATAGCTACAGACCTGGCAAATCCACTATCAACCAATTATTTACGCTACAACAAATCTTGGAGAAGACCCAAAATGGAGAGAAACAAATCGACACACACCATCTTTTTGTCGATTACAAAGCCGCCTTCGACGGTCCAATAAGGAATCATCTTTACTCCACCATGTCTGAATTTGGTATTCCTGCAAAGCTCATCCGTCTTTGCAGAATGACACTGGGCAACACCAGCAGCACAGCTAAGATCGGGAAGGATCTCATTCCTCCATTCGATACCAAACGAGGTTTCAGACAGGGTGATTGCTTATGGTGTGATTTTTTCAACCTATTGATGGAGATCATCCGAGCTGCTGATTTGCACGATATTCTACAAAAGTAAGTATTATGCTGCTGGCGTATGCTGATGAGATCGATATCATTGGCCATAATACGCACGAAGTCAGTGAAGCACTCTCCAGATTAGCGAAAGAGTCGAGTCGAATGGGTCTTGCAGTGAACACAGATGAGACGAAATACCTAGTGTCAACAAATAAAATGTCCCATCGTCTTGGAAACCACGTCACTGTTGACAACATCTCCTTCGAGGTTGTTAAGGACTTCGTCTACTTGGGATCCAGCATAAACTCTTTCAACGATGTCAGTACTGAGATCAAACGAAGGATAACTCTTGCCAACAGGTGTTACTTTGGACTGAGTAGGCAATTGAGAAGCAGATCCCTCTTTCAAAATAAAAAACTCACGCTCCACAAGTCCAATCCATCTTCGGTCCAATCTGCGTCAATAGCGAGCACCAAATTCGATAGAGCCATGGCCTGTATGAGCTGTACTCTAGGGCATATCGAGACGTCTCAGAAGTTGCATTGGGTTGTCAAGATCACCCAAAAGAAATTTTAGGGAAAAAAAGGATGTTTTCCAGCCACGCAAGGACAAAGTTGGTTTTTGAGGAAAACAGTAGAAAATAACGATCTTAAAACGCTTTCACTTTTATAAAATAAGATCTTCCATCCAATCTGTGTCAATAGCGAGTACCGAATTCAATGGAACCAGCATCGAATTCAATAGAACCATATGAGTTGTACACCACTGTACACGGAAGTGGACGCCCACATCTTCGTTTTAAGGATAATATTTTCAACAACCTGATGACGCTTGGTGTTTTCAACTCTCGCCAGCAAACGCAAAGCAGAAATGGCGGAGGGCCCTGTACTCGTATTTGTAAAAATAATTATTTAACTTATTTTTACAGCAAATTCTATTTTTGTTAAATTCCGGTTTATTTCTTAGGTGCATGCCTAGTATTTTCAATATTAACTCTTGACCGTTCCTATGCCAAACGTTAACACAACACAACACATCTACAACAAAAACTACTAAACTATTAAGCTCCATAATATAACCTTTAACTATCGCAAGCAGTCATCATGTACACACAGTCTAAATTACCTCGAGACATCCTTTACATTCTCAGACAGATAGACAGGCAGTTCCTTTGGTGGCAAGCATAAACAGGATGCGCAAAAGTATTCTACAGTGGATTCGATGTCTTGCGCCTTCGAAGGCATCCACAGTATTCTTCTGCGGCGTCGAGTTAGTTTTACAAATTTTCCTAAATTTCATTTGAACTCCAAGAAAAAGGATGAAGAGGATAAACGTAATGGTCTTTTGATTTTATTCAAAGGCTTCCGCTTCGTGTTCGACTCTGCTGTTATCAATGATAGCAGCAACAACAACAATAACAACAACAGCATGTTAAGGATATTGACAGCAGAAGCAGCAGCAGCAGGAAAGTGCAAAACAGGATATGCAGTTCGGTTTGGTTGCTCCTTGCTTGACTCCTTTTTGGTTGGAGAACATCGAAAGAGATAAGCTAATGTGACCTGGGAGCGCAATATCGACGAAGCACTAGAACTCAAAGCCACACACAAGTGGATAATGTTTCCTGTAGCTAAAGAATTTTTATGGCAGGATATGCAAGCAGCAGCATGGAGGTCAAAAAAACATGAAGTGTGAAAGTGTAAAATCTAAAAAATTGCAGCTAGAGAATCCATGCAGGATAAGCGTTATTACGTTCAAGTAAATAAATGATTTTTAAATTTTCACTATTTTCTTTTTAAACTTCTGTGATAAAGTTAACTGCTTGTTTCTAAATGTTATGCTCAGTCTTATGCAAATCATGCTGCTGTCTCTTTTTTTTCATCTTTTATTACTGATGAATTAATCACGTACCAATCATATCCAAGTCAAATGAATTTCGGCTACATCGAAACGACGTGTATTGCCCATCTTAACGGTTTGTGTGCATTCAAGTTATCCTCGCAAGTAGCTATGCCACAGGTCACATTGACCATGATGCATGACACACACCCCATTCACACAGACACAACTTTTTATCCCCCTAACGTATGCTCGTTCTTCTTTGTAGTCCATCAAAGTTCAAAATTATGTTCGTGTCTACGAAATAGTTTCGCAGAGACACGCTTCTGCTATCTGCTACTGTTGCTGTTACTACTGCAAGGATATTTTAATGCTTTGGCATCACATGCACCACTTAACATTTGCAATAAGATGGTGACATTAGGGACAAAGCAAAATGCCAAGATAAACATAAAAAGGTCGACATTTGCTCCTGAACGTATGCCATGTCCTTTTTACGATGTCTCCATCTTATGAAAGGACATCAGAACGAAACGTACGACGCTTATCAAGTAAGACAAGAAATTAAGGGATACAAGAAAACTACAGATAATAATGCAATTAGAATGTCGTGACACAAAGTAATTTCAACTTATAATCGAACAAAATTTTATGATTTGGTCAAATTGGAAAATGTTTTAAACAAATGATTTTTAGAAGACCTTCAACTAACCTTTTGTATAACATAGTATAGTATTACAACACTGTAAAGTAGCGGTGTTTTGAATTGAGTTCTGCAACATTTTAATGGGACTTTTTAACATATTTTCTTAATTTTTTTCATATTTACTGCATTTTTGGGCTCATACCAACTTAGTTATCATAAAATAGGGTTACTTTGATCTTGCAAGGTGATCTTGCACCAAATTTTTTAATTCTAAGGACAAAAAATACCTTGTAGCCAAGCAATATTCCGATAATGTTTATTAAATGCCTTGTGTTTCTTTATTTTTCGAAAAGAAAAATTATTGGGCGTGATCACTTGATTGTAAAATATCATGCAAATACTCGTACGTACGCAACCTGTAAGCAAGAATTTATAGCCAAAGGAATCTTAGACTTAGCAGTTCATAAGATTCAAGAGAAAGAACATTTTATGAATTTTAGTTCAGATAGCTGCAATAAAGTTTTTAATTCCTTACATTATAAAACTAGTAAGGATTGTATTATCTTGGCCGAATGTTATTATCTTGTCAACATCTGCTTGTATTCTTAGAAACTTACAGCTCTATTCTAACAAAGTCACAAAAGCCACGTCAGTATCAATTGATACAGAAGTCACAATTGATACAAATTCCTATTCTGAGCACTTTTGAAAAGCTCTTTTTGTATCAATTGTGATCAAAATAGTGACAAGCAGCTAAGAAGGTCACAAGCGAAAAATTCATACAAATAACATTTTATAAAAAAACAATAATAACAAAAAAAAAAAAATTTCGACTGCCGAATACAGTGTGTTTGGAATTTCATTGAGCAACTCCAACCACATGATGAGCGAAGGGCGTGCATACCATTTGCCTTGAGGTTTTTGGCAACTATTTATTTTTATGCGAATGGCTCTTATCTTAACTATGTCGGCAATCATTTTTCGACTTCCATGAGCCAATCATCGGTATCGCGGTCAATTCAGCATATCTCACAGCTCATTGTTACACAAAAATGTATCGACATTTATTTTCCAGTGACAACTGATGAGCAAGTTGATATAAAAAGAAGGTGACCAATTCAAAAAGCTTTACAACATGATGTGGTGAATTTTTAAAGCTTTTTGCTTGTGACAATTCAACCTGAATACGAATCAATAGAGACCGAATCAAAATGATCACAATTTTTTAGTATCAATTGATTGTGACGATTATTTATTCAATTTGTATAAATTCCAAACTTATCGTGCATTTTAAATATTAAAGCTAATGTGTAGAATTTCATCATCAATTTAAGTGTATCCCATATCACTTTGTATGGGAAATAGGTGTGGTTTCCATTCAACTTGGACAAATTTCAAACTTAAAGTATTTGATATCAAAGCCTATGTGTAGAACTTCAAGTATTTAAGTGACAAATTTTTGTGGAGTTTTGAGAGATTTTACCATTTTGATAAAGTTTTTGTTCCCATATTGTTAATGGGTATGGAAGATAGGCTTGGTTTGCATTCGATTTTGAAAAATTTCACGTATTTGAAATCAAAGCTTATTTAATTAGCTTATTAACTTTCAAGATTTTAGATACATTTTGTGGAATTTTTAAGGATTTTACCTTTTTGATACAGTCACTTTGTATGAGAGGTAGTAGTGGTTTTCATCCTTTTTGGCTATTCTTCGAATTGAGTCATATAGGATGTTTCGGATCCAACTGAATTTCATCACGATAGCTTCAAAATTATGGCTCTTATGGATCCAACTTAATTTCATTACGATAGCTTCAAAGTTACGGCTACAATCGTGACTACGGATAGACATACGTAGATTACGTCTTTCGCCTAGCAAAGAAAAAAACATTGGTTAATCAGGGAAAATACTTTTATTGTTTTTCAAAGTATTCTTCAAGATGATCAATACGCTTTTCTTTTCGTTCGAACTAATTTTCGAAACAGTTTTGCTTCTCTCTAAAGTTGGTAGCTCCGAAACTAAGTTTTTTGTAGTCCTCAATGACATGTCGTAGTTAAACGCTTGCCACTCATTTTTTGCTTAATGTGAGGAAACAAGAAGTCATTTGATGCCAAGGCGGAACTGTAAGGCTAATGATCCAACAATTACATGTTTTGAATTCTCAAAAACTCTTTTGCTTGAGCTGATGTGTGTGAACTCGCATTCTAGTGATAGAGAGTGGTCTTTTTTCGGCGTGTTGTGTTTCCTCAATTCTCCCAAGATTCCGGCAAAAAAATTGCTAAGTAAGAAAAAACTGAGTTGACCAATTGCTCCATTGGTTTCCTATGAAATTCCCCCCTACTATTCAGCATAAACAGTTCTCCGTTGTTCAAGTGGTACACTAAGGGAAAAAAATATTAAATTTATCCAAAAACTTTTTTAATTTATTCAAAAAGCGAGTCATTTTTGCACCAATAACACATTTGCAAAAATCGACTACGTAAATATTTAAAATTATTTGAATACTTTTTTAATTAAATGAAATATTTAAACAGAATTAATAAAAAATATATTAAAATTATGCACGAACTTTTTAAAAATATCTTTCAAATCTTTACTATTTGAAAATAAACTATCATATTTAAAGAATATTTGTATAAAAATATTGAATTTAAAAAACAACATATTTAAATTGAATATGTTATTAATGGTTTTATAGTATTATTTCTTTCATATTGCGTCCATCAAATAAATGTCATTTGCCTGTATTATTTATTCTCGCTTCACTTTTTGGTTCTCTAATTCATACTATTTTTGACAGTTGGTGCAATATTAGGGCACCAAATGTCAAAAATAGTATACACTAGAGGGAGAAAAAATAAATATAAAAAAATATATCAATCCACCCTATATAATTTCATTTCTTTGCCAAACATGCATACTATATTATTCTTGCAACAATAACTAAATGAGAACTATAAGAACTGCAAATGCAAGAAATAAACTGCAGGAACAGAGTGCGATGCTGTTGCTGCTTGTCGGAGTATGTGTGTACGTGTGCGATGCCTACGAGTTGTAAGGAAAATATTTGATTTATCCTACTAAATATATAAATAAAATTTATACTCGGGCGTGGATAATGTTAATATGCGTTATTTCCCTTCCTGTATAGTTGCGACATGACTGATTTTTCTGAAAACAATTGGTAACCATTTGCTTGGATGTGTTCCGTCCGCGGACAACTTTTGTAAGGTTTTGCTCATTTTGAAAAACACAAACTGATTAATTAATCTGTTTCAATCAAAACTTTACTCAGTACTACTCAGTTATTTTACATACACGTGCCGGTCGCGGCCTAGACTATAATTTCAGTTTTTTTTTTTTTTTATTGGATATTTTCATACTTTTAAAGATAAATTCGTCAAAAATAAAAAAAAAAAACAATTTATAAGCATTTAAGTTAATTTTCTTAAAAATTTTCAGACAAAATGCGTGTCAAGGTAAAATCTTGTTCACAAAAACTGCGAAAATTTAATTTGCAAATTTCTCAAAACAGCTCTATTGGTTTTAGAAAAGTTGCGATAGTTGGAAACAGCGCACAGTGCGGTATTTTCAATTCTAGCGTGCCAAAAGTCATATCTCAAAAAGTATTATAGGTAGAAATACATGAAATTTTGCTCATAGTAAAAGGCAAAAAGAAATAATTCTTTCGAAAAATTGACGTAATCAGTCAACTATCACGCCTACCTCCCATACAACTGAAGCATATATATCGACCTAACTTGGCATTTATACATGCTATAACAATAAAATTAGATTTGTTAATTTTTGTTGCAACGAAAGTGCGTATCGAATTACAATTTCTTTTCGAATTTCACATTCTAAGTGTTCTCAAGAGTTGCATGGGGTTGTCAATATCACCCAAAACAAAATTTAGGAAAAAAAAGATGTCTTCATCTCCCGCAAGCACAAAGTTGTTTTTTGTGAAAAACAGTAAAAAATAACGATCTTAAACTGCTTTCATGTTTTTTTGGGTGATCTTGACATCCCATGCAAATTTTAAGATCTCTCAGGATACGATCTAAATTTTTCGATACGCGCTAATGGACATGGCTGGTTATCTGAAAAGGAAAATAAATCAGAAATTTTTTAGTAAGTCATACTTCAACTTCTAAGGCCGTTGTTATGCAGAAGCTCACTTGTTCATTACAGTCACGTATTGTTGTTGTTTCAATTTAAAACGGAAATTTGCAAGAGTGTGTGAGGGAATTTATTTTGCCCAGAATGGTCACCAAATGATTCGAAAATAATATAGAATCACGAGATCAAAACAGTGTTGCTCTGTGCAATTATTCACAACATTTGTGTTTTTGCATGAAAATAGTACACTTTTAGTACGAAATGTATCGAAGCAGTTATGAAACCTGCTTAACAGCAACACTCACCATACTCATACTCGAGATACTTTTTTGCATAAAGTATTGAAAGTAGCAAAAAGTGTGCTAGTGTTCAGGGATCAAATGGCCCTCTGTATAACATACTTTCATCACAGAGCTCATCAAACGAAAAAGAGTTTTTTACGCTCTTTTGACGTGATCGGGGATCATACATATGAGCGTCTGCATAACAACCGCCTAAGGGTCACATTGAGCCGACTGTAGTTATTTCTGTTTGCATTACTTTGTTCTTAAGCATATCTACGTTTTGTTGTTGTTAAAGAACTTAGAACAATAAAATTATCCATAGATAGATAATGTTATATCCGAAAAAGTATTTCTGATAGAATTATGAAATTTAAAACACAGATAGACTATATTGTCATAATAATATGTGTAAAAAAATTTTTACTTCTGCATAGTAGTTTGCCCGTCATAGAGAAAAGTAGATTTACACCATAAAATCGGTATGGATATTGTTCGTGCTAATGAATACTTGAACATTTTATCTAATTTGTTAAATTTACGATATCTAATATTCCTACGAAAAATAAACTCGATACTATTTCATTTACTCATTTTTTCTTAATATGTGTTAAAAGTCCTTTACATTTTATATGAATTTAGGCATTTTTGAAGCAATTGTGAAATGAAGATTTTTTTCGTATCGCAACTATTCGCAAGATATTTTCTTATAAACTTTTAGTACAAATATAAAAATGTCTTGTAGTTATAGTCATCGCGTATGATCACGTTGTGTTACTTATTTTTTTTTGTTCTGAAAATCGCATTTTAAAAATATTTTGAAAAAAAAAAATTGTTTCCTTCAATCTTTATAATGTTTTTCGATCTTTGTTATAAAATACGAAATACGAAAAGTGCATTAAATTATTTTTTATTGTTTGCTCAAAATTCCAACTTTGACGCATTTTGAAAAAATATGCTAACATTATTTTGGTGTTCCTTGTATTGATTTAGTTATGGAATAAAATAATAATACACCAAATAAGTGAAAATAAAATTAAATGATAAATTCCTGTGAACGGTTGAAATAACTCCGACACTAAGAAAAATAAATGATTTTAATCGTATTTAATAAACGCTATGCTTTATTGAGCCTGTACATTGAATTTATATTTCAGTCAATTCTCGACAATGCTCGTATGAAATATTTCAAATTAATGTTGTGACTATTGTGCAAGTTTTTATTTATTTTATAGAAATAAAAGCAATGCATTGGGCCAATGAAGTATTTGTATTTTGTATTACATCGATAATTTTGTTTTTGTTATCGGAACAACAATAGTTACTTATCTGAAATACTATCATTTTGTTTACAGAAAGCCAATTACATTAATACATTGTGGACATAGTGGAACTGTGAGGCAAGCGAAGCAGTCATTTTGACTGGAGACGGAAATAATTGATAAAATTAAACTGATGATAGTTCAAGTGTTTTTATTTAAAATGAGTTTTAAGTGAGAGGTGAGAGAATTTATATACATTTCAAAAAGGAGTGGAGTTCGAAAAGGAGTGAATACATTTTTTAATGATTTTTTGTAGACGAGGATTACTTATAAATTTTTTAAAATGTAAGATCTAATAGAAAGAACTTGTCATTGTAAAAGGGCAGTGAGTGTTTATATTGATTTCTATATATTTCCAATATGAAAGCACGAGTAAGTACTGTGAATAAACGAGTAGGTACTTGCACTCTTATGTGTAAAGTTTCTACTACTTCCGCAACGTTTGAATTTTTCATTCCTACCCAGATGCTGCAGATGCTTCAGTTACTGCTATATTACTACCTCCAGGTATGTTAAGTGGTACTTTTTTGAAATAATGAGATAGAGTAATACGCTGGAACAGTCCGATAAAGAAACGCATTACCTTCTTCGTAAGGTAATAATTGAGGAAACGTAATGCTGTCAAATATATCATGGCCGTCATATATATCTTTTATGGTATTTTAGTAGCCAGGCGATAACTTTCAGCCTAATGGTTAGGAACTAGTTTTGGTTACTTCTTAAAATATTCCTCATATATATATTTTTTTTTTAACTTTGAACCAAGGATTTCAGGTGGAATACCTATTCAGTCAAGTCTGCCTTGGTTCGAAATGGGGTGATAGATTAGTGGGAAGGAAAGGGCAATCAAGTGAAACACGTATAGCAGAGAACAGCTTGATTGCATTCAAATGGCGTTTCGAATATATCCTCAATATACGAGCACCGAATGTGCCTTCTGCATTAAAATTAATTCGCGAATACATGCACCAATCGCTGCGGATACGAATACCATAGAGTACGATTGGTCGCGATTACGATTGCCTACGAATCAAGAATACCCAACGAAGCGAGACTTGAGCAACATTCGGCAAAAGCAACGAAAATTCATGCTTTTATGTCCATTCGTACCACGGAGAAAACACGCAGTCTGCAGTGTTGATTTTTTTGTATACGAAAAAATCTCATGTGAAAAAAAAACTATTTGTGCCGTACCATGGTATAATAATACAAGGTAGCATTGACAGTTGCTTGGGAAATCATATACTGTCAAAAAATATACTCAAAAAGAGAGCGCTCACAATCCGCCATTGAAAACACAAGCAATGTTGAAAACGTTGAAGTGAAAAAAAACAACAACCACAGCAGCTGCTGATGTATTTCCACAAAAAGCTGTTTTTGACAGTTTATGTTTTCCTGTTGAAGAGAAAATAAGCAGTTGTCAATGCTACCATGTATTAGTATACCATGTGCCGTACACGCACGGCTATGGGATGACAAACAATGTTATAAACTAGGGATTGCCAAAGAGTGATTTTTGAAGAGTGCAACAACAATTACAACAAAAAACAAACAACAACAAAAAATCGTGGAATACGTAGTACAAAAGGAATTATTAACATACAAAAGCAGTCGGTGACGAAACAATACGCAAAAATACCAACAAGAAGCCTTCAGCGCATGGTGTAATAATAATAAGGTGTTAGTGAACAGTTAGTCTGTCAAAAAATTGAGAGCGAAAGAGAGGAGCCGTTGATAGTTGTCAAATTGTGTTATTTGTTTGAGTTGCTAGATGATGATCATGGTATAATAATACAAGGTAGCATTGACAGTTGCTTGGGAAATCATATACTGTCAAAAAATATACTCAAAAAGAGAGCGCTCACAATCCGCCATTGAAAACACAAGCAATGTTGAAAACGTTGAAGTGAAAAAAAAACAACAACCACAGCAGCTGCTGATGTATTTCCACAAAAAGCTGTTTTTGACAGTTTATGTTTTCCTGTTGTAGAGAAAATAAGCAGTTGTCAATGCTACCATGTATTATTATACCATGGATGATGATGTGTTATAGTTTTTATAGGTTATTGTGCGAATAAAGTTTAAATAAATATTTAATTCAATTAATTGTGCCGTGTTGTGTTGACAAAAAGTTATTGCAGTTGTCTTCGCCCATTTGCCCATTTCGCCATTGAATGGTTTTGTCATTTTATCAAAAACGTGCGCTAGAAGGTGCTACCGACATGAAGCTTTGGCCAGCATGGAAATTGTCTTGCATTCACATCGGCGAAAAAAATTTATCATTTTGAGAGAAAAGTGTCAAATTCACTAACACCTTATTATTATTACACCATGCTTCAGCGTAACAAGCGCTATATTTATCAACAACGACAAGAATAAACAACAACACACACACGCTGTATTGTTGCGGAGTGGAAAGAGTTAGGCGATGGCGATCGCTGCAGCAACAGACACTCGAGTGTTAAGCGAAGCATCCGAATGTCTGCATTGTCTGGATGGTGCCTTTGTATGTATTCGCAATCGTTACAAACTGTGCTTAGCACCAATCGTTGTTTACGAACTCGAGCGGTATCCGTGCATTAAATTTTATGTGCGATTGTGGCTGACGACGATTGTTATTCGAGTGGCAAAAAATGACGATTGGGCTTGTGCAAATCTCTGACGTATAGAATGTTCTAAGCGTGGTGGAAAACCAAAGAAACATGGGAATTTGAATCTGAGACAAATGTTATGCCTTTACCTCAGTCAATTCAAGTTATCTCATCCACAAAACTTCTCTACCATCAACTACAAATTCAAGTCATAAATATTGATGAATTTATAATTTCAGTTGATTAGAAATGAAGATAGAAAATTTAGAAAGGTTTTAAAGCGAAGGACCATGGCCTGGCCTGGAATCGAACTCGGGACCTCTGGGGTGGCAGTCGAGCACGCTAACAACTCTACTACCGAAGTCGCCTAATTTGTTTTTATTAATAAAATTGTTTTTATTAATTTTTTTTAGAAAAGAAAGTAAAAACTGATAACACGAAGAAGGAAAAGAGCACTATCACTGTGTATAAAACTTTTAAAAAAAAATTTTTTTGTGGTTGACAAGCATAAATTCAAATTGCATTTTGTGCGAAACATTTGTGTTTTTGATTAAAAGCCAGACATTTTGAAAAATCATTTCCCACTTCAATCCAAAAAATTTTGGGGTATGATTTATGTCATCGATAATAGGCGATTATCCAACCAACACCAAGCGAATAGATTTCCATTAGAAAATAAACTAGAAGTGACAGTGACGTATAGAAATTATAAAAATAAACTATGTGGTTTTCGAATTCAGGGACTGTTTGAGACAAGCGAATAACAACTTTTGACATGGCACCTAACTCTGGAACGTTTTCCAGAACAGCACTATAACCAGCACCCATGTAAGCCTCGGATCTATAAACCGAGCTCCGCTCACCCATGATACAATTATACAAGGTAGGGGTGACCGTTTTTTCATTTTGCACCACCCATGATATAATTATTACAAGGAAGCCTTGAGAACTGGCTATTTTCTCACGAGTTGCGTCAATCAAATGTCATTTGCCTGCGTAATTTAACTTCTCTTTTCTTTTTTACTTTTTTCGTTTTCTAATTTGTTCTATTTTTGACAGTCAGTGCAAGACGAAAAAAATGTCAATCCTATCATGCATAATTACATCATGGCACCAAATGTCAAAAAAAGTATAAATTAGAGAACGAAAAAATAGAAAAGAAAATAAAAAGCAAAATATACCAGAAAATAAAAGCAAATAATGACAGTCGGTGCAAGACACTCGTAAGAAAATATCCAGTTGTCACTCCTACCTCACATAATTGTATCATTCGCTCACTCATCGCACTCACAAAACATCTTGGCTAAACATCTAGGCTAAATAATTTTTAATACAAAAACCAAATGAGAACTATAACAAGCCGGGAGTATTCAGCGACAAGAAAGAATTTTTGTTCTAAAAACTTCATTGATAAACTGCAGGAACAGAGTGCGATGTTGTTGCTGCTTGTCGGCTATTTCAGCTGTACGGAATAAGTCAGAAGCTTCACTGAGTGGTATAGATGAAATTTAAATACGAAAAAAACGAGTTGTAAGGAAAATATTTAATTTACACAAAAATAAGGAAAATTTATACACAGGCGTGGAGAATTCTAACATGCGTTATTTCAATTAGTGCATGTACTGACATTTTTGGCTTGGTTGTGGGTGCACTTGTTGATGCGCTAGTATATCGCTCTAATTGTTTATTAGATGTAATGTTGATAGATGGCTTGGTTAAGAGTAAAGGATAATTAAAGGGTGTACATTTTAAAATATCAATATAAATCTCTCCTGGTGGCTCTGTTCTTACATTAACCGTACTATTAAATAAACTTTCATCAACCCAATAAACCACAGAGCGGACTCGGATTCGTTTCGGATTCGAAACAAAGCCGAGATCTCGGATCCGAGTTCTCGCTTTCTATTCGATTTCGAGATGAATTCTAGAATATTAAAAAAGCGAATTTTTTATTTTATGAAATTTGTATATTTTGTGGAGAATATTACTAAAAACAATATTTTAAATTTTGTTTCTTTATTTAAACTATTTTAATGTACCAAGGGAATAAAATACAATTCTTTACCTAATTTTAAAAACTTTTCAATATATTCTACTATGTGTTTACAAATCCTCAAGTAGTAGCAAGTAATTGTTTTTTTTTTATTTTGACATTTAAATCTATGGTTGCCACGGTTTCTTTTTTATTTTTTGGCAATTTGAGAAGTACAATTTAAGGCGAATTATAAACGAATAACGATAAACGAATCCGATTGGTTTATTGAGAAATCATATCTCTTCAATGTTCCAGTATTCACTGAGACATGGTTAAATGATATGAAATTCTTGACAGCAATTGATCTGTCTTTAGAAATAGTCTTTATATTTACAAAGGTGTCGTTTACATTCCTGCTGGCTCAAGTGAAACAACATACAATGAGTTTTGTGAAACACTATCCTGCTTCAACTCCACCCTTAAAGAGGAAGATAAGGGTGTTATTCTTGGTGACTTCAACCGCTGAAATATATCATTTTACATTGACGATCGACTAGAAATAAATAAAAAAATAAGAAGTATCAGTTCTGCTATTTCTTCATTAGCGACAACTTGAAGCGTTATTCTTTGGCTTATTTAACATTCAAGAATATAAATTTCAGTAGGGACAAAAATACTCCTCTATCAATTAACGTGAAAGTATGTGTAGATTTTTTAAAAAAATTCAT
This sequence comes from Pherbina coryleti, assembly GCA_943735915.1. Taxonomy (NCBI): domain Eukaryota; kingdom Metazoa; phylum Arthropoda; class Insecta; order Diptera; family Sciomyzidae; genus Pherbina; species Pherbina coryleti. The sequence goes on from OX030950.1 coordinate 123,549,574, forward strand.
TAAACGTTCACTCGCTATCCCGACATTTTCAGAATGTATTGAGATATTAAGTTCAAACATGACACAATTTTTTTAAAGGTCAAAAGATATTTGTGCCGATATTAAAAATTTTCATGAAGATTTGAATCTGAACAGAGAACATCAAATTTTATTTATATGTATCAAAAAAACCTGGAAGCAAGTGCAGTCCAAGATCTTGAAAAGTATTTTGAAAGACTTTCTTGAAGTACTTAAGCATTCGAAGATATAATAGTTCGAATACCAAATGACAATATTTAAATTTTTTTGTAATATTTCTGAGTGTGTAACGTTTGCAAAAATTGATTTTCATTCAAAAAGTACACTTATAAAATATTTGTATTTGTTGATTCTGCATTCATAGTTCGAAAAAATCGGAATCATTACCATATTTTTTTGTCCAAAATATCCAATTTGACTTATTACCCTATTTGAGCAAACATGAAAGACATTATTAAAGACAATATAATAGAAACATTAAAAATTATGAACCCTCAGACGCTCCTGATTTTAACATAGGAACTTCATTATGAATGCGCCAACCATAACATTCTCCACGTCGGATACTTAAAATAACAACGCACGAACCTCCCATTCATGCCGTTCATATATTCCACTTCAACTCGTGTAGGAGCAAAACTTCGTGCTCGAACCGAATGAAATTGCAACGAATCGTTGGAAGAGAGAGGGAAGGACAAAGTGGCTGAATGCACGCTATAAAACAGCACTTCCGGTAGGTGGCGTGGTTGTCGATGCTGTTGTAGCTCATGTAAAATAATTCTCATTCCTATCAGTGCTTGTGTTTGTGAGTGTGTCTCTGTATGAGTCGGGTTTGGGAATGAGTGGCAGTGAATCTTGTTCTCAGTTCTAGCAATGAACTCGAAGGCAAAAACGAGCAAATAAAAGCTAAACGCATAAATGAGGTTAGGCAACGCCCAAGTACGTGACTTTCGTCACTTGAAGGCGGGCACAGTTTTGTGCTGACAAACATACCATAACCTCAAAAATACAGGAAGGAACATTCGTCGAAGCAGTTTAGGAATAAGGCAGCAAGGCGAAGTAGATATTTTATGGTATTTTCTTGAGGGTATGTCATGAAATGTAAAGAACATGTTAGGATCATTTTTAACAAACTCATGGTAGAGCCTCGCAATAGAGAGACCTCTTAATTGAGAACACAAATTTGACAGCAGTTGGAGTTTTTAAAGAAGCTGCTGTCAACAACAGTTCTGAATGCTAATAATTTGCCTAATAATAACGTTCAACTATAAATTAGGTTGCGAATCGGAGCATTTTCGGAACTGGGGTTGTTTTGAAGTGTACTTCTGTAAGTATAAAAGCTACTCTATTTTATACTTGTGTACTCCTGATGGGTAAGCAGATGCGAATATTAAGAAGATCTTTTAAATTTAAATTTATTGAAATAAGATAAAGTGGGTTAAATGCTTTCTAAAGGTGGAAGTTGAATGAAATTCTTTTTTATAAAACGACTTATATTCCATATCAAAATTTTACATGGGTCAATCGGTTAAACGAAAACAAATTGCCCATTTCAAACCTTGGAAGCCTTTTGAAAGGACCTTTCCAAATCCTCTGCAAGTGTACAAGGTCCAAATGACACTGGAACTGCAGACGGTGGATAACCAGCAGTGCCGTACGTTATCTGATTGCGTTTTGGAAGTGGATAAACAAGGATTATTACAGTGATATTTTGTAGTCGGAGGTGGAGGATACGGACACAGACGAACTCTTCTTTCAACGAGATGGTGCTATGGTGCTACGGTCCCTGGTCTCGTAATTTCACCTTTTGGATTGGACACGAAGATCTTGAAAATTGAGCACCGTTAGACTTCTTTCTTGGGGGTTATATTTAGAGTAAAATCTATGTTTACTATACTCAAATAATTTCAACTCTCAAAGAAAACATTGAAGTTACCATCACCGAAATAGAGCCCAAATTATGTGAAAGATTGATCAAAAATTACAAAGAAACGATTAGGTTCTGCAAGATATGTGGAGGTGCTGATTTGAGAGATACACGTATTGTATTTTATACATGATCTTTTTAATCCAATAAAAATTTAAGGAACACTCAGACAAATGTTTCTTTTATTCAATAAACAATTCTTACACCTCTTGTTGATTCACCATCTACTTATATTACCGTTTAACTATAATTGGAATAAATCGGTTTAAAAATAGTTTTTTTCTTATGAAGAGTAAATATATATATATGATGAAATCTTGGGAATTCTAGTAGGTTGGCAGACTTTTTTGCATTGCTTTTGGTCTTATAGTGTTATGAATGATAGGGAGTTAGAATAGAAAATGGTTAGAGAATAAGTTTAACCTACCGTTGAACCAAATATTCCCCACAAAAATGCTGTCATTAGCCGTCAGTTTCAGTGCATGTCATATGGTTATAGAGTTAATTACAACACTTTGTATTGTATCAAAAGTGACGAAATGTGTGACACACAAATTGGGGAGTTAAACTCAATTCATTGCTCAAACATCAAAAGAGAGTGCTGCCGAAAGTCGTCGTATTTTAGTGGAAGTTCTTGGTGATCATGTTCTAGCTGAGCAAAAGTGTTGAAATAGTAAATCACTTTTAAAAGGTGTTAATCCCGACTTGGTAGACAAGGAACAACCTGGACAGCCGAAAAAGTACAAAGATGAAGAAGTGGGGGCATTGCTAAATTAAACGTTGGGAAATAAAACGTTTTTAAAACGATTGCTATATAAAACGTTTGTGCGGCCTCGGTAGTCGAGTTGGTAGCGTGCTCGACTGCCACCCCAGAGGTCCCGGGTTCGATTCCCGGCCAGGCCATGGTCCTTCGCTTTAAACCTTTCTAAATTTTCTATCCTCATTTCTAATCAACTGAAATTAAAAATTCATCAATATTTACGACATGAAGTTGTAGTTGATGGTAGAGAAGTTTGTGGATGAGATTGCCTTATAACTTCAACTAGCGACCACCGGTGCGCGTTGCTGCCCCCAGCAAATATAATAATAATAATAATATTCTAAGAGTTTTGCCGTTGTTTGCAAGCGCTCTTTAAAGAAGAGGCAGAATAAAGTGAAATGTGAGTTGAAAATTGCAATAAAAAAAATTTGTATGTGTCTTGGTTGCGAGCGTTCAGCACGAGCGGCTTGCGAAAGCTTTACATTTTTGTGACTTTCATTTTGTTGTTAACAGACGCTCTATTAAGAAGAGACAGAAGCTGTTCTCAGCTGCTCTGTTAATAAAAGAAAAACCAACATAACAACAACAATTATATGCAATTATATGCAAACTTTAATAAGCTATAACTTAAAAAATATAAATTTTTAAGAAATAAAAAGTCCAGTTTGCACATCTACAGGTCTAAACCTATCAAACCATACTAAATTTTTTAAAATTGGACTTGTACTTAAAAAGTCTTACGCCGGACAAAATTTGGATTTGCGTAATATATATAAGTATTGACTGAGGTAAAGGAATAACACTTGCCTCTGATTCAAATTCACATGTTTCTTTGGCTTTCCACCACGCTTAGAACATCTTACACGGTGTTTCACTTGATTGCCCTTTCCTCCCTTGCCCTCTATCTCTCCATTTCACCCCATTTCGAACTAAGGCAAACTTCACTGAATAAGTATTCCACCTGAAATCCTTGGTTCAAGCAAAACAAAAAAAAAACATGCGAATTGAACCCGAGGAACATTGAAAGCAATTTTTATACTTGTGTCTTACTACAAAAGGAGAATAGAAAGGGACTACGCATCGAATTGTGGATCCATTACGATAATACCAAGCGTAGAAAGTAATGGATTAAGCTCTGAAAAACATAAATACTAGCGAAGAAGTCAAATACCTGTGGATACTAGTTCCTGCTCAGTATTTGGTGGGATCAGAATGGCGTGATTTTCTATGAGTAATCATTAATCAGGATATAACCATCATTAAGGATCACTACCGACTGTAGTTGATGCGATCAAAAAAGACTTTGAAACAAATGGATAGATCTACCTCACCCGCCGTATTCTCCAGATTTATTCCACCTTCTTATAATCACCTTTTTCGATAGATGAAACTGTCCTTTCTGTGCAGAAGCTCAGTTGATTTGTCAGATTGTTTCTAAAGACAAGGCGCTTTTCCAATTTGGAATTTTTCTAAAAAACTGTCTTTTGATATTAAAATTTTTTAATGATAGTGACATTTTTTTATATAAATTTTAATTAAAATAAAAGACTCATGCCTGAAGAAAATACTACGAATTTATTCCAACTCCGAATAAATGTAACGAAATTTATAATATAAGGAGCATTCCAAGATAATCGTTACCAAGGCAAAAATTTTAAATATATGCAAATATATAAAGATATCGGATTAAATACTATTATATATGGCAAAGATTTAGTGTTAGTTAAGTGTCATATGTTACAAAATTAAAAATAAATAGTAATCTAAGATATTTTTTACTTTAAAGTTAAGTATACTACGAAAAATATTTTTCACTTTTTAAATAGAGCAACACCGGTAGTACCGTTTTATGCGTCAATAAGTTGTCAGTAAAATAAACAACAAATAGTTACATATGTCAGTACAAAAGTTCCAATCCAATTTAGGTGTAACTTTACAAAGATAAGGTTATGCTTGGAGCTTTTTAATTTCCAATGTTATTTTTTCTATTTGTTTTTGCAGAACGCCAATTTAACTCGACAAAATTGTGTAACACCCGTCACAATTTTTTTTTCTTAACAACTACACCTCGATAGTTAGGTAAGATTTGTGTATATTTGAATAATTCTGTTGTTCTTTTATACCCTTTTTTAGTTGACTTTTAAGTCTTGAGATATGCCAACACTATATCAAAAATCAAATATTAACATCAAAATATAAAAAATATATCAAATTTGACATTGTCATCTTAAAGTTTATCATTTTTAATGGTGAACGTACGCAGAACGTTTTGACATACGAGTGCTATTTGTGTTGTTTTTACATACTTGGAACATTCAACTTGGTAAAAAATGGAATTAAATCGAGAACATTTTCGTGCGATGATTTTCTACGACTTTCGATGTGGATTAAACCAACAACTGTGTGCCGATAAAATCACTTCGACTTTTGGCTGCTGTACCACAAAAAGTTAAAGTTTCACTGCTTCGTTAAGTCACAACAAGCCAAGTTTTTGCAACACACAAAAGAATCAAATACAGACACTACAGCTCTATTGCAAGTTGATTTCACCGAAAACTACTCTTCAAGATGAATTTCAGAGTGCGTACTGGCGCCATCCGCAAGCTGATTTGTTCACAGGTTGCCATTGTTGCAATGTAGCACTAAATGTATATTATATGTTATAATAAGCTCCGATCTCTCTCTCATGACAAGTTTTCATATAGTAAAGGAAGTTCTTCTAAAGAGGTGGGAAACTTTAATTCCGCAAATACAAAAAAGTCAACAGCATCAACAACAGTATATTCCAAATAACATAATATTTGAAGATACCATATCCTGTGATTGTCTCATTTAATTTGATCAGTTATAAATTTGTCTTTATTTTTCTACTGTAACACCCGTCACAATCTGTGCAACACCCATCACACATTAAAATTGTAATAAAAACCTCCAAAACGTATTTTTAATTTTTTTCTTTAATACAGGGACGATAAGTCAAAGATTATTTAACTGACAGTTATTAAAATAATTTTTTAACAATTCCAGGATTCGCTTTTTGGCTTTTGTCGGAACACAACGCGATTCGTTTGCATTTTTCTTTAAATTAGAAAATTTTTCCAAATCTCGATTCGATTTTTTTAATTTTACTGCGTGTTGGCCTAACGTTCAACTTAGGCTCTGTGAAAACATTTCTTTTGATAATACGACTAAAACGAAAGAGTTCCTTCTGTTACAGTGCAGAAGGCCTAAAATTTAGGCCTTTTCTGCTTCATCGCATGGACGCTAAATTGAAGAATAGCGGCACCTCTCGTAAGGAGAAAAAGCCACCGATTAAGGCTAACGCTAATCCGCCTAGTCTTTATACGTCTGATATTTGTGCTCCTGCTGTCACGGGTGCTGCCTCGGGTGCTCCGTCTGTTGTTCGATGTCCTGTTACTGTTGCTGCTGCCAAGGTGGCTCATAGTGCTCCATCTAATATTGGCTCTCCACAAGTTCTGGATGATACTCATTTGCCTCAAGGATTGCCGTACAATCAGTGTTCTCCAATTATACATTCATTGGATGCTGCATCGTCAACTTCTTTATCGAGTGGTCAGGCTATAATGGACAGTTTAGACAATGAGAGCATGGATTATGACTGCATCACTTCGCAGGGCTCATGCGCTGCAACAAATCATCTTTTGTCCTCAAGTGGCTTGAAAAGGAAGAAGCATAACGAATCTTCAAACCTTCAAACCAAGCTAGATGCCGGATTATCGCAGCATGGGAATAAGGTATCCTTAAGTTCTAATAGGTTTGCCATTTTAAGCAATTTTGATGGGGATGAGTTTCCACCTTCATTTAATAGTGTTAAAGAAACTATTTTTTCTAATTCTAATGTTAATATAAATCCTATAAATCATAAAAATTCACAGGTTAGCAATGGGGTGTCGCCTGTTAAGAAATTTAGTTGTCCCCCAATTACCCTCTTTAATGTTAATGTTAAAAATCTAATTGACCAACTCAGAGCCTTAGTGCCGAAGGTGGCTTTTAAAATTAAAAATATTAGTAAAACCAAAAGTAAATTATTTTTGGATGACGAGGCGGCATATGTGGAGATGATGGCTTTTCTCAATGATAGAAAGATTGATTCTTATTCTTTCACGCCGAAGAATCAGAGGCAAGTGTCCCTCGTTTTACGAGGCATTTTTTATTCCACTGAACTGGTAGATATTAAGGAGGCTTTGGATGAGATTGTGCCTGGCATAGTCAGCAGAGTCTCGAAATTTTCGACTCCCTTCTCATTGAAGAATAAAGTTGATACTGGACTATTTTTGGTTACTCTTAATCCAGGTAAGAAATTGGTGGATGTCAGCCAAGTAAAATATCTCTTGAGTCAAGCAGTCACGTGGGAGTCGCCAAAGAGTAGAAGCAATGAAGTGCAATGTAAGCGCTGCCAGCATTGGGGGCATATTGCGAGGAATTGCAATAGGCGTTTTGTGTGCGTGAAATGTAGTGAAGAACATGAGCCCGGGGGATGCCCGCTAAATCAAGTTGAAAATCCAAATCCGTTTTGTAATAATTGCAAAAAGTTTGGTCACCCTGCTAATTGGAAGGGATGTGAGGTGTACCAAAGGTTTTTGATGGTAAAAAATAAAAGATTAAAAGATGCAGCAGAGCTTAAAAAACTTGCAAGCCGTAATACTATGCAAGCTGTCGCTGATTTAGGCCTTATTAACCCCAAGAGGTCTTTTGCAAGCCTCTTCAAGTCTCAGGGTGATAATTCTTTTTTGAATCAGGCTGCGGTTAAATCTAATAGCAGGCCAGCAATAATAGATGAGTTTCTTAAACTTTCTGACTTCTTTTTAGCGCCTGAGCAGCTCTCTTTAGAGCAGAAAATTCAAAAATTTATGAATTCTTATAAGAGTCTACCTATTAGTCAAGCTAAATCTCAGTTTATGGATTTATTATCTCAGATTAAAAGTTCTTATGGTCCGTAGTGACAATAGTTTCATTACCTTTAATGTCAGATCGTTGGTCGACGACAGTAGGAAAATAGAGCTTTTGAAATTGCTTCAAAGACATAAGATCGATTTTGGTTTCCTACAAGAATGCCATTTGCGGAATCCAAAAGTTTTCTTAGAGGACTTCGATTTTGTATATGATTATTCATCTATAGGGGTAGCTATTGCTTTAAAAAAAAGTTTCATCTATTCTCGAGTTTCAATCCAAGGAGTTGCTTTTCCACACATCTTCATCAAGTTGAGGTTGTCCGGGCTTGGCGTGCAGAAATTTTTGTTGCTTGGTTCCGTCTATATTCCATGCAATTTCTCCCAAGCTCTTTTATATTCAGGGCTTTGTGAAATTTTAAAATACTCAAAAAATTTTGAAGGCACGTTGATAGGTGGCGACTTTAACGCTAGAAATACTTCTTGGGGAGATAGTTTCGAAAACTCTAACGGTAAAACTTTTTTAAACTGGTTGCAAGATTTTGCACTGGATTTTATTCGAATTTCTGACTGCAGACCTTCATACCCTTCCGCTGGTTCTTTCCTTGACCATTTTCTGGTGAGCTCAAATCTAATTGATTTAATCAACCGTAATTTCTCTATTACAAGTCTGCCGTCCTTTTCGGACCACTTTCCTCTTAAGCTTTGCATCAGCCTCTGTTTGCTTGAGAATCTGGGCGCTTGTGCTAAGGAAAAAGAATTATACTTATTTAACTCGAAAGTTAAATAAGTTTAGGAAAGAAAATAAGCGTATAAAAATGAAAGCATTAGCTATGGATTATAATTTCTTTTATTGAGTATAAAACACCTTACCACGTTGCGAGTTGAGAAGCAAGAGAGCAACGCAAGAACATTTTTACAAGAAGGAAGCTGTGTCGATATACAATTAAGAACAGGCTTATATACTTAAAACTATGTTCGAACTTTTTAAACGCCATCTCGTGGCTTAGTTAGGAGTTGTAATTTTATAGTGTTTTGACATAAGTGTTTTGACATAAACATGCCGCCCGCCTTGCAGTACGGCTGCAATGAATAAACTTAAAATCGCTAAACAAATTTTGTTTCTTCAAAAATATGATTAAAGAATAAAATTCAATTCAAAGTTCATATACTTAAATTTAATAGTTTGAAATACAATTTAAAGAAAAATAAAAATTTTTAATATGAAATATAAAGTTCAGAATCTTAACAATTCAAAGGATAAAAAAATGGAAAATGATTTTTGTTTTAATATAAATTCAACTATTCAGAAATATGAATGAAATAATGAAGAAATCAAATACGTGAATATTGAGTATTATTGGTATTATTGGTTAATGTAATATAAGTTATACGGAGGCGATGCATAAAATTTCAATTCATTATATAGTGCAAAAAAGTATTTTGATTTTGATTTGTTTTGTTTAAATTCGGATTGTCTTTTTATATTGGAATGTAACTAGATTTGAAAGGACCCGGATAAGATCCAGCCAAAGACCGTATTCTGAGCGACAGGAAGTCCATTAGTACTTGGCAACAAACCTTGTTGAATGATCTTAGGATAAAGATCAGCGCCAAGAACGACAGAGATCGGATCACTTTTATGGAATTTAGTGTCTGCCAGAATTAGATTTGAAAATTTTTCAGCCACGTGTTCATCGATTGGTTTGGACGGAGTTCGGATAGAAATTCTGTGATCAACTCGAAGTATTGCCTGAATCCTTACGTTGAGATCAAATCGAGCATGAATGGTAATTTGACACACGGATTCTTCACCAAGCGTCATAGTGGTTATATTTAATTGATCAACCATCCTTCTGGAGATTCGACTGGTGGCTGAACAGGAATCAAGCAGGGACCTTGCATAATGCAAGCTGCCTTTCACTTCCAACTTGACAATCGCTGTTGGAAGCAATGTAATGTAATTCTGAGAGAGAATAGATGATAGCGACAGGCTACTCAAGCTCGCCGCGGACTGCAATGAATTTTTCCGAGCAGGATTGTTCTTCTTCTGACCACTGGATGGGTCCTTGCGCAAACGCTGATGCATGTGGAGCAATGTATGGTGATGCTCTTGACAATATCGGCAGCCACGCTTGCTGAGACATGATCCATGAGAATGTTCATGCGCCAAACAATTGGAGCAATAACTATGAAGAAGTACAGCACGCATTCGTTTTTCTGTATTCATCGACAGAAACTTCTCGCAGAGTCGTAACGGATGTCGCTGTCGACACAGTCTGCATTGGAAGAGCCTGGAGTTGTTTACTCGTTTTGGAGTATGAGTGCTGGATTGTCGATTGGTGTTGAATTTAACCAGGATGGCTTTGGAATTTAGCATTTTGAACTGAAAAATTATGAGGATACATAAAAATAGAAAATACGAAAAAAGGAGCAAAAAAAACTATTGGGTTGGTAGAACAACAAGTTTAGTAACTGGTCGAGTAAGGCAACCGCGTTGAGTAATGATATCTGCAACGCGAGCTCGATTATCATTTCCTAAGTAGATCTTGGAAACCCTACCTAGACGCCATTCAGTTGGTGGAAGATTATCACCTTTAACAACGACTATTGTATTTTCTTCGATGTTCTCTTGTGGATTTTTCCACTTATTTCGCTTGTGTAACTCACTTAAATACTCGTTTTTCCACCGGTTACAGAAATTTTGGTACAGAGCTTTTAATCTTTGCCATCGATTAATAATCGATACAACTGGCTCAGTTATCTCAGGATCGATCGGAGTAAGAATTGGAGAGCCTATAAGAAAATGCCCAGGTGTCAATGCGGAAATATCTAATGGGTTCTCTGACATTGGCGAAATTGGACGAGAGTTAAGGCATGCCTCAATCCTGACCAGAATAGTAGAAAATTCTTCGAATGTGAATTTGATTGCACCTGCAACTTTGCGAAAATGAATTTTAAAACTTCTTACACCAGCCTCCCATAAGCCGCCCATGTGAGGTGCACCTGGCGGAATAAAGTGCCATGATAAACCTTGGTAGCTATAAGTGGATATTAGAGTCGAATGCGAAGATTTAAGAAATTCTCGTGTAAGAATTTTCGATGCTCCCACGAAATTTGTACCATTATCTGAATACATATGAAGTGGACAACCTCGCCGGGAAACGAATCGATTGAAAGCTGCAAGAAAGGTTTGAGTAGAAAGATCTGAGGTGGCTTCCAAGTGTATAGCTTTTGTTGCAAAGCAGACAAACACGCACACATAACCTTTTGTTATTAAACAGGATCTACCGGTGTAACTTTTAATTTCAAACGGCCCAGCGAAATCTAGGCCTGTGTGGGTGAAAGGACGCGTTAGAGTAGTTCGTTCTGCAGGAAGAGTACCCATTATTTGAGTCTGAACCTTTTTCTTATGGATGACGCATTGTTTGCAATTATGGATTGTAGTCTTTATGAGATTTTTGACTTTAGGTATCCAAAAAAGCGATCGAATTAATCGTAAGACTAATTGATTACCACCATGCAGAGAAATTTGATGCGTAAATTGCACCAAGAGACGTGAAAATCTGCAATTGTACGGTATGATGATTGGATGACGTTCATCATAGGACATGGTTGGCGAAGAAACAAGTCTACCACAAATTCGTAGAATACCAATTTCGTCGAGATATGGATTGAGATTAAGAAGCCTGCTTGATGAGGCAATAGGCTGGTTATTTGCTAGTTTATAATATTCTTCGGAATAGTTTACCTTTTGACATATTATAATTAAACGATTTCTAACATTTAGGACTTCAGCACTTGAAATTGATGTGGACTCTCGTGAATAGCTGTTTCTATATTTTGGGTGTGTTCTAAAGAAAAATCGAAAAATATACGCAATGACTCTCATTGCTTTAGAAAAAGAAGAAAATCGTTCTAGAATGTCGACATAATCTTGAAAGTAAACAAAGAAAGATTTCGTTTGAGAAGTTCTCTCTTCAAGTGTTGTGTTAAGGTCGCGTTCTTGAATTGCACTAGGCCATTGAGACGGATTAGACTTTAGCCATTGTGGACCATGCCACCATAAGTCATTTTTTATCAAATCTGTAGGCAGGACACCTCGGCTGGCTAAATCTGCTGGGTTAGTCTCAGAGTTTACGTGAAACCAGTTGGATTGGCCAACGCTTTGAATGATTTTGGACACCCTATTTGCTACAAATGTAGTCCAATGACACGGTTGTTTTGCAAGCCATGACAGAACGATGGTAGAATCGGTCCAGAAAAACACTTTTGATTTGTGGACATTGAGTTGAGGAATAAGAGTATCTACCATTTCCGCAAGTAAAACAGCACCGCATAGCTCAAGTCTGGGTAGAGAAATGGTTTTTACTGGCGCAACCCGGGTCTTAGCAGTAAGCAAATGGGTTGTTATAGAACTAAAAGTTTTGACCCGAATATAAATAGTAGCAGCATATGCCTTTTCTGATGCATCACAGAATGCATGAAATTGAATATCGTGCTCAGGAGAGTAATCACTCCAACGAGGAATTTGAATATTTTTTATTTGAGGATAATGGGCTACGAATGACAGCCATGTTTGAAGACACTCGTAAGAAATATTATCGTCCCAACCGATATTTTCTAACCAGATTCTTTGCATAAGAATTTTCGCTAAAATTATGCAGGGAGCTAACCAGCCAGCTGGGTCGAAAAGTTTAGATATATTAGAGAGAATTTCTCTTTTAGTATAAGTGTCTTTTTGCTGCAATGGAGTTGCTGAGAAAAAGAAATAATCAGAACGTGCATTCCATCGTACGCCTAAAGTTTTAGCACTACTACTATTTTCGAATTGAAGAAAATCTTCATTGAGCAAATGTGATTTAGGAAGATCTGATAAAAGGATTTCTGAATTTGAAGACCATTTTCTTAGGGAAAAACCTGCTGAATTTAATGCGGCAATAAGCTCATTTTTCGCTTGAATTGCTGTTGAAATATCATGAGCTCCTGCTAGAGTATCATCGACGTACATTGAATTCCGAAGTATGTTGCTAGCTAATGGATAGGAGTTTTCAACATCATCAGCTAATTGTAGCAGAGTTCGTATGGCTAAGTATGGAGCACAGTTAACTCCAAAAGTAACTGTGTTCAATTCGAAGTCTTGGATATCATTTTCTGGAGAAGTACGAAATAGAATTCGTTGATATGGTGTGTGGTTTGGATCCACTAGAATTTGGCGATACATTTGTTTAATATCGCTATTGAAAACATATTTGAACAAACGCCATTTTAACAGCAAAAGTGTTAAATCGGATTGGAGCACAGGTCCAGGATATAAAACGTCATTAAGACTTGGACCGTATGAAGTTGGGCTAGATGCATTAAACACTACCCTAACTTTTGTTGTTGTGCTCTCAGGCTTTATGACAGCATGATGTGGCATATAGTAATGACTTGGAAAATATGTGAATTTTTGGGGAGATACACATTTCATATGGCCTAATTGATAATATTCATTTAAGACACTATCATAAGCAATCTTGAGATCGGAGTTTTTTCTCAATCGAGCCTCATTTCTTAATAACTGTGCATGTGCAATTGAACGAGAAGGGCCAAGTTTCAAAGTATTTTGAAAATCTTCTTTGAATGGAAGAGTAACAATGTATCTACCCGCTTTGTTTCGAACTGTGGATTTCACATAATTTTCTTCGCAAAAACGATCGCTTTGTGTCATAAAACGTTTTTGTGGAAGATCTTCCACCTCCCAAAAACGTGAGATCTGTTGATCCAGAGGCACTTTATTGAAAAAAGACAAGCATGTGGAGAAAGAAGAAACTGATTTAGAAATGGGACCTGTCAGTATCCAACCAAATATTGTCTCTTGAGCAACTAGAGATCCGCAAATGTTGCGCTTTACACCATCCAGGAGAACGGATGAAAAAAGATCGCCACCGATTAAAATATCAACCTGCGAGCTTTGGTAAAATTTTTCATCAGCATATTGGAGGTTTGGAAGACTTGACAATATTGATGGATTTATGGAACAGGAAGGAAGATTTCCTGTAAGATGTGATACAACAAGAGCAGTTGCTTCAATGCGTATACGATCATCAAACGTAGAACTTAAAATGAACGAGCATTCTTGTTGAATTTTTGCTGAAATTGCATTGTTTAATCCCGAAATCTGAGCAGATGTAGGACGAGATGGAAGTTTTAAGATTTTGAAAAGTCGTTCTGAAATGAATGTACCCTCTGAACCGGAGTCAATTAAGGCTCGTGCGAAATAAGTTACGCCAAGATGGCATATTTTTATAATTGCGGTACCTAGAAGCACACTTTTGCAATTTGAAGCAAAGCAAGAATTTATATTTTGTGATGAACAAGGTTCTTCAGTGGACTGTATTTTGAAGGAATATGGATTTTGCGTGCTAGGTTTAGAATTAGAAGAAATAACTGGTTCAGAGGCTTGAACTATCTTATGTAAAAGGGTATGGTGGCGCTTATTGCATTTGAAACAATTATGACGACTTTTACAATCTTTTGTACGATGGGATTTCGAAAAACAATTTATACAAAGTTGGAATTTTTTAACGATTTCAATTCTATCATTTGTATTCATTTGGAGGAATCGAGGACATACACGAATGGTATGCTGTTCATTTGAGCATAATTTGCAAGAAGGCGTGAAAACATGAGCTTGATATGAATTAACTTTCTTCAAGTTTCGATTGTTTGGTTGAGAAAGCGATCTATTATTTGTTATTTTTGAAATAGAAGAACCTTTTATATCAGAAACTGTTTCCAGTGTTTGATAACGACTGGTTAGAAATGAATCAAGCTCAGACCATTTTGGAATTTCGGTCTTATTTTTGAGCGATTGTTCCCAAAGAGCTAGAGTACCATCTGGCAATTTAGTGGAGCAAAGAAAAATAAATATAGAATCCCAGTTTGCTATATTTACGTCATATAATTGAAGAGCAGAAATGCATCCATTTACTTCGCGCTGAAGTTTTTTGATAGCATTTCCGGACTCAATGGAAACAGATTGCAGATTGAATAGAATTCGGAGTTGGCTATTTACTAAGATTCGCTTATTTTCGAAGCGATCTTGTAAACTTTTCCAAGCCAAAGCAAAACCAGCGTTGGTAAGTGGACTTTTCTTAACTATGTCACGAGCTTCGCCTCGCGTTTTTGAGTTAAGATGGAAGAGTTTCTCCACTGGACTTAACCTCGAATTGTTCACGTATATGGCAGTGAACATGTCTCGAAAAGACGGCCACGAAAGGTAATCCCCATTAAAAATTTCGGTGTCACATGGAGGGAGATGAAAGTGATGACTCGAAGCGGATGGTACATCCAATCCTGGATTAGATTCCCTGGAGAGCTGTGCGGCTTTGGATGCGTTATTGAGCTTCTCAATGCAGTCTCCCATTTGTGAAGCGCATCGGACGTATACCTGGTATGAGGTACGATATCGAGCCTTTATGGTTTCCAGCTCTACCTCTGGATTCGTGCCTTTCTCCTGGTCAGCAGCTAACTCGCCTAGACATGTTTCATAAACAGCCTTTATCCGGTTCCATGTTGACTTCATTTCTTCTCGGTGGACATCTAGTGAATATGTTGAAGTTGCTGATTCTAAGGTTGCGCTGAGATCAGACTCAAATTCAACCAAACTGTCAGTAAGTCGGATGAAGGAATTTAAAGATGCCATTTTGGATATAAGGAATAAGCAACCGAAACAAAACGAATCAAGAACAATAGATCACAATAAAGGGCCAATCTTTTGGCTGAAATAGAATATTCAGCGAAATTGAGGAGTACAGTGAAATCAGAATAGAAATCCACTTGGTGGTAGGAATTCTCGCCAGAATAATCGAAATTGAAATAAATATTGAAATAGTATTATAGAAATATTGAAACGAAAATTATTCAGCAAACCTGAAATTGAATGAATGCAGCACGATTAAGATGTAAGATTTCTTACATACATAATCGGTAGAGTTATCGAATTTTTTTTTTTTTTTTTTTTTTTGATGAATCACTATTTAAATAAAAAACTGAGAACGAGAATTGAATTGAATTGATTTCAATCCAGAATTAAATACCACAGAAACCAATGAAATAAGTTTTAATACTGTAGCTATAAAAAAGAATTATCGATAAATTTAGGAAAAAAAATTAGAATTATCGTTATTAAACAAACGGCACCAATGACAGCTGAACGACCGAGAATAAAAATGGTTCTGTATGAGAACGGAAATGTTGCGTCCGCAGATCAATTGGGTTGAATATATGAAATGAAATTATCGATAAATTTATTGAAACTTAAATTTTCGTTATGAATTAACGATATAAGCGTCTGCAAAACGACCGTATAAAAATGGTTCTGTATGAGAACGGAAATGTTGCGTCTGCAGATCACTTGGGTTGAAAATATGAAATGAAATTATCGATAAATTTATTGAAACTTAAATTTTCGTTATGAATTAACGATATAAGCGTCTGCAAAACGACCGTATAAAAATGGTTCTGTATGGGAACGGAAATGTTGCGTCCGCAGATCACTTGGGTTGAAAATATGAAATGAAATTATCGATAAATTGGTCGAAACTTAAATTTTCGTTATGAATTAACGATATAAGCGTCTGCAAAACGACCGTATAAAAATGGTTCTGTATGAGAACGGAAATGTTGCGTCCGCAGATCACTTGGGTTGAAAATATGAAATGAAATTATCGATAAATTTATTGAAACTTGAATTTTCGTTATGAATTAACGATATAAGCGTCTGCAAAACGACCGTATAAAAATGTTTCTATATGAGAACGGAAATGTTGCGTCCGCAGATCACTTGGATTGAAAATATGATTTAAAAAGATCGATAAATTTATTGAAATTTCAAAACGTCTGCAAAGCGACCGTATAAAAATGGTTCTACACGAGAACAGAAATGTGACGTTTGCAGAACGTTTTTGAATTGAAATGGTATGTTAATATGAAATTGTAGATATCGAAAAAGAAAGGGATTGAATTATCGATAACAGAATTTGGAATGGGAATTTTGAAATAAAGTCGCGAGCACTTTCTTATATATTGAATTTGAATTTCTATAGTTGAACTGTTTGAAAAAAGGGCTTTTTTTTTTTTTTTTTTTTTTTTTTTTTTTTAATAAGTGATGTAATCACTAGCGCTCCGAGTTATTGGTAATCAACCGAAAATATATTTTTTTTTTTTTTTTAACGAAATCAATATTCGAATAAAGTTAAATGTTAATTAAATGGTTGTTTTAGAATAAAAAATGTAATGCAATCAAATGTATTGTAATTTATAACACTTGCTATTGTTGTTGTTGTAGCCTTTTTTTTTTTCAAATAGTTTTGTATTAATTTGTTATGATTACTTAGCAAACTATTATAAAATTGTTGAATAAAATATTACGCTAGCATAGAAGAACCAAAGAAACACTTTAAATGTTTATTGTGACAGATGTTTATAATGAATATATGTTTACAGTGAGAAACTTGCGAGGCATGTATACATGAAACTGTGGATTGTAACAAAATAATGATAATGTTTGTAGAGCGATGTGAATGAAGAAATGTTTATTGTGAGAGATGTTTATAATGTATGTATGTTTATAGCGAAAAACTTGCGGGACATGTATACATGAAACTGTGGATTGCAACAAAATAATCACAATGCTTATGGAACGATGTTTACGAAGAAATGTTTATTGTGAGAGATGTTTATAATGTATGTATGTTTATAGCGAAAAACTTGCGAGACATCTATACATGAAACTGTGGATTGCAACAAAATAATCACAATGTTTATAGAGCGATGTTTATGAAGAAATGTTTATGGTGAGAGTTGTTTATTGAGAAACTGCATGTATATAAAAACGATCGATAGCAACAAAGACAGACACGCTATGTTTATAAATCAGCGCAAGTGTTCGATAGCAACAATGTTGACGAAGAGAAAGAAAGCGTTGTATATAGGAACATACAGACGCAGAAATTAATTCAACAATGTTGCAGAATAAAAGAGTATAATACTGTTCCCAGTTTACGAATGATCACTTACACTTATGTTGCGAAAAAGAGATTTATTTATACACACAAATTTCTTTTTTTTGTTTTTAACACATAAGCCAAATAAATGAAGCTCTTTTTAGCGAAGTTTTACGAAGTTGATTTAACTTTAACTTTAATGTATGGAAAAATTTTAATTTAAAACGTTTAGATTTAATTTATTATAAAATTTTATATTACTTTTATCAGAATTTTATATTATTTTACGGATTTTTCTTAATTTTTAATTTATGTTTAATTTGTTAATATTATCTTTTAAGTATGTTTTACAAGCATATAAATAAAATCGAATTTATTGCTTTTAGTTAGGTTAAGCACTATGTATTATAATTTTTTTCACTTGCACTATATATGAAATTGAAATTAATGCATACGCACCTTGAATTTTGACTGAAGATATGAGTGATATGATGAAATGATGAATTTGGCTTATTTCTTCTTTGAATCTTGAATTTAGGATTGGATTCCAATATCCACGATGGATATGTAGTATTTCTCGAAACTCGATGTGGTTTTGGTAAAAGCACAGTAACCCGGTTCGAATGGACCAGTGTTTGTATGAGAATCTGGGCGCTTGTGCTAAGGAAAAAGAATTATACTTATTTAACTCGAAAGTTAAATAAGTTTAGGAAAGAAAATAAGCGTATAAAAATGAAAGCATTAGCTATGGATTATAATTTCTTTTATTGAGTATAAAACACCTTACCACGTTGCGAGTTGAGAAGCAAGAGAGCAACGCAAGAACATTTTTACAAGAAGGAAGCTGTGTCGATATACAATTAAGAACAGGCTTATATACTTAAAACTATGTTCGAACTTTTTAAACGCCATCTCGTGGCTTAGTTAGGAGTTGTAATTTTATAGTGTTTTGACATAAGTGTTTTGACATAAACAGCCTCGTTGACGTCGACTTCATCTTCAAGAGTCCACAGGTTTTCACCTCCTTTAAAAAAACGAATTGGTCAAATTTTCGCCAGGATCTTGAGACTTCTCTAGCTGGAGTTCTTCCTCCAAGCAATACAAATTTACAAAACTCCGACATTGATCGGCATATTGATGAGTTTTTGTTGATCGTTGAGTCTACAGTCGCAGCTCATTCAGATAAAATTGAATGCAGAAGAAATAAATACTTTATCTCTGATGATGTACAAAAGCTCTTTAAAATAAAACATGCCTGGCAGAAAGAGTTAAAAAAGCTTTTCCACATGCATTTCAATAGATATAATGATGAATACAAGCTCCTATCTAATCAAATCCAACTACTCAAAGTGATCATTAAAGAGCGGGTTCAGTTAGAGCAAGCCAAAGATTTCAAATTAAAGTTGCAACGGATTAAACCTGGCCCCACAGCTTACAAGCAAATTTATAAAATTGTTAATTGCAAAAGGAAATCACCATGTTCAGAGGTTTCGGTTAATGGCGTTATTGTTCAAGATAACCAGGATATAATAGAGGCGTTTCGACAACACTTTGAACGAATTTACACGGAATCTATTCCAAACAGTTCGGCTGCTCGTGATATAAATAGTACAGTTGTCTCCAGGTTGTCTGGTTTGCCTTCCTCTGTGTATCTTTTCAACAATGAGTTCAATTCGCTTGATAATCGTGATGATTTTCATTTTGTTAAAGCCGGTACCATCAGTGCCATAATTAAAAATCTCAACAATAAAAAATCGGCCGGTTTAGATAAAGTGTCCAACTACATTATTAAGAGATTTCCGCCATTGGCGCTAAATTTTCTAACAATTGTATTTAATAATTGCTTAAACAATGGGTATTTTCCGGACAAATGGAAGGTTGCTAATATCATTCCAATTAAAAAAAAAGCTGATAGTATTGATCTAAATAATTTTCGCCCGATTTCAATGCTCTCTAATTTAGGCAAGCTTTTTGAATACATCTTGAAGCAAAAAATGGACTTAAACATAGGTGACAGCTATATTCCAAATTATCAGTTTGGGTTTAAAAAAGCTCACTCCACGGGGCACGCGCTTTTGTTGTTTCATGATAGTATTGTTCGAAATTTGCGTCGGAAGAAGTGCACAGTTGCAATCTCTTTGGATATAGAAAAGGCTTTCGATAGAGCTTATCAGGATGGTATCCTTTTCAAACTTATTGGCTTAGGTTTCGACCCCTTCTTACTAAAAATTTTTCAAAGTTTCTTTACAAATCGGAAGTTCTGCATTCAAATAAATAACTCCTTCTCTAATTTCGGTATGGTTAGGAGCGGTGTCCCCCAAGGTTCAGTGCTGGCTCCACACCTTTTTAATATTTTTATACACGAGTTTCCGCATGTCATGTCTTGCTCAAGGAGTATCTTATATGCTGACGATTGTTTGATTTTTGCTCACCATGAATCTCCTTTATCTGCTCTTAGCATGGTCTCTAGACATCTTCAGATTATCAATAATTTCTACGATGACTGGGGGGTTCGAATTAATACCTCTAAATCCGAAGCTATTTGTATAAGGAATGCGTCTGGCAAATGTGGTAGAACTGTGGTTCCGGAAAGTAAAATGCTAAAACTTTTTCTAAACGGTTCTGAAATAGTTTTTAAAAATAACATTAAATATCTTGGAATTGAATTTAATAATTTGCTTAAATTTAATAATCATGCTAGGTGGAATTTAAAGAAAGCTTGCAACTTGGCCGGGATGTTTTCGAAACTTCTCAGCAACAAATTCTTAAGCCAAGATACCAAGCTTTTGATATATAAAGTAAGCATTCGCTCTGCATTGTTATACGCATTTCCTATCTGGTTTTCAATTTCGCCAACAGTAGCCAAAGATTTAGAGGTTTTAGAACGTAGGGTGTTAAGACGTTGCATTAATAAGAATTTTAAATCTGTAAATAAATTTTTCTCAAATAATTTCGTTTATAAGGAAGCCATGATTAATCCATTATGCCGTTATGCGTTGTCGTTGCAAAAGAATTTTATAAACAGACTTCCTTTTCATGAAAATGATTTGATGAAGGATATCTTCGATTATCAAAAGCAATTTAACTGGACTTCTGTTAGCTATTTGTCGCCAATTGGCATTTTAAATGAAGAAATTGATACTGATTTGGACTTCGACACTCCTCTGCTACCTGCATTTTTCGATAAATCGGCACCTGGCACCCACAGGGGATAATGTTATCTTATATATTTAATTTTTCATTCTTATAGTTCTATACCTTGGCCTTTTGCCATTCTCATATAAGTTATGCTTCGCATCAATTTTCTCTTATATTATTTAGGCACCCTCCTGGTGAAGGTTTTTAGTTTTAGGTATAGTTTAAGAGTTTAATTAGTTTAGTTTAGTTTGTAAGTTGTAAATATGTACATATATAAATAGAGACAATACGTCTCAATGACCACTACTAATGCCACGAGCAAGCATTGTACTCATATTGACAACAATAATATGTATTATACTTTGATATAAAAGCCTGTTGCTTTCTCCTATTGTACTACCTTAGAATAATACATTAACAGTTCTAAATTCTCTTGTTCTTTTATTTTAAGTATTTAATGAATTGTTATTGAATGAATAGAAAGTCTCAATAAATTGAAATTGAAATTTAACAATTCCAGTTTGCCTGAATCTCATAAACATTCAAAGTGAAGTCACATTTTTCAACGAGTACTCGTAACACCCGTCACAGGTACTTTTATAAAAATTACACAAAAATTGACCATGATTTTGGAAGATTTTTTCCACGTATGGATAGACAAGAATAAAAGAAATTTTTTATGACTGCAAAAATTAAAATACTTTTATATATGCTAAAATATTGATATTTTAAGGCGTGCAAATGTAACATCCGTCACCGTGGAATGTTCCATAATGTGAAGAGAAGAGATGATGTTCACGTTCTAGTCATTTCATGTCAATTTTGCAAGTTTTAGTCAAGAAGCGCAAACATACACGAAAAAAGTAGTTAGTGTTCAGCACTATTAAGCTACTTAAGTAGTTAGTGCTCAGCACTATTCAGCTACTTAAAATTATTTATTAACAAGTAAACAAAGAAACAATTAAACAGAAAAAAATGTTTAAATTAACTCGAACATAAAGGGTGTATCAACAAGAGGTGCAGGGTTCGGAGAGCATATTATTCAACAGCTGGTAACTTGGCAGTAATTAAAAGAATTGTATTTTGTACTTAATCTCGACTTATCTTCTCTATCATCAAATAAAAATTTGAGAACATTCAAATAATTCTTCGTTTTATTGAAAAAATAAACCGTACACGTCTTGTTGAAACGATTTTTTGTCGAGCAAAAATTTTTATTTGACTTTGTACCCATTTTTGTGTTGTTTCTGTCTTGCCGATATTTTTTTTATTCGCTTTCACGTTTGATAGCTTTACTATCTTTAGTGCAAAATGTACTAGTGCACACCCCATTAAACATAGCGTCAATTCATATTTATTGCAAACTTCTGCCACACCTGAAAAATTAATTTTTTCTATATTTTTAGGAAATTATTCGTTCTAAAACCATTTGGCACCATACTGTGACCACCAAAATTTTAAAATCTTATCAGGGGGAGACTTTTTTACATCTACACTAATTTAATAATTTAATTAATGTTGTTTTTCGGTTCTCCAATATACAGCAGATAAGAAGACAAGATGATGTTTGAAGCTGCCTCAAAAACTTATAAAAGGTTCCATTGTTACAAAAGAACTCATAGTGAAAAATTCTTAAGCATGCATTGCATAAAATTGAGCTTTCTATCAATAGCCCTGCTGGTGTTGTTTCATCCACTAAATTCACTCTTTTTGGCCGAGGAGAGCACTAATGATATTGAACTTAAGCTTGCCGTTCCCTGCGATCCACTTAAATGTCTTCTTCCGAATTGCCGCTGTTCGGGAATGTCTCTACCGTTGGACGAATTTAGTGGTCAGGAGCAATTAATACCTCAGGTGAGTGCAGCTCACGTTCAAAAGTGACCTTCTTTAAGTTCTTTCTTCTTTTGTTTATTTGAAGTTCGTGACGGTGACCTTTGATGATGCCGTAAATGCAGTAAACTTCGAGCAGTACGAAGAGCTTTTTGAAGGTGTCGTCAACTCGGATCATTGTCCGGCTAGAGGAACTTTTTACGTTTCGCATGAGTATACCGACTACTCCAAGGTGAATGCACTCTACAATGAAGGGCATGAAATCGCTCTCCACTCGGTGACGCACGGTCAAGGCACTGACTATTGGCGCAACGCTGATGTCAACATGATCATACGTGAATTTGGCGATGAATTAAAGATAATTGAGAAGTTTGCCAAGGTGAATGCAAAGCACATACGTGGCATACGTTTGCCATTCCTACAGATTGCTGGTAATGCAACATTCGAAGCTATACGTCGTTTGGGTCTGACCTATGATGCATCCTGGCCTACTCAGCGTTACCAGGATCCAGCTATGTGGCCATACACATTGGATTATCTATCGGTTCAGGATTGTCAAATAGGTCCATGCCCGGATGCCTCAATACCCGGTGTATGGGTTAGCCCAATGGTCGTGTGGACCGACATTCAGGGTTATAGTTGTTCCATGATCGATGGCTGCATCTATCCGCCCAACGATGAGGTGGATGCATTATTTGATTGGATGATGGTGAATTTCAATCGTCATTATAATGGTAACCGCGCCCCCTTCGGTATGTATCTGCATGCTGCTTGGTTTGCACGCGGCAAAAACTATTTTTCGGCCTTTAAGAAGTGAGTGAACCGTGATTTTTAAATCTTTGGGATCAAATTCATTTTATGCATTGTTTTTCAGATTTTTGAATCATGTCAAAACTTTGCCCCATGTCTACATCACTACCACGTCACGCGTCATTCAATACATGCGGCATCCAGTACTTGGTAAACCATTTAAGGGTTGCTTAAAGAAGCCGAAAACTACATGTATTCCAAAGAGCTGCGGCCTTTTAAAGCAATCTTCGGATGAACAACGCTATATGACAGTTTGTGATCAGTGCCCAACGGTTTATCCATGGATTGGTAATCCTTTAGGAGTTTACAAGATAAATACATGAATACCAATGAAGCATATTGACAAGCATAACTATTGGCCTCTTACTATTGTTGCCTCTTATTACAGATAATTGACTTTTAATCTTTGAATCAACCAAACGCTAAAATCATAGTATTTAAATATTTTGGTGTAACTTCATACAATAGGATCCGAGTTCTCATAAACCCCGCAAGTTTTCTAACGTTTTCCTATAATTTCGAGTCACTAATCATAAATTTTATAAAAAAATTGTTTGGATCAGTTTTAGTTTGGAGCTAACAGGATCTTAAAGCTCCAAGGCATAAATATGTTAAATTAAAAACTGAATTTAGAACATACAGTGTGCAGCAGAAGTCATGGTACCCAAGCTATTATGAAAAATGTTCGGTTGTTTTTTAAAAAATATTACGCAAAAGATATGCTTCTTATTTTTTTTTAATATATTGACCTATGTATTTATTATAAAAAACCAAAATAATATTTCAATTACTTATCTTAACAAACAATAAAAATAAATAAAGTTCGTGCTAATTTCATTTTTTTGCACAGCAAAAGTCTTAGTACTCCTGGAAAAAAATTGAAAATTTATATAAATTTATCGATTTTTTAATTAAATTTGTTTACCGAATGCTTAGTAGGATATCCGTGAAGTCGTAGAACTTCATTTCATCGGTTTGGCATCGACTGCACAAGTTTTTTTGTGTAGTCCACGGATATTTGACTCCATTCACTCAGAAGTATTTCTCTGAGCTGTGTTTTATTTGAAATTATGTAATTACGGATGAGTGACTTATTATGGATAAGTGTTCAATGGGGCTTAAATCTTGACTATGAGGAGGGGTTTTAAGTATATGTGGTGTATTGTATGCGATCCACATCTTAACGTCTGCAGCGTTGTGCTTAGGATCATTGTCCTGTTGAAAGTAATATCTACCACGAATATTAAGTATTTCGGCATTCTGGTTCAGATTTTCTTTTAAAATATTCATATACCAGCTGCTGACATGCAGCCCCATAGCACTATTCCACCTCCTCCATGCTTGACAGTTTTTAGAGTATTCTTTGGATTCAGCTCTTCGCACTTTTTCCGCCACACTTATGCGCGCCCGTTCGATCCAAAAATGTTAAATTTTGATACGTCGGAGAAAATTACTTTCTTCCAAAACTCATTATCCGTTTTTTTATATTCTTTTGTGAAGTCTATACGTTTTTTTCTGTTTGTTTCGCTAACGTACGGCTTCTTGCGCGCAGTGCACCTATCCAGCCTTCCTGATGCACCTACGTACCGTATCTGCAGACACATCTTTCCCAAATGATTTCTTCAACTCTGTTGCTATTTTAGGTACAATTGTAAATGGATCTTTCGTAATAAGTAATGGCTTAAATTTTTCGTTCTTCTCTATTATTGATCTTTGGTGGACGTGTTCGCGGTTTATTTTCAATAATATATTGTTTTTTAACGGATTGATAACGATTTGAACCAATGTTGCCAGAAATTTTTTAAGGTTGTAGCTAAAACTGATAAAAAAGGAGCTAGAAAAAGCTAAAACTGAGAAAAAAAGTAGCTAAACAAAACTAAGCATTTTTATTGTAGCAAAAAAGAGCTAATTTTGTTTTATGAAAACAAGTACTTCATTATTTTATTTGTATAATACATACAGTGGCGTCCGTGGCGTAGTTGGTTAAAGTGCGTGGCCTCTATGTCAACGAACTCGGAGACCCGGGTTCGAACCCCAGCAGCGACAGAAAATTATTTGAACTAAAATAATTTTTCTGTACGGCCGCCACCTCTCTGCAGACAATGGCAAACCTCAAAGAGTAATAAAAATGCCATGTAATAATAAGAAGCTAGGTCAAAGTCCTTTTAAGGGCTGAAATGGCCAGTTATTTATTTGTTTTTTTTATAATACATACAGGTACATTTTTTAAATAAGTATATTAGGAACTTTTTTAATTAATAAAAAAAAAAATTATTTTAAAAACAAAATTCATATTCATTAAACATAAAACAATAAAATAATTTTAAAAAACAGAACTAAAAACGAAATTAAAGTATACAAACTTGTATTTGAAATACTTTAAAAAATATAAAATAATTATATATATATATAGTATATATAAATACTATAAACTTAAAATAAAGATTTATACATATTCAACTTCTGTTTCTTCATCACTAGGAGAGTCTTCGTATATATGTATGTTTGTAAATATCACGATTATTCATTAATTTAATGAGATCTTCAGTTATAATAAAATCATAATAACACTTATTCAATATTTTTAGGCCACTTCTTACAGTTAATATTGAATATAACATAAGCAAGTTTGTTTTATTTCTTTGTTTTGTTTTAACCAAATTCATTACAGAAAATGTTCTTTCAATTTCTGCATTACTTAAAGGTAAAATTAATAAGTGAAAAACAAAATGTACGAGGTCATGAAATGGATTTTCGTTTATTGCGTTTTTAAACTCCCTAACTTATTGCGTTTTTAAACTCAAAAATTCAAAAGTTGTCGTTACGTTCTTCCATTGCTCGTACACAGTTTTTTCCATTGCAGTTCAATAATTGTACTTTCTTCCGTAGTAAAACACAATTTTTCTTTTTCAAAATATGTATTTAAAAATATCAGGCTCTATAACTTTTAAAGTGTTTTCAATCGAAAGAAGGCAATATTTCTCAAAGTTTCAATATTTTGTGGCAAACGTTATCGTAACTGCTTAATTAGTTGAATTAAAAATGTTCCGCATGTCATACGTATTTTTTTTCTGAATGCTCATCAATGGTTTTTTCAAAAATTTTTAGTTTAATATATTCTTCGAAACCATAATAAAATTGAGGCACGGGTGCCAAATAGGTTTCTAATACAGAATTTAGTGGATCAAAGTTTTCATCACGAGATACAATTAGGTTACATAAATTAGATATTAAAGAAACTAAATCAGAAAAGCGCTTTGTGGGATCCGCTGTATTGCTTTCAAATGATTTATTAACTTTTTGAACTTCTGACAATAGTGGCTTCAAAAACTGCAGATAGTTGACAGTAGTTTAGCTTTATGGCATGCCGTTGAAGCAGCAATGCTAAAGTGGGTTCTTAACTCCAGCCATTGATCTACTATCCGTTTAATAGCTGGTTCAACAGATAGCCATCGAGTATCGCACGCTCTTAATACTTTTAATGGTTGAAGCCCATCATCTATTGCTGAAAATATAGTTTCATAGTTTTTCTGCCTGGATGCTGATTTTGAAAACCAGTTGTATGTTACGGAAATTAAAAATTCAATTTCACTAGGCATATACTTCGAAGCACTAGAAACTGCAATGTGAATCGAATGGCATATGCAAGGAATAAGTTTAATATGGGGATTGTGCTGTCTTAGCCGTGCAATTACGCCTCTGTTTACACCAACCAAAACATTTGCGTTATCAGTGCCTAAGCCCACCATGTTCTGAACCTCTAATTTGAATTCTTTCAATGTGCTTAAAACTGCAGTAACTATACCCTCTGCTGTACAAGCCTCTAGCTCTGATAATTTTAAAAATGTATTTACAACGGTTTTGTTACGCGTGCTATAGTATCTAATTACAATACCGATATATTTTTTATAGTAATGTCAGTGGACTCATCAATTATCAAACTAAAATTTTCCGTTCCGATTTCTGTCGTCAGGGTGCTCTTAAAATATGGAAACAATACATTCTTTATTATTGCACTACACTTAGTTCTGCCAAGTCTCACACTGGTAGCAATTTTGTTGTCTTGAAAAATATTTTGTTGCATTTTGGTCAGGTGATCAATCGACCGAATTGATGTATGTGAAGCTACGAAGATTGCACTTGATAACTCCGCCTTGCATTTTTCTTTGCTATTTTCAGCTTTATAGGGAACTGAAGGCTGAACTCCATGCGCAAACGGGGACATTGCCGAAACGTGTTTATTTGTTCTAGAGTGTTTTAAAAGACCGTGCAATTTTGGCTGCAACCGGCATTGGCAGTATTTACATGTCACCATCTCTCCATCCTGGATAAGCCATTTATGAAAACGTTTATCTTTCAGCCAAGAAGTCCGAACTTTTTGTTTGTACTTCCTAAGAGATAAAATAATGAAATTAGTTTACGGACAATAATTTAAAAATCACATATAGCCAACCGTGTTTGTTTGCTAGTGCTGGGAATATCGTCGTCAGAAGAACTCTCATTTGCTGAAGAAACCACCTCCATCCCAGCTGTATTTGCCACATCAATCCTTTTTAAAAATCTACAAACATATGGGCTTGTCCAGAAAATGGTCAACCAGAGGTAAAAAAATAAATTTACTTATTTCTTAAAGTTTTGATTGCAAAAAAAAGCTTAATATCTCTTCAATCGAATACAAGAGCTTACTTTGGTTATATTCTCTTGAGTGTAGTAAAAATGCCAGATTTATTGTTAATTGAAGTAATTTCGTTTTTTTTTCAATTTTTTTACTCATATTTGTGATGGTCTTTAATGCTCAAATAAGAGAACTCTGGGAGCAGCAATAACTGCCAATTCGAAATATTTTAAAGTCAATGCATGAAAGAATTTAATTTTTAAATGTAGATACCCAGCAGAAAAGTGGACCAAATTTGAAATAGTTCTGAACTAGTTCCAAAAAGGACCAGTACTAGTTCCACTACAATACCCTTTAACATTGAACGAACTGACGCTTTTTGTGGGTTGATGTCATAGGAAAAGACAATTGTCCCCAGAAACACTCCTTTTTCCCTATATTTGAACTAGTTGCATTAGGAACATTTTTAAACTGGTTGCTTTCGCAGTAGCCTGAAAGTGGTTCTTTTTTAACTAGTTTTAAAGTGAACATATCAAAAGTGTAAGAATTAAGTGCAATGGAAAGGTCCTAAAGATCTCATTTGTACCATCTTTTCCATCCACTATCCAGAAAACATTTTGTCTATAAACATTTTTTTTTTTATTTTTTCTTGTGCGCAGCAAATTTTAAAAAGGAGCCAGAACGCGTTTATTTTTGTCAGCAATACTTTTGAAAACAAAAGCAAAGATAACTGTTCTACACTGAACGCCTTTTGTACTTTTTCAGAGCTACTGCGAACTGCGCTAGAAATGAACTAGTTCACTTTTTCAATTGACTCCAAAATAACGAATGTAACGTCCGAACGCTAGGACTTACCCATATCTTAAGTAAAATCTATATAACTTAAATGTATTTGAACGAAAAATCAACTTACCCTTCTATTTTCCTGCCAGTCTTGAACGCGCGCCATAAAATATATTAATAGTGCACTAAGCAGAGATGCAATTTTATGTCGATAACACAAAAATTATCGTTTACTTCCCCATTTACACGGAAGCTTTCACACGGTGAAATATAATTCACAAACATTATTTGCGATATGTATAATTCAGTCAATATTTTGTAGCTAAAAAAAAGCTAAGAAAAATAAAAAAAGCTAAAAAAGTAGCTAGGAGCTAAAACACAATATTTGTAGCTAAGTGCGAAAAAACAAAGCTAAAACTAGCTACAAAATCGCTAAACTGGCAACACTGATTTGAACTGTTAATTTAAAGGGTGATGCTTTAAGAGCTTGCGGATTTGATTTAATAAAAAAAACCACATACAATTTAGAGAAATGTTTGAAATATTTATTTGAGTCGATATAACGATCTATATAATTCAATGTTTAAAGACGATTTAATGTAAATGTTGACTACGGCTACGACTCAAATGGTTCATACGCTGGGTCCAATTTTGGCATACTCTCTCCAACATATCGGTCGGTATGTCCCTATAGACATGAGCCTTAACATGGCCCCACAAAAAATAGTCTAAAGGCGTTAAATTGCACGATCTAGGCAACCAATTGACCGGTCCTGAACGTGAAATAAACTGTTCACCGAACTCGTCTCTCAATTGGGCCATTGTGTGGCATGTGGCACCGTCTTATTGAAAAAACATGTCAGGCAAATCCAACTCTTCCATTTTGGGCAAAAAAAATTTTTTGACAATCGCACGTTAGCGCTCGCCTTTCACAGTAACGTTCCTGCCTTCGTCGTCTTTGAAAAAGTACGGTCCAATGATGCCACCGGCCCATAATCCACACCAAACAGTGCATTTTTTTGGGAAGTATTGGCAGTTCTTGCAATGCTTCTGGCTGCTCTTCACACCAAATACGGCAATTTTGCTTGTTCACCAGAAA
Source organism: Pherbina coryleti (assembly GCA_943735915.1). Lineage (NCBI taxonomy): Eukaryota > Metazoa > Arthropoda > Insecta > Diptera > Sciomyzidae > Pherbina > Pherbina coryleti. Next base: position 123,579,456 of record OX030950.1, read on the forward strand.
TGAGCTTCGTCGCTGAACACAATTTTCCGATAAAAAAGTGGATCTTTATCCAACTTTGCCAGCGCCCAATCACCAAATGTTACCCGTTGTGGTAGGTTAGGTTAGGGTAAGAGGGAAGGGCAACCTGACGTTGCCTACACGGGGGCCTATTGGTCCATTGTGGTTCCCTATGTCTGTGGACCTACTGTGGCAAAACCAAATAGAGTCTTAGGCACTGGAGCAAGGTTGGTTGAACCAACCGGTGCTCCGTATGAATCTGAAAAGATCCATCAGTGGTAAGTCCACGAGCTCTTGTAGTTCTCCGTGCACTCTGCTTCTCATGTGGCGAAGTCGGCGTTGTTGGAGATTGGGACACTCGCAAAGTAGATGCTTGATGGTTTCTGTTTCCTCGACATCTCCACAGCTTCTGCAGAAGTCTGGGTGCGGGATTCCTAGTCGCGAGGCCATTGTGCCTATACAACAATGCCCCGTGAGGACCTCTATTAAGATGCGAGTTTCATTTTTACTCATTGAAAGTAGGGATTGGGTCCTTTTTTCGCAGAGTTTAGGCCAGAGATGGCGAGAGATAACACAGTCGTCTCTATTTGACCAAGAGTTATTTGTGTTATTTCAGGCTTTATAATTTATTTTCTTCTTGAATTCTCCGATTGGAGCCATGATCGACCCAGCAGATATTGATCTGGTGGGGAGGACTGATTCTGATGAGAGCTTGCCGGCAGCTCAGTACAGATTTCGATTTAGTTGTTTCGCTGCGGAGTGCTTTTATCCTTGATGGATTGATGTTCCTTGATTGGATTGTCGTAGCTGCTTTCTCGATCGCGAAAATTTCTGCTTGAAAGACACCACAGTAATCTGGAAGTCTTTATGACAGGGATATTTGTAGTGTATTACAGTAGACTCCGGCTCCCCTGCCATTCTCCATTTTGGATCCATCAGTGAAGATCTGGATATCGTGTTCACTAAAAGGGTGGTTCGAATCCCATTCTTCTCTTTTTGGAAAGGAGAATGACATGTTCTACCGAAAATCTATTTCCGGGGTGATGTAATCGAATGTTGTGGTAGGTCGTGTGGCTTCAATTCTTGCACCAGCTGTATTTTTAATGGTTTTACATTCAAATTCTTCCGCAAAATTTTCCACGTAGTGGAGCAAGAAGCTTTAAAAAGTCAAACTTTCCAATGCAAATGTCAGTTGAACTAGAATTACAATGCTGTTGTCAAATCCCGAAATATGAGGACCCCAAGTAGAAATAACGTTTTTCTATGTTTATATATATTTTTATAAATTTCCAAGCTGTTTTTACATTAAATTATGACGTTATAGAAAAAAATTACATTACGCCATCGTGCTTATCATCCTTGATTATCCAAAGATAAAACCTCTTTAGTTTTGTTTTTTTGCTGTTGTGTTATTTAAAATGTTCGAAAAACTTTCCATTCCTTTGTGAAATGTCCAAATCAAATCAATTAGATCGTTGTTCTCTAACAACGCTTTCCCTCTTTCAAACTTATCATTGTCTTCAGCACGTTCAACTCCACCCTCCCATCCACGTCCACGTCCACAAACAATGAATGAAACACATTTAAAAATTAAAAATGACACAATTTAAGTTAACAATTTTGACATTTATGCTGACAATTTGTTGTCTGCCCCATTGTTGCATGTTAAGCACACACACACTCTCAACCCGGGCTACCAAAAAAGCAATAAATGCTTTAGAAATTGTGTCGACTCTGTTAATGTTATTGTTGTTGTTGTTTCGAATACAAGATATGTTATTCTCCGGCTGCTTGAAAGAGGTAATTGAAATATAAAAATGCCACTTGGAAAATGCCATCATTCTGCACATTTACTTCTCTTAGGGGAGCAGCAAAGGGTAGGCTAGGCTTTGCCCTTTTTTTATTGTATATTATTATGTTCCTCTTATTCACTCTTCTTGTTATTCTTTTTGTGTATTTAATTTATTTTTTTTTCTTTTTTAAATTAGGGACAAAATTATTAAAATGGTGCAAGTGCCATTAAAATAATGCTTCCACCGACATTTGACAGCTGGTGCGTATTGTAAATTATTGTGGAGCGCAGAAGGAAGGATTTTTAAAAATTTGCCTATTGCGTCCTTGGGGAATCGCTGTTATTAAAAGCATTTATATTTTTTTTTTAAACTTATTTCTTGGTATTTAAATCCGTTGAAACTAGTCGAGTTTTTATTCGCCATTAAAAAAGAATAACAGTTCATTGTTTAACAACCGAAATTTAACTAATTTTCTTAATGAAGATGATGTCGGATCTTTTGTTTTTCTTCGACGTCAATTTCAAAAGTCCTGTCGTCATTGTATGTCTTGTTTCTGTTACGCTGATTGCAACCAACTTGTGCACAATAAACACGAAAACCTTTAGAACGGAACAGGCATGAACGGTATATTCGGTCAGGTGTGGCAGTGAGAAATTGGAAATGATGCCGTCTTTAAGGTTTTCGACTACCTACTGATAAGCCTGGTTTTTGGGGTCTGCGATATTGATAGCTTGCAGGGTAAATTTTGATAGGTTCCGTTAAGGGGAGCAACGCAGCCAGAGGCCGAAAAAAAAGGTCATGTTTGTGAATTTTTTTAAGGAAACCTATGGGATATTTTTGAATGAGGGTTTTAAACCTAAAAATATACACATTCAAGAGTATTTTTAGTTTTTTTTTTATTAAAAAAAATTTAATATTAAGGTCGATACAGCAGTTTTTGTAGAGCGCTCTGAAAAAAAGGTGAAATGCGGTGACCAAGATTGCTCCTCCTTAATTCATCTGAAACAAAAAAATGAAATATATTATTAAAGTAGATACTTAAAACTCGTACTTGTCATAGCCGTTTTTGAAAATATTGATTTTTCACAAAATGGCGGACTTTCAAACGTAAAAAAACGATTTTCGACCAAAAATTCGTCATAGTTTTGCCTATAAAAAATGAACGAAGCTAAAAAAAAAAAAAATCCTATGACAAGTACGAGATTATTATGTGTACAATAAGCCTGCAAAAAAATCAAAACGATCGCTTCACTGAGCTTTGAGAAATCTTGGTCACCGACTTTGAAAACATGGTTTCGAGAAAAACGCGTTTGAAAATCAGCGCCAGCACTGCGCGCTCTAGAAGGCGGTTCACTCAGTAGGCAATAACTCTGTTATTTTTTGAGATACTAGGTCGTAGCAGTCGCTTAGCAAACACTTACGCGTTTGCTAGCTAGCCACATAAATTGGTACGTTGTGGAGGCAATTTAGTTGAGTTGCTAGCTCCAATAGATTTTTCTAAAAACTATAAAAAATATTATTTCTAAAAACTATAAAAGCAAAGATATTAAATAGGTTTTGCTTTTTCAATTAAATGGGGATTCTACTTTTTGTCAATAAACTTACCAGATCTCAAACATTTAATTACAAAAAAATGTTAATATATTTTAGTTGAAATACAATATTTTATTGTATTCTTGGCGTTTTTTAACCAATCCTTTCTTTTTATTTATTTTCTTATCATAAGGAATAGCCTATCATAAGGAATATAACCTAAATTCCCTTTCTCTTATATCGAAAACTGCTTGATTGAGAATTAATCTTTGCAATTTTTAATATTAATGGCATACGCAAGTTATAGTGAAAATTTCTTGCGAGTAAAATTGATTGATCCTTTTTTGAATGATACCACTACAGAATAAATAAGTAGAACATTTAAATTGTTGTATTTTGGTCCAGAATAATAGGGAAACTTGATCATAATGCACAAAGGAAATTCCTCTATAAATCGGCCACTTTCGCAATTGTTATAGAAAATTTCCACAACCTCACCTGTGGCCCATTGCACAGTCCCACTAATAGAAAAAGATTTTGACTCATTAATTTAAGTCTCAATTTTTGGCTTAAACCTCTTGCATCGTCGAAGGAGTCTAACAACGCTCATGGGTGTGTAAAGCATTGATGATTGTCACAGCATTGCCAACATTTTTCAGCTTCTTAATGTTGTATTCTTCAATTTCAGCGCTTTTTGTGATTATTCACGTTAAAAATTTTCAAAAATGTGTCTAAAAATGTACCGGAAGTTTACCGTTTACATACAATTTGGCCACAAAGTGACAAATGGTAACATTGATAACGCAAATGGTATCAAATGCGGTAAATGTGCGTCAAACGTGATCAACTGCCACCCCAGAGGTCCCGGGTTCGAATCCCAGCTAGGACATGATCCTACGCTTTGACCTTTCGCGTTTGCAATTTTCTTTCATTAAGTAATCAGCTGAAATTGAAAACTCATCAATATTTACGACTTGGAGTCGTAGTTTGTGGATGAGATTACCTTATTACTTGAATTGAATTGAATTGAATTGATTGCCCCTTCGCTCACACTAATCTACCACCCCATTTCGAACCAAAGCAGACTTGACTGAATAGGTATTACACCTAAAAACCTTGGTTCAAAGCTTAAAAAAAAATGATAAGGTTATGTATGTTATACTCTGAAGTACAAATCATACTCCATTATGTGTGTCAAATTAAGTAAATTAAACAATACAATAGAAAGCTTACGTTTTATTATAAAATTGACGTTATTAATGCTATAGAACTTAAAAAAAATAATAACTTTACATTATTATAATAATAACAAAAATATTCAATAATAATGGAAATATTGGATTACAGGGGGTGCCGAATTAGTCAGGGGCCGGATTACCGGGGGTCCAGTGTAAAAAAAGATGAACGCTGATTGTTGATTAAAAATCACATTAAATGATTAAATGTGAACAAAAACCAAGACTCGATTTTCATCTCTATTCAAATGCTGAGTGCTCCCACTTGATGCTTCTGAATATACGAAACCGTCTAGTGGAGTTTTAATGAACTAAATGTTGACAATATTTAGAAACATTTCTAAGTCTATATTTCAATTCATGTCGCGATCAATATCACAATATCCTAGATCCTAGGACCTACAAATTAGAATATCGTGATATTGATCGCAACATGGATAGGAATGGAGGCTTAGAATTATTTCTAAATATTGTCGAAAAAATTCATTTTATTAAAACTGCTAAAGACGATTTTATAACATTTATTGTTTTTTTTTTGTTAATTATTTGAATTTAAATCTATTGGTGTTTTCGTTTCTACAAAAAAATGTTGCCCTACCACAGTGCAACATTTTTCAAGTGTTGCACTCAACCCTCAAAAAGTGCAGGTTTTGAACACAAAATACTACCCTGCTTACTCAATCAGCTGATATATTTGTGTGCGCCAAAAATAAAAAATTTGCTTTATTAAAAATATTATTTAAGTGTCAAATTATGAATGCATATATTTAACCTTGTCTAACACACGCATTTCATAATATTTTCGTTTAAAGCAATCAGCTGATTTTCAGGGCAACATTCTCCCCTCAAAAAATTTCGCAGGGCAAGAAATGTGCCATTTTTGCCCTATATAAATGTAACATTTTAAGAAACGAACACAGATTTTTTCACCCGTTTGCACTTATTTAACAATCGAACACGAGAAAAGAAGAGGGCAATGAAAAGGTAACATTTTCTGGTAGAAACGAAAACACCATAAGTTATAGTCATGAATTGATAGAATCTGATAATGGTTTGATGAGTTTGTGTTAAAATCAGCACATTCTTAGGGGAAGCAATGAAAGCTAATAAGCCTACCAGTCACCAAATAATAAAAAATTAAAAAAAATTGCAAATTTATTTTATTTTACAGGGTTTACCAACACATGAAAGTAAAAACATTAAACAATTTAATTTAAATGTATTTGCATCCATTTACAAACTTCAGCATAAAAAAAAAATAAAAATAAAACTTCAGCATAGCAGTTATTTATTTTAGTTAGTAATAAACAGCTGTTGCAGCGAACAACATTTGCTTTAATGTTTTTGTTGTTGTTGTTGTTCCATGCTGTTCGGTTATTTATAGCGAGCGAGCGAAGCAAACGACGTATACATACAGAAGCAGGCAAGCAGCAAACTGAATTAAGCGAATATGTATCAACAAAGAAAGATATGGAAATATTTTTTTCAATAAATTTCTAAACTAAACAGAATTTCCAAATTTGGGCTTCGCAGGCACCTAATTTAAGATCAGTAGAACAGTTTAGAAAAAGAAATATTAAAATCGGTCAACCCATTTCAGAGTTCTGTTCCTTTAAACATTCTTCATGCAAGTTGTTCCATGGGAGCTTCGCTCGCTTCGCTCGCTCGCTCCAATTAACTTGAAATTTTCACCAAATATTCTTGAAACTTCAGGCTTTAAGAAAATGCAAAAAAAATTTTTGAAAAAAAAAAGTTCTGACTGCGTATCTCCCCTTAAAAAATTGGAGGTTTTGGTTCCAATTGGAAATTGTAACCCTTGCCGTATCGTCTCAAAAAGGGATTAATTCGGCAAAACTTCTACAAAAATAACTGTCACCTCCCAGGGACGACCCTATATGCGTAAATGTGTGATCGGGTTCCAATATATTTTACTCCCAATATTCGTTTGAACATATCCGTCTCTTATCTGCTTCCATTTTGGAGGTCTACCTATGAAATGCACATATTTTTAAAATTCGCTTTAATGAGCTTTAATTTAACAGAGGTGATCCCTAGATGGGTACAATGTGTCACTAGTCCTATTAATTTTTGTTTTTATTAAACATTTCTTCCCAACATACAAAATCTTTATCTGCAACCTTGGTGGAAGACCCTGTACAGAAAACATCTATATTTTGAAATAATTCCCGTGTTAGAATGCGAATTGTGAGATGTGTTAGAGTGTGTACTAATTACATTAATCCATCAAATGGGAAGCTCGTCATCAGCTATGATTAGCTAATCATCAAATGGGAAGCTCGTGGTCTCGCAGGCAATACTGTGTTCACATTTTAGATGCAAACGTGGCAACAAAATCCAAGATCAAAATGGTAAAAGTCATCCAGTTAAATTCTGAAGTTAAGAAAGAGACGGACATAGGTCGCAGATTACACATCATCTGAAAAAGATTACGAAAAAGTTGATGAACAAGGACCTGCACCTTCAGCTAGCACTGCCACTTCTTAGCGGCAAGCTGTGGCGTCAAAGACGTCCACGACGACTTCATGAAAAAGAATATGTAGGTTGACTTTTAAGTCTTGAGATATAGCAACACTAATGTGAATATGTCAAACTTGCCAAAATTGTCATCTTACAGTTACGAGTAAGCATTTTTAATGATGAACGTGCTCAGAACGTTTTGTTATACTTTGCTATTTGTGTTGTTACTTGGTAAAAAAATCTTGTAAAAAACAAGTCTTGGTAAAAAAATGGAATTAAATCATGAACATTTTCGTGCTATGATTTTCTAAAACTTTCGATGTGGATTTAACCAACAGCAGTGCGTCGATAAACAGACTTCGACTTTTGGCGATGAACCACTATTTCGCGCGACCATGTTTCGCTGGTTTTCCGAATTCAATCGTGGTCATACTTAGCTACAGAACGAATTTCATGAAGGTCGTCCAAAATCTGTAGCTGTACCACAAAACATTGATGCTGTACGCAAACTGATAAAGCTTGATCGTCATGTGACCTACCGTGAGATAGAGGCATCTTTGGAGATAAGTGGGACCAACATACTATGCATTCAATATTGCATAAATATTTGGCCTTCAAAAATAATTGTTCGTGTTGGATTCCGCATAATTTGACAATCGCTCAAAAAAAGGCTCTCGTCGATTGGTCGAAAGAAATGATAAAAAAATGCAACCGCGGTGTTTCAAAACATGTCTTTGATATCGTAACAAGTGACGACTCATGGATTTGTGCATATGAACCCGGAACTAAACAACAATTGACTGTTTGCGTTTTTCAAGACGAGCTAAATACGACGAAAGTTGTTAGCGCACGAAGTTCTTAGAACCAAATGATCACCTCTTTTTTCAGAATAACTGGACATGTCGCCACCGTTTCATTAATGTTCCGTAGAACGGTTAGTTCTGAATCGTACATCACCTTTTTTTTGCCAGAAGTGTTCGGAAAAATCAGGGAAACCATCGCAGGAGACGAATCCTTATCCACCACGACAATGCACGCTCTCACACATAAGCTCAAACAAAAACTTTTTGAGCATTCAAAACATCGAATTGATGGGTCATCCGTCGTACAGTCCTGACTTGGTACCCAATGATTGCTTCTTACTCCCGCGGATCAAAAATAAATTGCGAGGTCAACATTTTTTGACGCCTTAAGAAGCTGTTGATGCGTTCAAGTCACATGTTTTATTACTTAAGTAGCTACTTAAATAGGAGTGGAAAAAGTGGTTCGAGCGTATGCAAAAGTGTATCGAACTTCATGGAGAATATTTTGAAAAACATTAAAGCCATTTCCGATTGTAAATATATTTTTTTTTTGTTCTTAGCTTTGAACCAAGGATTTTAGGTGGAATACCTATTCAGTCAAGTCTGCCTTGGTTCGAAATGGGGTGATAGATTAAGGGCAAAGGAGGAAAGGGCAATTAAGTGAAACACGTATAGAATGTTCTAAGCGTGGTGGAAAGCCAAATAAACATGTGAATTTGAATCAGAGGCAAGTGTTATGCCTTTACCTCAGTCAATTCAAGTTATAAGGCAATATCATCCACAAACTTCTCTACCATCAACTACAACTTCAAGTCGTAACTATTGATGAATTTTTGCTTTCAGTTGATTAGAAATGAGAATAGAAAATTTAGAAAGGTTTTAAAGCGAAGGACCATGGCTTGGCCGGGAATCGAACCCTAGGGACCTCTAGGGTGGCAGTCGAGCACGCTACCAACTCGACTACCGAGGCCGCCAAACTTGACTAATTCGATGATTCCAAATGTAACAAGATTTGAAACTCCGAAGATTAAAACTCCGTCCAATTGGGATGACCTCAACGACTATAAAGAAGCTCTTAAAGACATTGCGAGTGGTCAACGATATGGTATCTGCTGGAACGAAGGCTAGTTTTAAGACTTGCTACCTATTATTAGCCAGCGGCAATTATATGAAACAAATCCCAACAAGCGACCAAAACAAACTTACCTAACTCTTATAACTACATTTAACTGGTCCAGAGCGTGATAAATTCTTAATTTAGTAGTATTTAATAAGCGAAATCCACGTTTAGTTGTTTCTTTGTAGGGGGTCTCAAAAAGGTTGGCAACTACAGAGTTGGTATGCTTAGAGAAAATGATGGAAATTAAAAAAATTATAGAAACTAGAGAAACATTTGATCCCTCTAGAGGTCACCTGAATGAGCTATGAACTATTTTTCGACCTTTCTTAAAGTTTTGTGTTTTGTTCGGCGAACCTAAGAGGAGTGGTAGATGGTGGATAGGTTCTGTAAAGAAGAATGCAGGGGGCATTCTTCATGCTGATGGAAGCTAATGATACATAGGCATCTAATAGCCTAGGACAGTTACATAGATTTTTTAAAAAATGTATTTTGCATTTTGTAGGGGTAGAACCCTTAGTATGGTGGCAGGCAATGGGGGGCATTCTTCATGCTGATGGAAGGTAATGATACATAGGCATCTAATAGCCTAGGACAGTTAAATAGATTTTTTAAAAAATGTATTTTGCATTTTTTAGGGGAAGAACTCCTAGTATGGTGGCAGGAAATGGGTGAGCATATTCTAAAGAAATGTTGAGGGTGAATGGAAATGATTTTCACCTCATATCCAGGACAGGCAATAATATGTCCTAAAAAGATCACATTACCATGGAGGCTTAGAGCATAATACGTCTTTTTATACAGTGTGCAGTTAGTTACATATTTTATTTCAAATAGAAAACCAATTGTTTTCCAGTACCCGAAGCATACTTCTAGGATGATATTATGTTTAACACGCGACATAAGGCTTCCATGCTTATTCGAACTACTTTTTGTCGTAGGGTGCATAATAACCTGAACGTGAAATTCTTCAACAAGTTCCCAACTTCACTCCAGCTGAAAACTAATCACGGTGCATCTTTTAAAAACTATTCACTGCAGAATTAATCGGAAATATTATTCATTGCAAAAATTGCAAGATTTCCTCATTTTGTATTTATGTTTGTTGTTGTTATTATTTGCACATCTTCCTGTTTACTTATGTTCTGCGGAAAAGTTATGCTTCATATTTTCTTCAATTTTCGTTCTGCAACTGTACAACAATAAAAACTGTAGATTGCCACATTGGTAAACAATTTGTTCTATCAATATCAGCGATGAAAGCGGAAATGACAGCCATTGTTCTTCAAAACAAAGAATAAATTGGAGTTAAAAAAAAAACAATAAATCATCGGTGGCTGCTTTGAAAAAGGCTAAGACAAATACAGAAGAATCACAAAAAAAAAACACTAAATGAAGGTATGTATACCTAATGCGGAACATCGGAAAGGAAGTTTAAGTTTCCGTGGCAATTTTTGTAATAACCATCTTCACATAAATGTGCTGATATAATAGTTTGTAATTGATTCGCTACGTATTAATGAGATGAACAAAATTTTACGTTGTATTGTACATAAGTCTTTGCATGAAAATAAAACATCATACATGTACATAATATCCTTTTATCCTCAGAAGCTGCTGGTATAAACTCACCTTCTCATTTTAAATTTCCTTTTCCTGAACTTAAAATAATACGCTAAGGTTTTCTTACGTTCCTTATCGTGGATGTACCTAGAAACAATGGCTATTTCCTAAATTATTGGAGTGGGAAAAGAGAGGATTACATAGTTGAAAATATTATTGACACACAATTGCAGCTGCAACAATTATTTCAGTTAATAATAGAGTAATATCGAGAATTGCTGTATAGACATGTGTGACTGTTGTTGTGTATAACGCATGGCTCTAAATGTGACACTGAAGCTTCAGGGAAATTATCTGGCCATCGTTGGGAACGACCGAAATTGCCCCCTGAATATTTTTTAACCCTGATGAGGTATGCTAACAAAACAAGAACCGATGATGTCTTCAGCAAAGGCGCCATTGCCCCACATCATATAGGGCAGCACAAATACTAATGGGGGTGAGTGCCGAGAACTCCTTCGCTTAATTGGGGCTATATTTCGACGATGGCAACTTCAATGTTATCTTTAAGAGTTTAAATTGTTGGTTATCGTAGATCTAACTGTTAACAAAATCCCTATGGAAGAAGTTAAATCGAAGAACGATGCTAAATCGCAAGATCTTTGTGACCAATTGATGTCTCCCAAACACGAAATTGCATGACAAGGGAACTTCGTGCAAAATAACTAAATAAGTTCTTGTGGAGTTCACTCACTGCGTCGATATTCTTCGCCGGTCGACCGTTCGGGGCACAGTCGTTTTGTTGTCTTCACATTGTGCACTCAGCCAATCTCTTAGAATTATTTCTTATGTTATGCATACACATCCCAAAAGGCACATGAAAACGAGGAAAATTTGCTAGAATTTTGCGATCGTAACTGCGATTAAACAATTGTTTTGATGTCTTTTAAATTTTTAATGGTTTATAAAGTAGATGGATATATGGATACATGAATATATTTTGTAAGAAACGCAATATCTTTAAAAACCCCTTTAAATATCTTATGGGGGATTCTATAGCGGGGTCTAACCCTGAAAACCCCCATAGTAACGGGGCTGGTTCATGCACATACCTTTTGTATGAACCCCGCCCAAACACGCAACTAACTAACGCAATTCAATTTGAATATCCGAGATTAAAGAATCGCTAAACAAATCTGTAGTAAGTCAGCGGAAAAAGTAGCAATACATTTATCTTAACCTTACATATGCTGGTGAAGATGAAATTTTTTCGGAAAATAGTCCTTATTATTTCCGCTCCATTAACCTTATGTGTTTCATTCTAGACAACATGGAAAAATTTATTGAGAAATAACACAGAGATTATGCGTTTTCAACACGAGGACAAGGTAAAAACTCCCGAAAAGAATTAAACAAGAAATTATTTATTTGGTTAAAACTTATTATATTTTTTAACATAATCTCCATGTAGATTTGCCCTCCCGAATAGTACGACTTCAGCAACCCTCCAAAAAAAGCGATAACCTCATCGTTGGAGCCAAATATTTTTCCACCGAGCATTCCGATAAAAGTCGCAGAGGTCAAATCTGGAGAATATTGTAGATGGCATACCATTTTGTAGAGCATTCTGTGCAATTTTATTATTGCGAGTGATGACTTGTGCACAAATGCGTTGTCCAGGTGGAAGAAAACATTTTTATTTGACAAATTAGGCCACTTTCGCTTGAAATCGGCGTTGGATCAATCTAATAGCTCTACATCAAAATCAATCTTGCGTGTAGTAGCGTTATGCCTACAGAACAGTAGCAATTATGCCACATAAATTTGTTAGCATTGGAATAGTCCTAACTTTAGCTTATACGAACACAATTAAGCTTTACTCTCTTATCCTTTTGGTGAATAAATTTTGGTAAAAAATGGTTGGCAGTTAAACTGTAAAAAAACGTTAGATTGCTTGAGGGCATTACATGGGAACTACGGAATTATGTTTCACAGCCTAGTTTTCAAGTGGTGATGCAATGAATTGATATAGTGCTTATAACTAGATTACTTTCAAAGTATTAGAAGTACGTGAATAGATGAAATAGCTTTATGCTAGAGTAATTTTTGGAGTGTTTAGGTGATGCTTTCTGTGGTTGGTAAAGGTACAGTGTTTGCAAGGTGACTGCGTGAGCTTTTGCTGGAGAGGTTGTTGGATGGTGTTTGGTGCCTCAGCATCATCTTGTTTTGGTAAAAACTGGCGAATAACAATTCGGCACTGTCATGAGTGATATATTATATATCAGTGGTTTGTAAATGCTTTGTCATGGAAAAACCCTTTTGCCCGGGAGACTATCACAGGGCTGGCGCTACGGGGAGTATCCTGCTGGTAGTGGTAGCTCAAAGTCGTGAACATGACTTATCGTGGTCGGTATAGAGTTGCGCTTATCGACAACCAGGTGGCAATGCCCATATATTGTCAGAGATTTTAGGTCAGTCTCGATTTCCACCAATAAATGTGGATGGTGATAACACTAGCCATCCACAAATTGGTTCTATTACGTTCTGATGCTGGTAACTGTTCAAAAAGTATATTTATTAAATTAAATTTACGTAAGTGTTGTGTGTATCCGGTATTGAAACTATTACAATAGGGCGTTGGTTGCGTCTGGAGTCATGGAAGTGACGCATCTGGCATTACTTTTCCGGAAGATCATATTGAATAAACATTATTAAATGAAATGTTCTTGGCAGTAACGGAAGATCAGAAAGATTATATTTTTTTTATTTTTTATTCCTTAATAAACCAGAATTATAATTTACAAATTATAATTTTGAAAATATCGCCCTTAATTAGAGCATTGGGCGGAGACAAACTTAGCCCAACGTGATCGATCTAGAGCAATTCGGCGAATTTCCTGCCAGTTTCATCGGGGTTGGTATTCAGTCTGTGTCGAGCGAATCCATGTCATGAGTGGGTGCCCTCTTCGCCTGGAGCCTTGGGAGTTCCATTACACGATTATTGGGTTGCACGAAGATATGGTTAACAGTTCTGCATTTCTTATGGTTTTTGGCCAAAAGATCCGGTGTATAATGAGCTGACACTTGTTTACGAAGACTTGTAGCTTGTTGCAGATGCTATCAGTGACCTTCCACATTTCGCAAGCGTATAGTAGTAGTACAGGCTTGATGCCGGTGTTGAAAATGCGTAGTTTGGTTTTCTTACTTATATTACGCGCTGTCCAGATGCGACTGAGTTTGTGAAAAGTGTATCGGGCCTTGTTGATGCGCAAATTTACATCCTCCTCGGCACCGCCATCTTTGGTGAGTACGCTACCTAAAAAGCTGAACTGGCCGACATCCCCAATGGTTACGTTATCATCAATGGCCACTGACAAGGGATCTTGGCTTGGAATTTCTACACGCATAAGCTTAGTCTTTTTAAAGTTGACTCGTAGTCCTACCGGCTTTGCGTTTTTGACGAGAGATTTAAGTTTGGCATTAATCTCTGACAGTCTGTGAATCAATATGCAAATGTCGTCAGCGTAGTTGAGGTCGCTAAGTTTTTGGTGTGGTCGCCATTGAATACCACCGGGAGCGTCGTTATTTGTATTCCTGAGGACGCTGTCAAGGACTACTATAAAAAGAAGAGGTGACAGTATGCAACCCTGTCGGACTCCTGTTTGGATGGTGAATTTATTACTCTTTTTTCCTTTGAAGAGCACGCGACACTCAGCACCCTCATAAAGCTCGCGAATAAGATTTCTTCGGTATGAATATTATTACTCCCTCTTGTCACTCACTGGGTATTCTGTTCGTCATCCAGATTTCTAGGAATAGCGGACGTAAAGCTGGGGCGATTTCTTCTGCGCCATATTTCAACAATTCGGGTGGAATGCTATCAGTGCCGTCAGCTTTGTTGCTTTTAAGCTTGTGGATCACTGAGGTGATCTCTGCAATCGTTGGGGGCTCTGTCGTGATGTACCTGTTAGGGCTGTGTCACCGAGTGTCATTGGCATCATCGAATTCTTCTTTCTCCGTAGTGTTAACTGAGTATTCGTAGTGTCTTTTTCCATTCATCCAGCTGCTCATCTACTGTGCTGAGTGTGCTACCATTAAGGTCTTTCAAAGGTGGAATATGTGGTTTGACATTCGCTAGTTTGTTGGTTGCGGCGTATACGCTTCTCAGGTCGTTTCTATATGCAGCTGATTTGGCCTCACTAGCGATGTTGTGAAGGTACGCTTCTTTGTCACTCGACGAGTTGGTTCCTGATTGACCTTCTTCTTTTGAAGCTTTGACAAGTGTCAGAGCGAATCCAAGGTTGAGTTGGATTTTTTGTGTAGAGCAATGAGGTTTCCGCTGCCAAAGAGCATGAAGTTCTCCATGTGTATGATGCGACTATGTTGCTAATATTGTTGTGCAGTTATGCCTTATATTCTTCGAGGTTTCTTGGGTCCCGCAGTTTTGCGAGATCGACTCTGCGCCGTCTGCCAGAGCCAGCGTTGAGAGCTGCAGGGCGCATGCATAGTTTTGCAACCACGAGGTTATGGTCACTGTAAATATCAGCTCCTCTATGCGCTCGTACATCCATTAACCCTGCAGTAGTCGCGCGGATTACATATGTAATCCAGTCATGCAAAATTATGAATTTCACAATTGTCTGCAATCGATATTCATTGATTTTACGTACTATAAGAATTATGTTTATGTAGTTTTTTTAAATAAATATAATATAAAATAAAGTAATAATAAAAATTTAAACAAATAACTAAGCATTTTCAAATTGCTATCTCTTATTTTAAACTTTAAAAAACGGATTACATATGTAATCCGCGCGACCACTCTCGTCACATTAAGGTACGCGACTACTGCAGGGTTAAGGAATTGTGGAATCTTCGGCTGATAAGAACATGATCAATTTGATTTCGTGTTCGGCCATCTGGCCGATTGCCACGTATACTGATGTATAATATACATTGTATATCCTTGTGTGGGAAACGCGTGCCACCAATAAAGAAGTTTTGTGCTGCACAGAATTCCACTAGACGCTCTCCATTATTGCTTCTGCTTGTGCCAAGACTGTGGTGGCCCATTATGGCTAGCAGACCGTTGTTGTTGTTTCCAATCTTCGCGTTGAAGTCACCGAGAATTATGACTATATCGCCTTTCGGTGTGTATTTGAGGACGCCTTCAAGCTGGCAGTAGAACTTGTCTTTTGCGGTGTCGTCGGAAGGGTCTGTGGGGGGGGGGGGGGGGGGGGGGGGCGTAGCATTGGATCACTGTGATGTTGCGAAAACGTGATTGAAAGCGTGCGGTGATGATTCGTTCTAAGATTGGATTGAAGTTTTTGAAGCAGGTTTTAAATTTTTGGAATACTAACATGCCCACACCATTAGCTCTTTCAGTGTCATTACCACTGAACATGAAGAAGTGGCCTGACTGCAGTTGTTCGTCTCCGCTTCCAATTCATCTGGTTTCCGCAAGGTTAAGGATATCGAGCTTGTATCTATCCATCTCCATCGCAACTTGGGATAGTTTTAAGGGGTCTGAAGGCGTCCGTACATTCCATGTTCCAATCATTGTCTGTTTTCGAAAGCTAAAGGTCGTATCATTGGGGGGTCTTTGGTATCCGAGATTTGTTTCCGTAAGGCTTCTTGGGTAAGGGTTATTTTACGATGAGGCTACCAACCTCACGCAACGCTCCACACTTTTACATCCGGGCTTGGGACATACAGGGATCGTTGCTCAAATCGAAAGATTATTTGCTGGGCATTAATTCCTTGAACCAAAGATTCCTTGCTAAAGGGCATGCAGAATTATGTCCACAAGGCAGGTGTCTACGTTTAACACAAAAGGGTGCTGTGTGTTTACCAAAATTTACTATTTCGACTGTTCTTTCGTTTCTGATGTTTTGTTAACATTTTTGATTCAGCAATATCGCCGAATATCATTCCATGGATTTTATCGATAATTTCTAGCATTGCGAGCTTAAGTGGACGATGCTTGATAATATTAACTCAAGATGAAATTAGCTTTTTTTCATGTTTACAAAAATCTTCAGGGTTGCTTGCTTTCGATAGTTATCAACTTCTAAAAATGTCATATTTGCGAGTGTGGCGCCATCTGTTTTATTTTTTTCACGGATTTTCTATCTTGCCGCCATATGTTAAGTACTTACCAAACGGTGAAATAAATAGAGTAGGTACTTAATGATCTTGTAAAAAATGTTGCTAAATAGTTGGATATGTCGGGTTTGTTATGGTTTTTTTTTTTTTGTTATGGAAAATTAATCCAATTATTCAATATTTTACCAAAATTCTTAAAAATTATATTCTTTCGATTTCTGAAAAAAGTAAGTTTAACGTCAGATTTTTCTTAAAATCAAAAAAAAAAAAAAAACACAAAAAGTATAATTATAAGTTGAAACTAAATTAATTTTTTAAAAAAGAGTTAATGTCCTAAACTACTATTATTATCTCAACTATTACAAAATATTTTCAATGTTCTAAACTAATTTTTACTAATTTTTAGTCGTTTAGTTTATTTTCTTTTTTAAACTCTAAACTTTAAAAGGTAGAGAGTTCGACGAGAATGCTATGAGATCCGACGAGATGAGACCAAGTGTAAAGATCCCGAATATATTTTCATGGCAACACTGCTTGTAAAATAACTTGAAAAATCCATCGGTAACAAGACAATATTTACTGTCGCTTTCCGCGTTATGGTTCGAGTCGCTCATTAGTTAAATGATTAGGAGTATACCTAGTAGCAGAGTCATTCAATCGAGCATGGATGCCACTACTCTGAACTCTTCCGATCCTACTCTCAATACTTTTATCTCTAGAAGTTGATAGTCTCTTTGTCACACTAAAAGGAATTAGTGTCGATGCTGTTAGATATGCTAATGTCGTTGCTAGCCTTACACGGGGACCTTTTGACAGTGTCAGACAGTGTCAGATGTTCTATAGTCTGCATTGATCGCATTGCAGAGATACTGCAAAAAGAGAGCAAGCTCTGATGTAAGCTCCAAAAAGCCAATTATTGTACCTTTTACAATGCGATGATAGCTCAATTAGCTACTCTACACTATGGCAAAAATGTAGATTCTTTACTTTCCGTCCAATACTTGGAAATGGTTCCATACAGAAATCTGTTTTACAATCTATAATTAGATCATAACTTCTTTGAAGACCTGCAGAAGATTATTCGGAAAGAATTGTAGTCTCAGCCTTCTGATGATGCACAGGCTGCAGACTCAGATCGTCACATTTAAACATATCACTCCGTGGCATGGTAGTCGAAAATCCAAGAGAGAACGACCATCAAGCTACTATAAGAACGAGCAGAAGGCACTGCACTGATATGTATGTCCTACTGTAAGAAGATCACTCCAACTGCGGCCTCAACGTAAACTTAGGACTAACTCCAATCATATCAATAAACATATTAGGCCAGGCTATGACACATCTAAACCCGTCAAATAGTTTCCCTCCAGTCAAGATACGCTGTGATAATCTCCCTAAATGCTCTCCCTGTTCTAATGATGCCCCTTGCTAGTATGGCCAACAACATGCAGTCAGTACACGATGTAAGATCCTGTGAATAAGGATAAAACTCATATTGTAAAAACAACACTAACATCACCGTTATTTTCAATGGCATATTCCAGGCACTTGTCTCTACATGGCATTGGCACAGCAATTTAAATAAACCGTGTTTGCGCAGCAGCTATCTCCTTCACTCGAACTATCATAATACCCATTTCTCGTTCTATCTCATTCTCGTCCCCTTTATTCGCTCATGCTCTTAATAATAAATTAAGCTTTAGCTAACCTCAAAACCATCCGCTGTATTGTTTACCGGATTATTTACCATACACTGAGGTTAGGTTAGATTGCACCATACAGGCGTTCAAACACATGTGCACACACACACACATACACACATATGCAATTGAATACGTACCAAAATGGCCCATGGCTTTCAAAGAGTTAATTAAGAGCCTTACGGCGAGACATAATTTTTAGTCATTTATCAGTGACAATATGACAGCGAAATCAGACCAGGTCAGCGGACTGGGTTGGTTGGCGGTTATGTATTTGCTTGTGATATGGCATTGTGATATAAATTTAAGGTAGATATAAAATTGCTTCGTTTCCGGCTTCCATTCAATAAACTCAATTGAACGGAATGGAAAATAAAACACCTGAAGTCTTTATGTTTAGATATGAGCGATGTATTTGAGATGTACCGATTAATGACTACATTGCGTATTTGATTGTCAGGATATATTGCTTCAAGGGCTTGGCTAGCTTGTTTTCTCCTACTTACAATACTCAGGAAAAACCATTCCTTCGATAGTGGTTTATATGAACATTTCCTAAGATCGACAGCAGTTGCACCATACAACGAATTTAATTTTTTTCACCCAATTGAATTTGGAATTTGAAGAGTTGTTCCAGCGACACGAACTATGCAGACTGCAATTTGAATCGAGCCGAATATTTATTAAAATAAATACGCGATGCATTGAAATATCTGACTTTTTATTGTAATACGCAGTAGTTTTCATTCAACTGTTAAGCAACCGACGTTCTGGAATTTCAAGTAACTAACAAGTTTTTTTTATTTTGGCAGATGTTTTAAGTTATTTTTTTTTTCTTTTTTTTCGTTACGTTACGTTGTGCGTGGGCGTCAAGCTGTGAGACTTTTTCACATCATGACTGCAGAATTGAACTTTGCGTCTAGAATAATATAGAAAAAAAAAAACTGT
This sequence comes from Pherbina coryleti, assembly GCA_943735915.1. NCBI lineage: Eukaryota > Metazoa > Arthropoda > Insecta > Diptera > Sciomyzidae > Pherbina > Pherbina coryleti. The sequence continues at coordinate 123,598,728 of OX030950.1, forward strand.
CAGCCAAACAGATGAGCATTTGGAGTAGCGTACGAGTCACGTGCAGATGAACGCGAGTCCATGTTTTGCATTTCCAAGGATAAGCATTTCGAGTGAAACTAAATTAAATGCAAACGGAAAATTCCATTTGTCTGCGTTAAGAACGGGGCTAGGCAAAGACAAACAGCATTGGTGCCGTGGACGAAACGCACGTCCGCATCTTCCAACAGTGGGAGACACAAACAAGACGACAAGCAGCCATGTCAATCCTGCGACGGAGGATTTGGTGTAAATGATTGATTATGTGGCCAGTGAAATGTCCAGCAAAACAGAGCAACTTAAATCGAGCAATCTTTTGGATTTAATGTGAACTTTCAAAAATATCTTGAAATGCCTTGTCTTCTATGCAGTGCAGCCCAATATTCAATCGCGAAAAGTTGCATAATCTTTGAAGTGGATGTAATTGACTCGCCAAATCTTGAATTAAACCATACCGGGAAGTTTTTCTTTTTCGAACCAAAATTGGTTAGTTTTTTATAATATGAGGCAAAACTTGATTTTTTTCAGTTTCTACGGTTTTAATGTTCTTGTTATCAACAATTATTGATATCCATTGCTGATCCATTTAATTCGGATTATACGAAATTTTCTAAAATTTTTGTTGTATTATTTTCACATTTTTTTTGATTCAAATCAAGAAGGATTTGGAGTGTGAGTGAAAAGGGAAAAATCTTAGACTACGTTTTAATTAACGCTTTGATTTAAAGTATTTTTAATTAAAAAAAAAATCATTTAGGCAATTCACAAGATGTTATAAAGTTGTATGTTGTAAGCAAAAGTTGTATAAAAATACAACCCTTGTGAACACAATCTTGGAATTGTATGTCATATTATTTATAATTATTCAATATCTACCATTTTTTTGCCACCTTCCTGCATTTTTAAATGTAATGCTCGATTTTAGCCGCACGAATATATAAAAAGGAGGAATAAAAATATAAACAAAATCAGCTGATAGAATAGCACACCTTTTAAACATACATCGCAATGTTGTATGTGTCTTATCGCAATTTTGCATGGGAAACAACAACAGTGTTGATACGACAGTTGTAAAAACATACAACAATAGAACGATACGCCACAATACAACACCTTGTGAATTGCCTAATTGTCTATTATTAATCCCTTCTTAAGTTTACATCTTAAAAGAATATTTGTGAACAACTAGATCTATGGGCATGTCAATAAGCAAAATTGTCGCATTTGGAGTGCAGAAAATACACAATCCACAAAAAAAATTATTGTTTGGTGCGCTTTAAAGTTCGGTGAAATCATTGGTCCTTACATGTTTAAAATTGAAATCAAACGCGAGCGAATTCAATGGCATGTTTTTCGATTAATACTCCGTTGTACATGTCAAAATTCAACTGTTTTGCGTTTTCACTCGCGTATCTCGAAAACTAGAGTCAATCCAAAATGACCACGACTATATTAGCAAATTGTGTATACTTCAAATTTTTTTGTTGGGCTGTGTTGTTTTCTATTATCTTTTATAATTATTATTTTAAATTTATTTTAAATTATAAAATATTATCGTCAATAAACATTTTATAATTTTCTACCAAATTTTTCATTAATTCTTTAACAAAAAATAAGCTCTTAAGATATTATTTATAGAGTATATCTATATATTAATACACTGAAAAAAAATGTTTTAAAATTGACGACAATTGTTATTAATTTGACGATATTTGTGTTTAAAAAATAGCTTGCAACAAATTTCGTCAAAGTAAGAGCAAATGTATTTAAAAATTTTGAAAAACATATGAAAAAAAAGTCAAATTAACAACACGTTTTGTGAACACATTGTGTTTAATTTTAAGCTAACTTTTTTTTTTCAGTGTACGCAAACAAAAATCTTGTGGTACACTTTTTTAATATTTATAATACAAAAAAGGGCATGATTCTTATAACATTCGAAAGGTAATGAGCCACAGATATGCCCAAAAATAAAAAATTAAAAAAAAATTAAATATATTCAGTGATTATTGCAGTTTAAAAGAAGTGTGTGCAGTGCATACTATGCACTCTCACTCTCATGGCTGTAATTTAAGTCTATCTGCTTTTCTTACTTGATAGAATTACAAAAAAAAAGTTATGCAAACAAGTTTTTCAAGCAAATACTGTTGCTGTTCTCTCTTTCTCTCTCTTTGTTTATAAAGAACATTCCACATTATTTTGCCAAACGAAAATTGCTGCAACTAATAGAGACATGCAATTGGAGTGTTTTTATTTGAAAAAATGTGCATAATATATGGAATGAAAATAATTTTTTAATGTTCTGAATAGTGTGCTGCAGTTCTGATTTTAGTGCACTGCAGTGATTTTTTCCAAAGTTTTTTTGTAAATAAAAAAATTAACGAAAGATTTTGTAAAAATTTAGCAATAATAAAAAAATGTTGAATGGAATTATTACTCCTTGATTATTGGCACTACGGTCAATTTTATAGAATGACAGTAAAGCTGAGATTTTCGGTCAAATGATAAAAAAAAAATATATAAATTAATGGCGTACGAGGCCTCTCTTTATTTATTTATAAAATAAAAATTAAAATTAAAAAAATTATAAAAATTAAAATTAAAAAAGGGCAAGTATTATGACAAGAATTTGGTTAGGCATGAGGGCAATGATTCTACAAGTGATAAGAGCAAAGATTAGGACCTGAAAAAGATAAGGAGTAGAAAAAAAATTTGAACAGACTAAAGCATAGAATTGGACAAGGATAAGGACAAGGAGAATTCAGACAGGATTTGAGAAGAGACATACCTAAAACAAAATTTGGGAAAAGTATAAGGGTCAAGAAATGGGACAAGTAATAGAACACGGATTTGAACACACTTAGGACAAAATTTAGAACATAGATTTAGAAATAAAGTTGGACAAGGATTATGAAAGCATTCGAACAAGGTTAAGGTCAGGAATTTGGATATGGATTAAAAGAAGAGTTTGAACAGGAAGTAGGACAATTGAAGAGTCGACGCGAATAACGTTGTAAGCGAAAAAATTATAGGTTTTCAGGAATTGAAAAAAAGTTTTTAATGGCGGACTTATAGCCATTTGATTTCGATGTCAATGTCCAAAAATTTATGGAATTTGAGAAACTATGTGCTCTTATAAGAGGCTAGAGCATTTTTAACGTTAGTATGCAAAAAAACTATTCAAACTAGTTATTCGCGTCGACTCTTCAATTATTAGAACATATATAAGAATAAGTATAAGAATGAAGACAAGTTTGGGAACAAATGAAACGATAGGGATAAGAATAAGGACAAGGATAAGGACAAAGATACACTGTCAAAACCCTGGATGGGTCTACGATACAGCCAACTTCTTTTTTACTTTGCCAAGCTTTTTCCAATAAATATAAAAAAAACAAGAGAAAAATCTATTTTGATATGGTTGAATTTCGACCACTAGTATATTATAACAGTTAAGCAATGCGCTATTTATTATTTTATCGAACCTTATTTTTCCGCAATAATATTTTATTATCGGAGTTTTTACATTTATATAAGTACATTTTAAATTAATTTTACATGTTTTATTATTGAATTATTTCCACAACTCTATTTTTTATGCTAGTTTCATATATTTTTTGATTAGTTTTATTGTATTTTTTGTGTTATTTAAATGAAACCCGTTTAACTATTTTTTCTTTCAAATATTTGAAAAACCGGTCTTATAAAAGTCTTGAATTCCGGGTTATTTGATGATTTGGTTTTATACTTTATTACGTAGCTTTTTTTCTATATCTTTATAAATTTTCATTTTGGTTGTATTCAACTATAACTTTAATTTAAATTTAAATAAAAAAAAAAAATTAAAAAAAGAGAAAAACAAAAACAAAAAACAAAAAAAAAACAAAAAACAGACAACTCTCCCCAGGGAATTAAAAAAAATCATAAGTTATATTTGTGCAGTAACGACGGTAATGTTGTTATACCTAACGTTTCCATTATTTGTTGCTCTGCGACAAAATGTACAAAGTTTATTGTTTTGAAAGAAATATGCTCATAAAATAACAAGTTTTACTGTTTGTTCACCAACTTGACTCTCTGGATTTTCATTTGTTGCGTCGTGGCTCTGCTGCTTTGGATGTTATGTGGGTGCGTCATAGTGCGTTGGTGGGTAAAGCTGTTGCCGAGTCTTCTTCTAATGCATTCTAATCATGAGCTCTACCACTTAAAACACGTACCGGCACTTGGCATTCTTTGAGCTGCTCTTTGAGTGCGGTTCCATTTGTCACAATGAGTTTTTGACATATACGAGTGGCATTAAACAAAAACAACAAATATCGAAACAAGAGGGTAGTCGGGAGGTAGAATCAAGTAATGACATTTACGCTAATGCAAACAAAGTGGATTTACTTATACTTAGTTGTTGACAAAAATAGAATAAATGCAAAACAAAAACAAAAAAAAAATAAATAAATAACGTAACGACCTTAATGGATGGATAAAGCTAAAATAAATTAAAGGATCCGGTGCTTACTGATAATATTTGGGTAGCTGCAAATTGATATAATTATACAGCACAAAAGCAAGAAAAGAACAACGGGATCGTAAGTTGCTCTTTCTTTAATCAACGAAGATGAGGGAAATGGCTAACTTAGTTTTTTTTCCGAGCACGCACAGTTTAATGCAAATCGAGTTTAAAATTGAACATTCGATTCCATATTCCAATTCATGGAATTTTTGAAAAATAAAATTCCATTCTAAGCGTGTTCAAAGCCGAAGTTAGACTTCATATTCACAACATCAATAAATCTATTTAGTTAAGTTAGGTTCAAACGTGTATTGCCTGCAATAATGTGCTAAAAGTTATCTAAATCCACTCTGATTTTTCAAACATTTATTGAATTTGAAAAGTATATGCAGAAGCTTAAAACCGATTTTTCCATAGGAGAGGTTAGGGAAACAATAATATAGTGGAACATTTTCGAGGTCATCGATAACTTTTTGTCTGCTGTTCGTTCAAGTACTGGACGTAAATAGCAAAACCCGGCCGTTTGTTGAGTCTTCGCTGGCTTTGGTGCACTTCCACTGGGACCTACCTACTCTTTTGCTAATTCCTTCGATTCTGGTGTGTAGTGGTGGATACATGTTTCATCAATAGTCACTATTTTACGCAAAAAATCAGTCGGTTTTTGTTTAAACATGTCCAAACATTGTAGTGAAGTGCGAACACGTTCATGTTTTTAATTGATTGTTAACAAACACGGCACCCATCTTGCAGTCAGCTTTCTCATACCCAAATGTTCATGTAAAATTGAAACCACCTACCCACTTGATATGCCCACGACTGTAGCTAGCTCATGCACTTTTACTTTCGGATTGTCCAATACAAAATTGTGGATTTTTCTAATATATTCTGGAGTGGTCACTTTTTTTGGTGCTCTCCCGACGTGTTCATTTTATGTGCTGATTCGGCTTCTTTTGGACTCCGTTATTTAATTTTTCACGGTTGTATACGACGGAGCATATTCACCCTAACATGTATCGAGCTTTTCTTTTGGCTCTTTCGCTCTTTTTTTACCCAAAAAGTAATGCTTAATCAAGGCACGAAAGTCTTCTTTATCCATTTTTATAACCATCCCAAAAGTTGTTTAATTTAGAACACTGTAACTTCACTATTCATTGACAGATCGATCTGACATATATGGTGTGTTGACGTTAAGATTGCCACCCGTCAGTAATGTCATGCATTTGCATAGTGATGTTGCCGTCACTTGGAGACTGGCAGCATCTTGACCTGTGTATTGGCTCAAACTTGATTTTTCAAACAAAATAATCTTTTTATCACAGTTATATCTCGTAAGTCGTTTGGAATTTTGTTTTCCTGTCTTTAGCAAAGTTAAGACAGGAGGTTAAATATGGATTAGGAGACAAAACAAGTAAAGAACAAACTGACCCGAAAAAACTGGTTGATGAATGGTTAAGGAAATTTTATTCAAGAATATTAATGATATATTGCTGTCATCGCTCCATATAAAATTGGGAGTCTGGAAAATGCCACTCCTGCTTCAGCTGCTTTGCTGTGAGCATAATGGAGGTGTTGCTTAAATGATAGTCGGGAGTCGATCATCACACTGAGGTACTTGATGTATGGCTTCGATTCTATCACTGTGGGCTAATTCTGGCGGTCTCTATTTTTTTCCAGCTACTTATGAGCACTGCCTCCGTCTTATGCTCAGCCAGACTTAGCCCCACTGATCTAAACCAGTTATTGATTGTGCCAATAGTTGAACTACTGAGAGCCTCTACTTCCTCCAGGTGTTTTGCTGTCACCACAACCGCTAGGTCGTCTGCGAAGCTGGCGATCTTGACGCTTGTGGGAACAGCGAGCCTGAGGACACCATCGTACATTATGTTCCACAACATGGGTCCCAAGACCGACCCTTGTGGGACTCCCCTGGAGACATTGTACGTCATCTTGCCTTCTTCTGTGTCGTAGTGCAGGAGTCTTTCGCGAAAGTAGTTTTTAATAATCCTTGTGAGGTATCGTGGCACTTCAAAGTCCCTGAGTACCGTCATAGCTTGAATCCAGTTAGCCGAGTTGAATGCAATGCGATAGTATTGCTTTTCTCCCCTTCTTCATATTTTCCCTTCAATAGCTTCCTGCACAGTGCTCGTCACTAGCTTGATAGCATCGGTCTTGGAATGAAATTTCCGGAACCCAAACTGTTGAGTAGAGAGTTGCATACCACTCGCTCGAAGATCTTGCCTATTGTGTCGAGCTGGCATATCGGCCTGTAGCTTGGTCGTCCGTGGGTCTACTACCCTTTGGTATGAGCACCAAATTCTGGATCTTCCACTGTGTTGGGAATATGCTCTTTGTCAGGCACCCCAGTGGAAAAAATAAGGAGTAAAAAGTGATTACAGAAGCACTCTCAGGCAGCTAGAGGGCCTTACGCACTCAATTCTTTCCTTAATTATTTTTTATATGAGATGTCCCAAAAAGCAAGCCCTTGCACTCTCACTTATCAGAAAAGACCTGCCAGAAGTTGTTATATGCAACATCTTCAGGAAGAACTCCTTTGGCAGTATTTTCATAACGCGTTGCCAAGAATAGCATACAGAACTAGTTCTATACAAAGGCTTCTAGAACAACATCTCATAAGGGCTTCCCTACTTCCTTACAAAGAACAACATGTAGAAGCTGTTACTTGCAACGTCTTCTAGAATCTGTTTTTATATACATACATAGCTATAATGGAAAATTCAAATTTTGTTTTAATTTTTAACAATTTTTATTAAAAAAATTATTAATTATCAAATATTAAATTCAATTTTTTAAATTTGTTGTTAAATAAAATAAAAATTTATATAGCGTAACTTAGAAATATATCCAAATACATTTAATAAAAAAAAGAAAACGTTAAATATTTAAATCAAAATTGAATGAAAGGAAAAATATGCAATGTTGAAATATAAAATTTATTTTTGTTTTTTTGCCAAGCAAGTACTTTTGTGTATTCTATTTTTAGCTATTTTGAAACCTTTTTTTATTTCAGCTAAATACTTTTCTTTAGTTAATACCTTGTCTACAGATGCTTCTACAAATAGAATGAAGTCGGTTAAAAATATAATTATAGGACTTTAAGAGGTAAATAGTCTCCTTGATAACTTACTAAAAAAGATGTTGTTTACTGCTTCAAAAATTTTAAATGCCTCCTTTTTCTGGATGCCATCGTAGTTGTAATTTAGAAAAATGTTCTGGCCTATTAAATTGTGTAACTTTTTCGAAATACCTCCCGTTTCACACATTTTTCGAATCACAGCCAACTAAAAATTCCAATTTTATTATAAATATATATAATGAATAAAATTTGTACGCATAATATACCAAATCTGCTTCATTGTAATAAGAAATGTTTTCTTCGAATCGCTGCAATTCTTCAGTGTTCTTTATTGGGAATATTTGTGAAAGTTCAGCATTAAGGTTTTTGTCCGTTAAAAGCTCTCGCACGATTACTTTTATTGTGGCTAGTTCGCCAACTATAACTTCATTTTGCTGCTTAATTGTTTCTTTCAAATCTTCGATAACTGAATTTTGCTTTGTTATCATCGCTTTAAGGTGGTTTACTTGAAGTTCAATGTCTTAAATAAAAACATTAAATGTGAATTTATATAAAAAATCTCTTGTGATGTATTACTTTATTAACTTAAAATGACTTATATGATCCAGATGGTGCATTTATGTGACGCAAAATACGTTGATTTTCTGACATTTTATGGCTTTATGGCTAGTGGCTAGTTATGGCTAGTTTTGAATACAGACTTTTAACTTAAAATTTAACCTTTTACATTTTAAATTATACTTTTTCATTTAAAACTCAACTTTTTTCATTTAAAATTCAACTTGTCAAAGTCCAAATTGAACATGTGAAAATATAATATAAATATAAATATTAAAAATAATAAATGTAAATAATATAATATATATTATAATATAAATCATATAAATGTAAATAATATAAATGCAAATAATATAATTAGGGTATTCTCAAGGTGTGCTATCATGTCATATTATCATAATGTAATACAATTTTACACTAGTTTAAAAATATGGTTGTTGCCTTCCATATAAAAAAGTACTAAAATATTACAACTCTAAAAGCTATGCTTATTGAGTGTCGTATTCAATAACGTGCAAAATATGCTTTTTGCACAAGCCGGCTATTATTTTGTCTTTTTCGCTTTCTTTTGGCATTGTGATAACAAATATTTATTTAAATTTGTTTTGCATCAGCTGATTGAGAGTTGAAATAGCACAATAAGTTATGGGAGGTTGTTCACACTTGTTGTAAATTTTAATGTTTTCAATTTAGGACATTTGACTTTATGAGACCTTGTGAATACCCTAAATATATTTATAATAATAAATGTAAATAATAATAAATGTAAGCATTATGGCCAACAATGCCACTCATAAAAGATCATGCCGGCGTGTCACATAAAAATGCTCAGACTTCAAATTGATATTGTCGATTATGCAAAATTATTCCATATTGTTGACGATTTTTCATTTCATTAATTAGGTCGTGCAGGAATATGTCGACATTGTTTGGCTTTTTTTTCCCAATATATGTTCCGATTAAAAACACAGAAATTTCAGTCATATTCACAGCTCTTCCAATTATAGGCCAGAGGCTTTCCGAACTGCTTTTAAAAAGTGGCAATCCATCCACACCAATGTCCAGCACTATTTTTGTATGTTCATGCAACAAACTGCTTGGAATCTTTTTTAATTGCTTCTCTAAGCCCACATGCAAATATGTCCCTGGGGACACTGTTCTAATAACTGCTTTTATTTTTTTATTTTTCAAAAGTCCATTTAGGCTTTTTGGTACATTCATTCCTTCAGAAATCATTACCTTTAAAAGTGCATGGACACTTGCTCTTTTAGGATTGAAGTCTTGATACCATTTTTTTAATTTAAACCTTAAATCCTCATTGTTTAGCCTTATATTCTGCAGTATTTTAATTCTAGAAGAGTCAACAATTGCTGGCTTAGATATTACACATCCACTTTCACTTGTTTCATGAGATTGGCGAGTTTTTACAATTTCATTTTTATTTTGCAAACAAATTCTTATTTTTTCTTTAAGTTTCTTTTCTTCTATCAATATTTTCCTATTTATTGTTCTGCGGCTTATTCCTCTTTTGCTCATTGTTTTTTTATTAATAATTCACTTTTCTATCAAAAATTTAATTAATTTCAATGACACTTCACTTCACTAAAAGACGAATGCACAACAACTGGTGCTAAATATGCAAATCTTTAAACCAGTGTCGGCCGACGCCTATGCACGCGTGCTTCGTGAAACTTCGTATTTTTACACCGACATAAAACTGGCTGTCGTGCTTTTACACAGACGCTGCGGATTATTCGTAGCAAGAGCGCTCAGTTGATGTTTCGCTTTTGGCTAGTTAACATCACGCTTCTATGCGCGGAATTTGTTACGTAATTTTAAATGGTTACACGTAAAAAAAATGTTCAACCAAATGCGGGGATTAGCATATTTTTTCTTTAAAAATGCTTTGGAGAAGCGAAAACTTAATTTGTCAGAAGAAAGTAAGGTGCGCTGCCAGTGCGTTTTTTATTTTGAAGTAATATGCAATATAAATAATATTAGTATTATTAGGAGTCGGTAAAATGTTATAAGTAAAAGATTACTTTCCAAATAAATATGTAATATTGATATTAATAATAAATATATGCATATTGATATTTTTAATAAAATAGTAATATTAATGTTATTATTATTATTAATAACGTTATTATTAATAACGCTACCCCTAGACAATAAATAATATTGCACATTATTTACCTAGTAAGAAATTTCATTAATTTCAATTCACTTTCACATACCTGCATTCATTTAGAATGCCGCTTAATGTTAATAATAAAAAATTTCTTTAAGCCTCCTGCGAAGTAAAATTTTCACAGTGTAAGCCAAAGAGAGATTCTTTGCTCTCACTTGGGCGCACACTACTACAAAACTGAAAGAACTGTGTATGTATTTTTTTGGCCGACACTGCTTTAAACTAACGCCATCTCATTTGAACACGTGTTAAATTTTTACCGTTATTACACCAAGCGCAAAGGTTGCTAAGCGCAAAGCAAAAAATGTGCGCGACACATTCTGTCTTGCATTCTTTTTTTCACTTGAGAAGGAGTGTGAGAAGCGCTGTGGCAAAAGTGATTATAAGATGCGTAGAGCGCTTGCCAAGAAGCAGTTATGGCAGAGCTTCTGATGAGAGGCCTTCACAATTATTCTACTGGGACGCGTTGATTAACTTCGCAAACGTCTGCAGCTGTGAGAAAATTGCGAGTTTCAGTGCTTGGTTTGGGATTCCATCAGGACCCATCGCCTTATCGTCCTTTATGGCTTTTGCTATTGCCACGATCTCATTTTCGCTTACCATCGATGTGGGTTGGGACTCGCTCTGTTCTTCGGTATGTTGCATCTCTGCCTGTTGAGGAAAAAGTGCTTGTACTATGGAACTTAGAATCTGAAAGCCTTTAGCTCTCCATAACCAGGCTGTAGTCGGTGCCCCATGGGGTGGCATCTGCTTCGTCACATAGCTGCAGGAAATACTCGCGCTTGCTTTTGCTGATCGCTTTTTTCAGTATCTTCCTTAGCATTCGGTAATTCTCATGGAGCTCATCAAAGCGGTTAGTACCTCTAGCTCTGTAGTACAGCCTTCTTGCTTTTATGCATTGTCTGCGAGTATCGGCGGTTTCAGCAGTCCACCAGTAGACAGGGCTGTAGTTTCCTTAGCTCGCTGCTGGAGAAGTTCAGGTCAATTATGGAGCTTCCACCTGCACTGTTAAATGTTGGCTGAGTTCCAGTATTCAATAGCACCACATCTAATGAGGCGAACAAGATATGTCTTTGCACATATGCCATGGATCTGAGCCACCAATGAAGAAATCTCGAGCATCTACTTTATAGGCGACAACTTTAATTTATATCAATGAATAATATCTTCTTTTATAAAATATCTCGTTTTCGGTGTAAAATATCTGTTAAATTAACTAAAAAATATTTGTTTCGTGCGAAATAAATTTAAAAATGAAAAAGAAGTGTTTGTGTATGTAAAGTCGAAAAAATCTCAAGAATGAATGCTTTATTGTGATTGTATGTCACATTTTCTGGGCCAAAACGGTATCGAGGAGTGCTCGGATGCAGTTGGCAGGTTCTAAAGAGTTGATCAGTTTTTCTTGCCTGCAAGTTTGTTTTAAATTGTTTCCAAAAACTCGGAACGGTTTGAAAGGTATGTATAAAAAATGATAAAAAAGGCACTTTTCGGCATTTTTGCGACTTTGATGCTTCGATTCAGTTTTTCTCGAAACAGATATTTCTACACTTTTTCTCCTAGTCTAAAAATTCCATGGATGAGCTAACTTCAGCTTCAGTTAATCTGTCGATGTTATTTATTTCAACTTAATCATAAAACTTTTAGTGTATGGGCTCGATTTCTAATACGATGCTTCAAATTTTGATTCTCTTCAGGATTATTGATTTGTGTTAAATCACTCTGAAAATTACTTGATGCTCATTGATGTGTATACGTACGTCTTTTACATTGAAATTGGAGCATATTTATTATGAAGAGTGTGTAACGAGTGCAGAGTGAAAGAGTGAAAGAGTGAAGATTTAAAATACTTATTTTACTTCCATTTTACTTCTTTGTTACTTCCCAAGAAGCCCTACATTTTATACTTATGAAAATGACAACCTTTTGGTAGACATTGGTGGTAGAGTATGAAATTCTATACAGGAGTAGATAAGGTTAGCTCCTTCCATCTTGCAAGTAGTTGGCTTAACCAACATTAGCCATCATATATCACAACCAATGTACGTACTTAATATTAAAGTTATGTGTAAAATATCTAGTTGATACATAAAATTTTTAAAGTATTGCATTTCTGATGCCGTCACTTTTGCAAGTAAACGAAGTTTTCATACAATTTTATCAAATTTCAAACTCTGAGTGCATATTAGAAATTAAATCTAATTTGCAAAATGTGAAGTCATTCGGTTGAGTTTTGTTGAAGTTGAAGATATTAAACCGTTTTAATAAAGCCACTGATTCGGTGGTAGGCGTAGTTCTTTTCCAATTTTGGCCTACTTTAAACCCACATATTAGAGATTAAAGTTTGTATGCGAAGAATCAAGCATTTACATCAATTTAGAAAAATTTTAATGTTATTACGTCAAATTGTATGGAAGGTGAGTACGTAGCTTTCATTCGATTTTATCATATTCCAAGATTGTGTTTTTATAATCAAAGTTATGTGCAAAATTAAGAGTTATCAGATCAATTCTTTGTATGTATAAATAATAGAGATTTTACCATTTTGATATAGTCACTTCATTGATATTTTAAATTCAAATTTATATTCATCAAATTTTATAAAATAGCTTCAAAATTACCATTGTTATACTGACGATAGACCCCGACGGACGAACATGGCTAAATCGACTCAGATGGACTCAGATCGTCTTGCCTACTAATGGGCATAACAAACGTAACGAAGTATATTTACTCCTTATGCAGTACTTGTAGGTGTATAATATATACTTTCTAAATCCCTGATCAATATAAATTAAGAATATAGACAAAAATATTTATATTCGTTAAATTGAGGGTTTTAAATTAAAATTTTCCGAAGTCGCAGGTTTGTGCCGTTTAAATATTTCCTATCATGTCGCAAAACTTATTATTTTTTTATTACCATACACTTTCCATAGACTAAAATCAATATTTTTTTTTATATTGCATAACAATATTAGAGCTAAAAATTGTTGCTAAGGGAAAGTTTTAACCTGATACAAGAGTGCTGATACATTTTTTTTTTAGTATGAAGGGGAAACTATGTAACTCTTGACGTCTGATCCTCTTCTAGCTGTTATGAAGAAAGTCAAGGAATGGATTTGAATAAATGATTGGATTCTACATAGATATCTGTTTTCTAACAATGAATGAATTATTATTTTTCCAAATACATGGAATATCAATGAATTCAAATTCCAAGTGACATTAAAGAAGTCCACTAACATGTACATATGTAGGTTCCCACATTTTTATATATACTAGTATCATGCGTGGTCGAAATTTGACAATATAAAAATCGATTTTTTTTTTAAATTCGTATTAAAAAAACGTTTGGCAAAGTTAAAAACATTAAATTACAGAATAACATTGTGTAACATTGTTGTATAACTGTAACATAACATTACAGAAATATTATAATTCAGTAAAATGACATGAAAGAAATATAATCAATTTTATATCTAGTCGGAAAAGCTAAAGAAATGCAATGCTGACAGAAATCAGGCAGAAAAACTAATGCGTTTAACTCGAACTAAATATTTTTCATTTTTGTTTTTACTGACATAACGAACGCCAGTACTAAATTGTATCAGTTTATCATTTTTTTTACTTGAAAAAAATTTTATTAATATTCGGCTTCGGTATTTGGCCAAATACTTCCACTTGGTCGAACATTCGGCTTCGACTTTGGCCAAAATTTCACATTCGGTCGGACACTAGTAACAATAAATTTTCGAATTCGACTTCACAAAGCATTCCATTCAAACCAAATTTGAAATTATAATTGCATTAAAATAAAATTCGATACAAAATTAATGTGAAATTCACATGTTTTTCCATACAAATTTGGCATAACTTTTAATTTCCTAATGAATTCGCCACCAGTTCTCACGCTCATAAGAGAGCACAATGTGAGCGGCAAGCTGAAAATAGAAAAAGAGTATATTTTAACGTCAAGTGCTGTGCTTTCTTTCTCTTCAATTTGTGTGGATGGTTTATATAGAACTTTCTTTGCGTATACGTTCTGTTGCCAACAAATATACATAGAAAAATCGTTCGTCTCAGTTTATATTCTTCGTTTTTTGCATGTACCCACAATACTTTACATATAAATATTATTCCACCTGTTCAAAGCAGGTAAGTTTCTGTTAAAAATTTTCGGTGACCTCTTTCTCCCTGCTCTAATTCATTAAAAAAAAATTATCAAAATCGGTTGAGAAACATGGGAGAAGATGGCTCCGAACTGTTTTGCCTACGCCTATCTATAAATAGATAAAAAAATATTTATATAATTTGGATTGTTTGAATTTTTCTATTTGGCATTGAATTCGTCATTTAGGCTAAAACAATTCAAGCATAAATGTAAACTGCTGTGGCCTTCAGTCGAGATTTAAATTTCCGCACTTGAAACTTTAAACAATTTACAAATTGTTATAACCTTTTTTGGAACATCTTGGGCTCTGAATCACCTTTTCAGCATTGAAATTAAAAGCCATATTGATTCCATAAAATTAAATTGACAAAACAGTTTAATTTTGTCTAGTGAGCTACCAACATCAAACAAGAAAAAGACTCATCGAAATGCTGAAACTTTTCAACTTCTCTGTTATTGCTTGTATTATACTTGGGTGCACCACGCTGGCCAATATGGACAAATCCAGTGATATAATCGAAATTATACTTGATGACAATATGGGCAGTTTGGACCATATGGACGAAACTACAACCGAAAATATCAGCTTAGAACCCATTAAGGCAAATACATCGAACTCCACTATGGACAATGATTCCGTTATGGTGAAACCTTACAATATTTTGCAAGCAAAGCCGTTGCAAGTGTGTCCCGAGGGTTATGTGTTAGCCAACAAACATTGTCATAAGAGAGTCAAGTGAACAAATATTTGCAATTATGTCATGGGAAAAAAATTATTTTAATTGGAGTAAATTAATGATGAAATTGAACTGTGTCACGAATTTGTATAGATAAAATCCAAACCTGTGTTGTTCATAATATTAATCATCATTTTTATTTATAAGACTAAATAAAGTGAAAAAAATATTTACAAACCAAAAAAGAATTAATAAAATTGTATTGATTGAGTCATGGATTTTTTTATGACAGAGGTGGGCCATGACATGATCATAAAATCTTGTGGTGGCGGACGTGGCTGAACGCGTTAAATGCTGGGATCATTTGATGCAAAGTGATCTGCCAAATCCATCATTCTCTCACCAGACGCAGAACATTTTTTTAATCGGATTAATTTTTCTGATCGGTCGTAACCTCTTTGCATACAATGGCAGAGTATAGAGTATATTAAAGCAATGTAAAGGTTCTTTTGAACTTAAGCATAGGTCGTTGAGAGTCGGCCTACTACTTGTGGGTCCAGTTCACGATTATTTGTGTACAAACAATTAATAACACGAACAAGACAATTAATTATATAAGAAGCTCGATCACAATCACATCTTAGTTGGAAGTATAATTGTTCTATTCCTCACATCCTTAAT
Source organism: Pherbina coryleti (assembly GCA_943735915.1). NCBI lineage: Eukaryota > Metazoa > Arthropoda > Insecta > Diptera > Sciomyzidae > Pherbina > Pherbina coryleti. The sequence goes on from OX030950.1 coordinate 123,614,625, forward strand.
ATGTCAATTACTTCTTATCTCTTGCAAAACGTTGAAAGCATGCCCATTATTGCTCAAAACATGGAGCACCTTAAGTATTTCAATTCATCTTCATACTAAGATTAGTTGATAGAGTGTAAGCCCGGAGCTGTAATCCTCATATCTCCTGCTATTTGGAATAAACTGTTGTTAGAAGACGCTTAACTTTAACATTTTTACTTACAAAATTGTCCTCAGTTTACAAAATGTCCCTGCATTCTGTTCATTCTTATCCTTGCTGTCGAAATATTTGATTTTACGAGTATAACTGTATTGTGTATAGTTCAGAGGTCTTGGAATGATTTGTGTCGTGACGGAGTTTCAAGGGAGCCCCGGAAAGAATTTAATATTTTATTTTTATCAAATTTTGAATCAGATTGTAACACAAAATATTTCACTTAACTACTTGCAAGAAACAATAAAAATCTTACTTCATTGGCAAAAATAAAACATTACCAGGGCAATAAAATTTTGCTGATGTGAAGAATGTGTATACTTTTCAATACCTGCCACGCCTCTTTATGGCCGGAGTAACAAAGTGGAACTCTTAAGCAGCATGCGTGGGAGTATTATATCGCGTATGTATATTAAGGCGCCTCACAAAAAAAAGTTGACCGGGTCCCCCTCACAAAATAAACTTTGGTTTATGTTATGATGATTCCCCAAATATTTCGGCTCTAACTTTAGCCGTCAGCTCGCTAGAAAGGTTCAAAAAAACCTCTAAAAATAGCGTAATGTATGGATAACTTTTTTGCCATACTAGTTTTAGTACAAAAAATTGTTACAAATAGTGTAAATCAGAGAATTACAGAGTTCTGCATTAAAAATTTTAGGAAATTTCCTCTAACACAAAAGATATTTACTTTTTTGCAGTGATTTTTTATATAGTACATTTTTTGCAATTTTTATTAAAATATGCATTACTCCTCCATCTTTTGCCTGATTTTCAAATCCGAGGAATCATTGAAAAGGTGCTGACGGTTGGTTTTCATTCTTGTCACTAATTTACCCTTATAAAAAAAAATAAATAACTGGCCATTTCAGCCCTTGAAAGGACTTTGACCTAGCTTCTTATGATCAATTGTGTTGTGCGTGTTACTAAGTTTGTACACAATTGACCGAGAACCGGACCTACTGTTTAACGCCGACTCCGAACGGCGATGAACGGGATGTTCTCGTTCTCAAGAAGCTTTACATGGGATTTTGATTACTCTCTGAGGTTTGCCACTGTCTGCAGAGAGGTGGTGGCCGTGCAGAAAAATTATTTTAATTCAAATAATTTTTTGTCGCTGCTGGGGTTCGAACCTGGGTCTGCAAGTTCGTTGACATAGAGGCCACGCACTTTAATCAACTACGCCACGAACACCACTATTTACCAATCTACCCTTATAGGCCTTTTTATGCGGTGTTTTATGGGTAATTTTAAGAAACTTTGGCGAAGAGAGATCTTGACATCGGAGCCTTTTCTCCGATTCGATCTTGAAAATAAGTTTTTGTCTTTTTAATGCAATATTTTGAAAAAATACCTATTTTGAAAAGCTGGCAAAATAGGTATTTTTTTAAAATATTGCATTAAAAAGACAAAAAACTATTTTTTTAAGTGTATATATATGGGTTTTGTGGGTCAAGGAATCCATTTTTTACGTTCATTTTTATTTATGAATACCACCAGAGGGCATTTTGCTACTATTTTTACATTTTATCGCATCTTTTTGAAAAAAATAGTAATAAAAATTATTGTGAAAATTAAAAACCATTAAGTGTTGCCTATACCAAATACATCAAGCGTTTTAAAATTAAGGGGAAATTCTCCTATAGTGGACCTTCTCCTAAAGAGGACTCTCTGAGTAACTTTTTTCTCAAAAGTGACTACATCATTGTGATTCGAAGAACTTGTACAAAATCGCCAATGCAATTTCTAATGGTGCGGTTCCGGTGGATTTGTCTCACAATAAACCAGGGCCAATTGCACATTCTCGCTGGCTCACCAAGGCCAATAGATTATTAAGGCTATACGTGATAACTAATAAGCCATCTAAAAATTTAAAAAATTTGGCAAAATATGTAATGAAAGTATATACACCAATGCATTTCAATATAAAGTATTACGGTTCTGTCGTGTACGGTAGTGTGTTATTTTACAAATTCATACGTTGGAGACAATATTTAGAGCCAAATTTACACGAAGTTATTAATAATGTAATTCAAGACAATGCATATTACGAACACTGGGAAAATATCTTGTTAGCAATGTTGTTTGATAATAAAAAATAAATTTGGCAAGATTGCTATAAAAAGAATTTTACACCATCGAAACAACCTGGACGATCCAATGCAACTTAGAGTTTATCAAAGGCCTATTGTAAACTTCAATTGCACAGATTATATAAATATGATTGACTTGAATGACGACATCAATTTATTCGAACCACCGTTTACGCAAAGCATTCCGTATTCCGTAACAATATTTGGAATACAACAATCCACCGCTGTCTGATCCAAAAATTCCGTTACACATACAAGGAACGTTCAATTGCTGGCTACCGTTTCTAAACGAGTTTTAGAAGAGAATCGAGATGGTTTTATGATGGCGACATTAGAGAGCCGTAACAAATTACCCAGAGTTGAAAGCAAGAAAAGCTTTTCGTTCTAAACAATATCGTTCCTTTTGTTGACACTGTTGCAATTCTTCTTATTGTTTATTTCAGTTTTATATATCATTAACACCTTATTATTTTGAATTGTTTTGAAGTTACGTGTCGCACAATAAATATAAAAGGGCATAAACTCAAAAAATAACAATATTCAGGAGAGGCAAAAAACCAGGGCTGCGGAGTCGGTTCAAAAATCACGACTCTGACTCCGACTCCGACTCCGCCAAATATTGAAGCACCGACTCCGACTCCAACTCCGACTCCGACTCCGACCATAAAATTAAAAATCATTTAATTTTTTTTTTTCATGCATATAATTTGTATGATGTATCCTTTTAATAAGGAAGTTAAAAATATAAGTAAAGTAATTCAAATTCAATTAAATTTAAAATAAAATAAAGGGTGATTTATGAGAAATGTTTTTCCCAAATTACGTCCGTTTTATGGTTGTCATAATCGACCCACCGAACAGACTATTCAAGGTATTGTGACCAAATTTCGCACCAGTTTCACTTTATTGGACATTAACCCACCAACCCCTATGCGGAGAGTGCGTACAAAGGTGAATATTACTGCTGTAACGGGCAATGTCAATGAAGATCGCGATATGTCAAACGTCGCCATTCTCAACAATTGGGCTTGTGTTATTTAACCACCTGGAACATTTCACGCAAGGACATCGGTATGAAACCATACAAAATACAAGTGTGCAAGAAATGAAGCTGGGTGACTTACCCTAACTTCGTTTGCTTAGTGAATGGGCCTTAGACAGTTGGATGAACATCCACTTTTTTATTGAAAAATTGTCTTTAGTCCCGAAGCTCATTCTTGGCTCAATGTGTACGTCAACAACCAGAATTGCCAAATTTGGTCTGAAGAGCAGCCAGAGGCAGTTCAAGAGCTGACAATGCACCCTGAAAAATGCACTGTTTGGTGCGGTTTGCTGGCCGGTGGCATCATTGGAACGTTCTTTTTTAAAAATAATGAAAATCACAACGTTACAATCAAAATGGAAAAATTGAACGGTTCCACATGCCACATGGTACGCGATACCATGGACCTATTAAGAGGCGAGTTTGGTGAGCAATTAATCTCACGTTTTGCAGCAGTCCAATGGCTGCGACGATCATGAAATTTATTTTTTTTATTTATTAGACCATTTTTTTTATATTAAGTGAAGTCTCTCATGTACAGGGACAAGCCAGTCACAATTGCAGCCCTGGAAGAAAACATTACAGATGCCTTTGGTGAGATACTGGCCAAAATGCTGGCAAAAGTATGCCATAAATTGGAGCTTATCCATGGACCACCTCAGACGTAGCCGCGGGCGACATTTATATGAAATAATCTTTAAAAAGTTAATTATAGGTATTGATATATCGCTCAAAATAAATATTTGACTCACTTAAGCAAATTTTGTTTTTTTTTTTTCAATTTTCAAAAACCAAACTTGCTACAAACTTATCAACTAGATCAACAACTGTTTGATGTCAAACCGCAAAAAATCAAAACTTCTTGATATTTGACAACGGATTGATAAACTGGTTGAAAAACTAGATATGATACCTCAAGTACCAACAGACGACTAATTATTAACAACCAGCAACCATTTTACCAACTAGTTTTACGATTAGTTGTTCGTCTATGTTATATAGAGCTCTTTACAAATTAATGTTAAAAATTAATAATTTTTCTATAAGATTTTGTGCTATTGCGATATTTGTGATAATATGTATTGATTTCTTTTATCGGAGTCGGAGTCGGAGTCGGTGCATATTTTAAGACTCCGACTCCGACTCCTTCACCCAAAAATCCTTACCGACTCCGACTCCGACTCCTCGACTCCGACTCCGACTCCACAGCCCTGCAAAAAACTGTTCAAGCAGCTCGATATAAGGAACTGAAACAAAACGATGTTTTACCGCGAAAATCGATAGAGTTCTGCACTAAAAATATGAAGTTGTGACCATTTTATATTTAGCGTGCAAAATGTTTTTCTTTATTGAAAAATTAAATTGAAGGTTTGAAGAAAAATAAAAGAAAAAAAAATAACAAAGAAAAATCGCATTTTTTGTCTAAGATTTATAAAACCGACAAAGGTCGTGTATGAGGGTAATATCTACCCTTATTATTAACACTGAACATTTTGGACTATTTAAAATTTGGAATTGCAATATTGCAAGGGCAAGTATTAATCAATTTTCCCAACAAATTCGGCAATTTTCCCCAAAAAGAAGCGATAAAATGCAAAAATAGTAGCAAAATGTCCTCTGGCCAAAAACCCCCATATATACACTTAAAAAAAATAGAAGCCAAATCTTGGATATTTTGAAAAAATACCTATTTTGAAAAACTGGCAGGTTCCAATTTCAAGATAGATCTATACTCTCTTCGCCAAAGTTTTTTAAAATGATCCCTAAAACACCGCTAGGGTGGGGCCAACATCGCAAAAAAATTTGACCCGCCCTAATGTATATATATGCAATAAAAAGATATGAGTTCAATCGAAAAAGATTAAGTGGTGCAGCAACAAGCTTTGATAGGTCAAAGGGCTTTATTTGGGTAAAAAGTGTTTTTTTATTTTTAAAAAAACCCAATAACTTTTTCAATTAATTGGTATCGTAGTCAGTGGCGGATCTAGTTTTTGCCAGAGGGGGGGTGGGGCTGAAACTACAATTGTAGCCCAAGAGAGGGCTGAAACGGCTTTTAGGGTTTTATTTTATTTTTTCCCATATCAAAAATTCTCCAAGGGGGAGGGGGCTAAAGTCCTTTCAGCCCGTATGTAGATCCGCCACTGATCGTAGTATCGAGCGAACACATGTCCATCCGACTTGGTGCTTTTTTTATTTTATTAAAATCGTCTTCGAGTTCTTTTGTTCAATAGGAAAGAAAATTCCACTTTCGAAAAAAAAAAATTATAAGTTTGAAACTTATAACTTTGCATCCGAATTTTGGGTTCTTTATTTTTTGTACACTATAAAGCTCTAGACTATCTACCGTATTTTTATTTTAAATTTTGTATTTTTGGACTTTTGGGGAAATTTTTATGTAAAAATACCTAAGTCCAAACTAAAAAAAAAACAGAAAAAATCGAATAGAAAAAGAATGTGTGTTGGAAACCCTCATATTCCACTATTTTTTATAAAAAAAAATCAAACATTTTTTAATGAATTATTAACAACATTTTTCCGAGTGAGAAATGTAAATTTTTCGAATTTTTATTTTTGTTTTTTTGTTCGATAAGCCACAAAAGCTTGTCAAGCACGTCAAGCTTGATCGATTGATTAAGTTTCGATCGTGTTACGCTATAACAGAGTTCTTGAAAACTTAATTCGAAGTGACTATTGTTTTGCCGAAACAGTGCGAATTTTATAAACAGAAATTTCAGTCGAGGTAATGTACCAATCAACCAATTTGTGAGGAAAGATCGATAAATTGGCATATTGATTGACAAAAGCTAACCTCGTGTACACTCGATTCGCGTATAATATTGAATATTGATTGCTTCTGTTGCCGATAGGACATGAAATCGTTACAGATATTAGCAACTCAATATAAGCCGCAGTGAGCTGAGGAGAACTCTGCACAGAGACCTCGGCTTATTTGTGATTTGGATTTACTTACTTAACCCAGAAATTTTCACAGAAATCCGCTTCGATGCGCTTCTCTTGACGGGCTTTTAAGCAACTGGATTTTTTGCTCAAAAAAAAAAAATCATGTTTACGAAAGAGACTCAAGTAAATTGCCGTATTTTGGGCTCGAAAAACCCGCGCAAGGTGTAAAATATTAATGAACATTGCAATGCATGAATATGAATGAATTTCCTTTTTTTTTTTTTTTTTTGTAGCACATTCTAGAATTGGATCTGGACGATCTCTGCTATCAGCGAAATAGCGCTTCGTGTCACACAGGTCTTTAGCAAACCATCTTTTGAGCGCTATCCTGTAAATAGCAGTTTTTGTTATTTAAGTTGATCTCCACGGACTTGAATTTTGACACCATTCGACTTTTTTTTAGAAAAAAGTAACCATTCTATAGCCCAACCTTTATTATGTCAGATCTTCAAAATCTCTGAGTCTCAAAAACTCTCTATTGGGGCAAAATTAAGACAAAATGGTAAAGGGATGTTGTTGTTGTTGGCCCAATATATCTCTGTTTTTTCCCCCGAAGTTTCAAATTTCCCAAATGATAATATCCGTATAATATGTTAACACTTCTTATTGCATGTTTGCTTGGAAATATATGACGGATGTTTATTTCACAATCTCTGATCTCGACACTCAATGCTATGGAATTCCAGGTTGCGTGTTGTTGTGTTAGCACTATTTTCGAACGGATAATTTGCGTCAGTGATGAATACAATTTAAAAAAAAAATGTTGTTTTATATATCTACTTAAATATATATTTTAAATAAATCAGTGCAATTCGAAAACTCATTGAAGACTGTTCAAAAATATTTCTCTTAGCTACGGGTAAATCAAATAACACTTTTCACAATGGATTTCAAGACAACAGCGACAACAGCAACAACCATGTTTCTGCTGATACATGTTGTAATAACAATGGTGACTGAGCAATCAAACAAATACAACAACAGCGACATATTCATTGTTAATAGATCTTACATCGATCAAAAGGAAAGCGAAATGCCCATGTTCACCGTTATGCACAATGACAGTGGAATCAAACAGGGACAAACTAGAAATAAGCACAGGAACAACATTATGGGAATCATGTCCCAACGTAATGCACACCAGCAGGTCATGCCTTCTCGTGGAATGAATCAAAACGTGCTCAGCTTCTATGAAAAGAACAAAGAGGCAGTTGAAGCTGTTTATTCATCTTCTGATAGTGATTCGAAGCAACCTATATTCAATGATGAACGCTTTGGAATCTTCGAGCTGGCTCCAAAATGCAGAGACGGTTTCATGCTTGTAGCGCAACGATGCCGTAAGATGGCCTAGATATATATTATGTAAGAAAAATGTTTGTTTTTATTTTGAAGAACGTTTATTCAATTTTATGTTGGAATAAAAAAAAAAATGTTAATATTTGTCATGCCCATATACGTCAGAAAATGTGTGTTTGTTTTTTTTTTTTTAGATTTTTATATTTATCGCTTTAATCTAAACTGTTTTAGATTTTTATATTTACCGCTTTATCTTATTTGTGAGAAGATATATTATATGGGGTGTTTTTTAGAGGTTTAATTTTTCGATAAGGATTAAAATGTCATAGGGTGGTCAGATCTGGCAACTCTATTATCATAAGTGCTCAGTTTGATTGCCCTTTTATAATGACTAGACTAAAGCCAGAACAAAGCTTTTTCTATGATAACCCATTGTTATATCGCAATATTTTGTTCTGTGATAAAATTCTTTTTTGGCTCAGTGATTGCCGATTATTTCGTGCCCCAATTGAATGGGATGGATGCCGTGGCAAAGTGGGTAGAGTGGGTGACTCACACGCCAGAGAACCCTGGTTCAATTCCATCTGACACAGAAAACTTTTTCAATTGTATTAATTTTTCAGTTTGACCGTCACCTCTCTGCAGACAATGGCAAACCTCAGAGAGTAAATAATTCCATTTAAAGCATCTTGAAAACATGCACATTAGCCGTCACCTCTCTGCAGACAATGGCAAACCTCAGAGAGTAAATAATGCCATGCAAAGCTTCTAGACAACATGCACATTACAGCTGTTTGGAGTCGGTATAAAACTAGTAGGTCCAGTTCTCGATCAATTGTGTTCAAACATTTAATACCACGCACAACACAATTTGATCATAAGAAGTTCGGTGAAAGTCCTTTCAAGGGCTGAAATGGCCAGTTTGTTTTATTTATTTTTTTATTATAACCTAAAAAAATAACTAAAAATATGCCTATTGCTGGCATATTGTAGTTTAAGGCGATTTTGTAAAACATTTGTACTACGGTGTCATCTGGTGTTCAAAGTGAATCAAAGCAGATAGCGCTAAAACACTCATCGTACCTGAAAACGATCATATACCGATTTTCATTCTAATCGTATGAGCGGTTTGTGAGTTTTAGGCGGTTTTGTAAAATTATTGTACTGCAGCGTCCTCTGGTGTTCAAGGTGGATTAAAATTTATAGCCCCAAAACACGCACCGGACCAAAAAACTTTTATACACAAATTTTTATGCTAATCGGATGAGTAGTTTAGGAGCCTATTGCGTAGTTACACACAAAAACTCGTTCGGTAAGCTTGAGTGTTTCATTGGTAAAACATGACCACTGTAATGATTTTTCGATTAATACTATGATACTATGAAGTAGGACCTTATCATCACAGTCATGCCAGACTACTGATGAGTTGGTGTAGCGGCCAACGAAACAGACTGTCTAGTCTGCTGTGTGATTTGCTCTATACAGAGCCGTTGTTGTTGGTGTTGGTTGTTGTCTTCATTGTCTTCATTGTCTTCATGTTGTCTTGTTGTCAACATACTTGGCCTAAAGCTCAAAGTTGTTTTCAATATAAATTCTAAGAACATAGGCGATAACCCTGATAAACATATTTTTTCTCAGCGTGTAAAAAAAATAAATTGTAAAACCAAAATTGGTTGAAAATTTTGCATTGAACTTTATGAATGTTTAAAGTGCTATGATATATTATGTATAAAGATATCTGACTATGTTTTGAAAAAGACACGGCGCCTTAGCTACCTGCTGCGACTCTGTACTTAACAAAAAAGCTTTTAATGCAATCCAAGCGAATTGAAATTGTACGCTCAGCTTAAACAAAGCTTAAACAACTCATCCAACTTATAGCTTCAATTCATCAGCTGTCAATTTAAGCGTTCAGTCTCTGTTTTATTGCAAACGCTGAATTATTTTGCTTAGTGGTATTTGAAATAAAAAAAATCATATAAATGAAGTTTTTATTAGTTCGTTTGCTACTTCCATTGGCTTTGACTTGTTCTCTTGTGCTCAGTAATACAGTTCAACAAGGCTTCAATATGTCGAATACTGCCGACCCAGATCCATATCTCACAATAGATGATCCTCCGTTGGATAGCATATTTAGGCTGTTGCCCCACTGTGCTCCCGGTTTTATGCTTGTAGGTGATCGCTGTCGCAAACAGGCTTAAAACATTCTCAAAAATATGTATATTTTGAGCGTTTGAATAAAGCTTAAAATCTCTTTGGCATATCTTTCAATTGCTTGAGTTCCAGAAATAACAGAAGTAAAAGGGATAAGTATGCACTAAAGAAAATTCTTTAATTTTCGCAGTTTAGAAATTCGCTGGTTTGAAATTAATAATTCCAAGAAATTTAATGAACTCTAAAAATTTCATAAATGGACATTTTTGACTTTAATTAGATCCATAGAGCTTTGATGGCATTGAACTTTTGTATAGATGCAAATATGTTTCATCAATGGCATGCTCGAAAATGTGCTAGTGAAAAATTTTGAATGCTCGGAAACGTTGATTTTGTTTTAAAATTTTAGTACAATACACTTTTTTCAATTTTAAAATGCTACAATTCCAATGGGTGTTCACACACGACTATTTTGTGCAAAAAGGTTCGCCCATTTTCATCCAAAGTGCACTCTTCAAATTTGAGTGTTTAATCATCGTTATGTTCTGAAAGTTGTGACGAAGACAAACTATGTTACTTTATATAATATTATCGCTTCGAATTTTAAGTTTAGAACCAAACAGTACTTCATTTTGTTGAGTTTAAGCCAGGGTTGTAGCAACCCATTGAAAGGGGCTAAGCTCCCCTCCAGCGTTTGCATTTCCCCCTCACGCGATTTTCTAATATATGAAATGGATACAAGGAAAAGAAAGGAAAAAAATTTAAGGAAAATCGAAAACAACGCAATAAAGAAGACTATTTGTCCCTATAGTTGATACTGCGTTAAAATTTTGTTGATCGTATGATTTTTTAACGTTTAATAAACAATCAATAGCATTATAAATTTACTTAGAATAAAATAAAAATGACTGCATTATAATTCCAACATTAGAAATTATATTAAAATTATTATTTCAATCCTTTTGGTACATAAAGAGTGGATGCAGTTGTGCTTTAAGAATATTATGAGAATTATTTGCAATAAAACTAATTAAGCGTGGAAATATGAGTTCATGGTATACCTTTCATGAATTTTATGTCTTGCTGCACAACTTGAATAAAATTTTTTATAAGGAGAAAAAAATCTACCACCATTTTCTAGATCTGTCTCTCATTTTAGACTCAATCCATAACTACCCAGCAGTTATTTTGGAGTCAATTGAAAAAGTGAACTAGTTCATTTCTAGCGCAGTTCGCAGTAGTTCTGAAAAAGTACAAAAGGCGTTAAGTGTAGAACAGTTATTTTTGTATAGCTGAAAAAAATAAACGCGTTCTGGCTACTTTTATAAATTTGCTGCGCACAAGAAAAAATAATAAAAAAAAAATGTTTATATACAAAATGTTTTCTGGAATGTGGATGGAAAAGATGGTACAAATGAGATCTTTAGGACCTTTCCGTTGCACTAAATTTTTACACTTTTAATATGTTCACTTTAAAACTAGTTAAAAAGAACCACTTTCAGGCTACTGTGAAAGCAACTAGTTTAAAAATGTTCCTAATGCAACTAGTTCAAATATGGGGAAAAAGGAGTGTTTCTGGGGACAATTGTCTTTTCCTATGACATCAACCCGCAAAAAGCGTCAGTTCGTTCAATGTTCAAGGGTATTGTAGTGGAACTAGTACTGGTCCTTTTTGGAACTAGTTCAGAACTATTTCAAATTTGGTCCACTTTTCTGCTGGGTATTTAAATTTTTCAAGTGACAACACTGCTACTCAATATGCTGCCGTATCGTACATTTTTTTTAAAATAGTCGTTAAATTTAGTAAAATTTCTGTCTCCCCAGCCCCCTCCTGCAAAACAGAGTAGCTACAGCGCACAGTGGACTGTTTGGCCTATTTAGACGGAATTAAATCTGTAACTCGAGTTTGAGTGCACGAAATGAATTGAAATTTGGGAATAAGCCTATTGAGTGGCATATCTTTCTTACGTGTAAATTTCATACAGATAGAACGTATAGTACCAAAGTTACAAAAATTTGTTTGGGAAAATTTGCCTTTTCGCTTCCCTACATCACAATTTTAATGGCATAACTACTAAGCGAAGAACTTCACAGAAACTTCATACTCTTCTTAGTACACCAAAAATTATATTATTCATTATTATTATACTTTTGTTTGAGGATACGCTCGAATAACCAAAAAATGTAATTTTTGCCATATTTCAGATGAAATTTCATCCTTCCTTGTATGTCCTTGTATATACTTTTGACAATTTCTTAAAGTTTATTATATTAACTTAATATTTTGAATAATTTTTGGTTTGGCAACTTTTGGCCAATTTCCCCTCAAGGGGTTCTTGGCTGCAACCCCTTAGTTTATGTAGTTTTATGTATTTTGGTGTGCATTAATACAGCTATTACACCATTCCTTATTATTTTCGTGGAATGCAAATAAGTTTGAATGCAAATACAAATTCTTTCAATCAACCCCTCCTTCCTCCCCCCTGTCATTTGTCACACCCTTCCTTCAAAATAGCTGAACATTTATTTATTAAAACGTTCGAGTGTCTCCTACATATAACATACAGCTTAGATATTAGAAAGTGATGACCCAGCTGATAAATTGGTAATGGAAAAGAATAAAAAAATCATTCAATCCCGCTTTAAACAGGAGATGGGGCTATTGATAGAGATATTCAAACCCGGATCCGGAACTACTCATGACGGAAATACAGCCAGAAGATTTTTTTGGATCACGAGAAATCGGCAAGTTTTAGTGGCATAGATGAAGGAATAACTAGGAACTTCAATATCATTCTTAGCTGTCTATTGTTGGGCAAGGAAATAAGGTTACCGTTGTTTGAAAATCTTCTTAAAGAAACTCAGAAAATATATTTAAATTTGTATGGCTGGTATTACATGCCAGTCAGTGTACATAAAATTCTCTGTCACGCTTCAGAAGTCATCAAAAAATGCCTCGTACGAAGCGGCGAATTATCAGAGGAAGCACAGGAACAACTGCAGTCTTTGTTTCGCTTGTGCAATACAAGAAAGTCATTCAGAGCGGGCAATAACAGGGATCGTTTTAATATGTTATTGATATCTTCCGATCCCTTAATAAATTCTTATCGGAAACCTATGTCTTCTGATATGCTAAAATTTCTTATCGTACATCCAAATTCTGCTGAGGAAAACGATTTTTTCCATTCTGATTCAGATAGTGCGTAACATTGTGATTATTTATTTATGTTTGTATATCAAAATAAATCTATCTTGAATTTGTATTAAAGTTTTTTATGAACTGAGTTTTTATTTTATATTGCTTTAATTGGAAAATAGGAAACTAACATCGAAATAAACAAAGTTACATAAGTATTTGCTTAAATACTTAAACTTTGCAAAGTTACATAGTATTGCAGTAACGTAAACAAAAGTAACATGATTTTTAATGTAAATTTAATGAAGGATCATAATTTTCTATAAAAAATGCCGGTATTTTATTCCAAAATATTCTGGTTTTACCACCAAATACTTCTAATTGTAACACAAATTTCTACTAGTGTTGCATATCGTTCAAATAGACCCCAACTTCCCATAAATTTTTTTTGTTGTTTTTTCATACCCTATCGTTTAAAATCATAAAATAATTTTTTCCTTCTAACTTGTATGGGAAAGTCCACTGTGCGGCGTTGGTTCAAGCAAAACATGCCAATGACTCACATTCTTTCCATTTGTTATTGTTATTATTGCGACAACAATAAAAACAAAACATGTCTAATCCGAATTCAGACCGAGGCCTGCAGCTGTTGGTGTTACATAAATATTTTCTGAAAGCTGCACATTTTTTATAAATAAATAACTGTACATTTGAAACTGTTTTTATTGTGCCAAGATAATCAAATAATATGAAAAAATAAGGTGAAATTATATGTGAGAGTTATTAAATTAATCCTGTAAAAGAAGTTGCAAATGCATTTTATCGAAGTTTTTTTTTTGGATTCCAGATAATTAAAGGTTGCTGAACCTAATTACTTTGCCTCAAAGTTTGCCTCTGGTTGGTTTGAAAAATAGCAAAAAAAAAAAAAAACTGATGAAGTTATCAAGATAAGAGCAGCGATGCCCACAGAAATTATTTCAAAGGCCAAACAACAACTTCAACAAAAGCATAACATTGACAACAAACCGTTAGATAAATGACACAATGACGAATTACAAACACTAAAAAAACATTTAAAACCAACAAAAAAAAAATATATTAATTGTGCAGGGTGCTGTATTTACCAACAACGAAAAAGATAAAAAAACAACAGCACGTTTGGTGGCTGCGTCCACGGTCGCGCTCTAGTTTGAATTGTAAATTATAAAAAAACATCCGATATAGCATTGATAGACGAATTACAATAAACATTCAAATATTGAAGTTATTGTAAAGAGCGGAAAGAGTGCAAAGAGTTAAACGCTGGGCATTGCTAGATTATGGCATCAATTTTTACAAAAGTAATATTTTTCGCTCCCCACATATTTTCCGATCGAATGAGGGTTAAAAAATCTACAAGAAAACTGAATACTTACACTATAGTGACTGGTAGGAATAACAAGTAGCTTTTGAGTTAAAGGTCAAACTTAATTTTTTCAAAAAAATATTTATTATATAATTGTTTTCTAACTTTTAAAATAACTGTTGTAGACGAATGTCGATATCACAATTTTTCATATTAAATCTATCGATTAAGATTTTAGATACGAGTACTAACTTTTCTCCTAATGCATTCAGTAATTGTATTGGACACATCAGATAATTATTTTTGATTTTATTTTGCAATGTGTTTTTTTTCAAATCAAATCGTTTGGTACTATGAAATGAAGTTGTACCAACATGATATTCATACATAAATTTAGGGAGATTTTTAACGTTTAATTTAGTATGATTTTCGATCTTGTACCGAAAAAAAGCCAACAATTTATTTGTTTTTCGTGATAATAAGTTTTGTAAAAAAAAAGAAGTTAAAGTGATTGGTTTGCATGGAATAATTTTTTGGATAATAAAGTTTTTGAATAATAACATCATAAAGAACTCATTTACATCGATCTTTAGTTAGTTAAGTGGAAGGTAAGGACACCAGAACTCTTGATGTCCATGCCAATATAATGGAAAAAACCATTCAACGGCTGTTATTCAATAATTTTTTCTATAGAATTTTTTATCCTTTTTAATTGTTATTTACCGCATGTTAATGTGTTCCGAAATCAGTACTCTCTTTCCTGTGAGGCACAATAAGCAATGCATTCTTGCATATTAAAGTGTGTTCGAAAAAGTGCACACTTTATGTAATTATTCACTATTTTAGCCTGGCTATCATAACTGCAAGCTACATTCAAAGTAGATTTATGCAAAACGCTTTTATGTTTGAACTAGCGACATCCGGCGTAAGTTGCTGCACCCAGAAACTATATGAAACCATAATAAGTATATTCAAAACTTTTCTTAGACCAATAGACGTCCCGTTACAGTTTCTCAGTAGAAGGACATCACAAAATATTAACTTTATTTTGAGTTTCAATGTAAGCACTGCAACTTTTAATTCTATAAATATTTGATATCAAAAATTAGGCATCTATGGGCGGAACCACACCCCCTTGACCTATGCCTGTCCCAGTTTTCAAGTAGGAAGGCTTTACTTAGTGCAGAATACATTCTAAGTTTAATTTTTATGCGAAATTCCGATCCAAAGCTATTCGATATCAAAAATTTGAAAAGTATGGGTGGTGCCACGACCACTTGTCCAATGCTCACTCAATTTTGCCAGTCAAAGGACACGATTAAATCGTACGTTCTTACCGAGTTTCATTGATTTTTAATAAATGAAAAGATAAAAGGCGTTGCTTAGGTCAGAGTACTGAACTTAGAAACGACCAAATAGGTTATGTTCCAAAATTTCGAGATATCAAATATGCACAACGTTGCTTTTATGAAAATTGTACTGCTTAAACTTATATTTTTGTTTGCATATGTTTGTATGTCAATGCGTTTTTATTCATTACACCCTACCTTCACACAAAAATTTGAGTATAAAACCGGTTTTTACAAACATATTTTATAATCACACCTGTATATTATAATACAAGCTTTTAATGGTTTTTTCCATAATATTGGACATCCTGGTAAAAGGTAAGCAATGCAGGTAAAAATCAGAGGTAAGTGTTTTCCTTAATTATGGGAATATTACCACAAAAAAATTATACCGCGATTATTTAAGCCTAGCCATTGAATGGTTTTTAATACTTCTAATTTATGCTTCATGCAATGTTATTCCAATGTTATGAGAGTATGAAAGGCTATTGGATTTATCCTTAACGTCAACTTAGGTTAAGTCCTCATTTGGAAGTTAACTTGGAAGCCGACACGTATTTCGTAGACGTGGATAAACTGATAAATTCACACATCAAAATGGAGGTTCGGGACCGAATTAAACGGCGTGCGACATATTTGATAGGGAATGAAAACATTTCATATTCTCTCAACTCACTCGGGCATCGACGCAATGTTGGGTGCCTTAGCCTTTTATATAGGTATTACCATGGAAAGTGTTCAAGGGAGGTATAAGACCTGACGCCACCAGCTCGAATATTTCCCAGGTCCACTCGATCAGCACTTCAAGTCCGTTCCAATACCATTGCTTTGATGTAAAATGGAACATCGCATCACAGAGATAATTCGTTCTTCGGTGGCACGGTAATATTGTGGAATAATCTTCCTGAGAGCGTGTTCCCCGATGGCTTCCAGCTGTGTAGGCTCAAAACGAATCTTCACCGACACTACTCAATCTCTCCACCTTCCAACAAAACTATCAGCCTTCTTCCAAATCAACTCAATGCTTCTGCATTCATGGGGGGCATCCCCTGAGAGTTGTTGGTTTAGTCAAAAAAAAAAACAGTTTGACAAAATATTTGATAATATGAACGCTACTAAAAAGTAAAAAAAAGATCCCCACTTTACTACACAAAGGGCCGCATGCGGCTTAATGGGCCGCAGTTGCCCACCGTTGCAATAGACTGTAATGTGAGCTCACTACAAAACAGCAACAAGGTGATTTAAGCAAATAAACGTTAAGACGTTATAATAACGTTTTTCCAGCTACGAAGAAAAGTGATTATTTATAAAGCGCAAGTATTTTTAATTTCTTTTTTAATTAAGAAATAAATAAATGATTAAACTTAAGGGGTCTGCTTTGATTTTAACAACAAAAATGGTTTGATCTTGTTTGATTTGTTTTTCTTTTATAAAGTCCGGTTATCGAGTTCAGTTGTGGGATACAATAATATATTTAGTGTTTACTACTAATATTTATTATTTTATAAATTATTTATTTAGGTAATTAAACTATGACTGAAATTGATTTAAAAGAAAAGCTCGTGCACAACATAAAGTCTTGAGAAGAAAAAAAAAAGGGAAGAATAAAGATATGTCAAAAATACTTGTATTTATAAAGAAAAGTATGGTTACAAAATTATTTCCAGATAACTTAAGATAAGAATTTAAAAATAGTAATGATAAAAATAATAATGATAAGCTAATGATAAAATTCTGCAAGACTATCGGCTACATATATTTATTGAAGCATGCAAGCCCTCATTATTCTCCATAAAGATTCGATACGATTCAGTCTTGACTGGAAGAGGGCCGGTCTCAAACATTTATTACCTTCAGCTGAAACCAATTTTTGATCATTTTGCAGTATGGTGTTGGCTTCATCTTGTTGGAAGCTGGATTCTGTAAAATAACTTATCTTCTCAATAGATGGAATCAAATGTTTTCTAAATTTTGGCATCATTTCAAACTTTCATACGGTAGCATCTATAAATTTGAGGTCCTTTCACCTTTCACAATATGGAACTAACTGAGACTTCTCAGTTTGATTTTGTTTTGAAAAAGACTTGGGCAGCGCGCATAGTGAAGCATATGTGCGTTTCGTTGCTGTGTTGAACAACATAACAAAATAAAATTCTCAAGAAACAAACAAGAACAAAATACCCGTATGTTCGCAAGCAAACGCATCGCAACCATTTTTGCACAAATTAAAAAAAAAATCTTTTCTCTGCTTTTTATAAATGTTTTGCATTTTTTGGAATACATAAATAAGAAATATGATATCTACAAAGCTTTTTTATGGTGGGCGTGGCTACCGCCCCTGCTGCGCCGAAATTTCTCCCGCAGCCGTTTCCCACATTTTCATGAAATTAGTGCAATTTAGGTATTAAAATCAACAATAAATAAATCCATTTTTATTATGCTAAAAGTATTGTTACATTTCAATACATTCACATTATGTATTTACAAAAATTAACAATAAATTAAAAAACTAGTAATTTACCCTGCGGCGGGTGCGCCACAAGCTAATACCTACAAGCAGTCTTATTGCGGCTTTTCAACCGAAATCATAGTTTTTTTTTTTATAAATAAAAAATATCAAAAACCAAAAATGTATAAAGGGTTAAATTATAATAAGAAATACAAATTAATTATAAGTTTTTTAAGAGTACAGTAGACTCTCACAAATTATAACCACTTTGTTCCACGCGTGGTTCTAATTTCTGGACTTTTTTTCACAGAAATGTAAAAAAAAATAATGAAACTGATTAAAAAAATTTTTGTTAACACAAAAGAAATTAATATTTAACGTTTTTTTTTAATATAAATTTCATTTAATTCCCCTATTTATATTTATATCAATGAGCAAATATCACTTTTGAATTTTATAAATAAAGAAACGTCCAGAAATTAGAACCAGGTTCTGATTTCAGAGCGTTCAATATTGAAATGGCAGGTTCTAATTTCTGGAAAGTTCGAATTTGTGAGAGTTCTAATTTGTGAGAGTGTACTGTATTTTTTTGACAGTTCGAGAATATTTTTCGAGTATTTTGGGCCACAATAAGTAGGTTTTGTAGCTGCGCTTCTGATTTGTAAGCTCGAGAAATTCTTGAGCAAGTTGTACCCCACGCTCCGCAACATCATTTACAACACAAAGACCTTTAAAATAATTTTTTACTCTTTGGTATTCTTCATCTATTTACCATTCGTCAGGATCATATTTTAAAAAATTGCATTTCAAACTAAACATACGAAATAGATTTGTTGTTCCACAAGATGCAAAACAATCTAAATCTTTTTTGTCCATTCATTTAAAGAATTTGGGTTTGCGATTGGATGATTACATGGAAACTTCTGAGCTTGCAATGCTGTCACCATACTGCGTTTTCTCTCAATAGAAACCGCATCATCGAAAAAAGCGAGTGCTACAAGTTCTTCGCCAAAGTACCAAAGATACCGACCAAATTTTTGACTTGCAGCAATGGATATTTTTTTGTTAATTGTCTTGTATGCGACCAAATCTTTTAAAAAAGACACATCCTGATTTGGAGCTTTTATGCTATTAGTAGCTTCAAACCAGATTTTGATGTATAGTAGAACTACAAAAACACAGACTTGACGGATTCCGATAATAATGAATAGCATAAAAGCTCCAAATCTGTCTTTTTTAATTAATTTGTATTTCTTATTTTAATTTAACCCTCCAGGGGCATACATTTTTGGTTTTTGATATTTTTTTATTTATAAAAAACAACTATGATTTCGGTTGAAAAGCTTGTAGGTATTAGCTTGTTGCGCGCCCGCCGCAGGGTAATACTAGTTTTTTAATTTATTGTTCATTTTTGTAAGTACATAATGTGAATTTATTGAAATGTAACAATTCTTTTAGCATAATAAAAATGGATTTATTTAGTGTTGATTTTAATACCTAAATTGCACTAATTTCATGAAAATGTGGGAAAAGGCTGCGGGAGAAATTTCGACGCAGCAGGGGCGGTAGCCACGCCCACCATAAAAAAGCTTTGTAGATATCATATTTCTTATTTATGTGTTCCAATGCAAAACATTTATAAAAAGCAGAGAAAAGATTTTTTTTTTTAATTTGTGCAAATATGGTCTAATATGGACATATTTTCGAAACTTTCGGGCCCGATTGGCACGGGTAAACGTGCATGTAAACAGTCTCCTCACAACCAAAACGCTTCGTTTACAACACAGCAACGAAACGCTCATATGCTTCACTATGCGCGCTGGCTTAAGATGTTTTTATTTTGCTTAATAAGAAATTATAAGCTAATGAATATGTTTGTATATCTAAGTAATTCATTCCAGATTTGATAGGAGGCATGGTGTAAAATATGAAAATTCAATTTGTTACATCAAAAAATGTAGACAGACCCCTTAATAGAATCAGGTGTCTGTCAGTTAATGCCCTAAAAGCTATAACTTATGATTAATGGGAAATATTTTGATATTATTCCTAATTTTAATTTTTTAAGATTTTGTATGTTATTATTATTATTTTTTATTTTTTTTTTTTTAATATGTATGTATGTAAATACACAAATTTGTTTAGTCTGTAAAGAAACTGCAAATGTAATATTTATGTACTTACAAATATTTTTAGCTAACTCATATATTACGCGTTCCGCAGACCCGTTAACTAATGCTCACTTTCTCAATTGACTGCATGACGTCACGCAGTGCTTCTGCATAACAAAATGAATGCAATTGTGCAATAACTAACAAATTGACGAAATTGAAAATAAATTCTTGCGGAAAAGTAACTACTCTTCTGTATGATGAAATTAATATTTTCGTATACGAAAAAACGTAAAATTTTTCAAACTTTCACGATTTTTTTCTCCTAAGCCATTCGAGATCGACAGAATTTTATTGCACCAAAATGTTTAGGAGGACCTTAAATAAATAAAATAAGAAAAAAAAATATTTAGGCTAAGACCCTTAAGTAAAATAATTCCAAAGTCTGACATAATATATAAATTCATGCAGCTAACGTAAACAAAAGCGCTGGATGACGTCAGGCTCTCTCTCTCTCATTTGTGGAACGTGTAATCTTGTTTCTATGATTCTTGGTTCATATGTATGTGAAAGCAATCGAAAACGCTTTTGAGAAAATACCCCAGAAAACATTTATTTTTAAATTAGTTATAATGTTGCCATAAATTTGTGTGGAAAGTTCGCAAAACTATTGCGGAAACTTTTAAGCCACAACAGTTAATTAAGGACTTAACATTAGCTACACATGGCAGTGTACCATCGAAAGCAGCGTCATTAAATATATTTGTAAAACGTGATCAATGAACTAGCTTCTATAGATGCTTCCAAATTGAGCAACGAAAGAAAAAAAAACATGAAAAATATCTACGAACTTGGCAGCATTTTCACCTTTTTGGCCGTTTTCATTGTTGACGTGTTAGCGCTGCGTCTCCCTGCTCTGTACACTACAGTTGTATTTAAGCCACTCGAACATGTCGCAAAGACATCAATTTTCATCGATTGCCATCTGTGGCCGCTCGCTTCCGTTCTGAGTGCTATGATGACGATGTTGATGATGATGTGAAGGAGGACCCTGATGAGTTCGTTTTTGGTTTTGTGTTGACTGCGGTATTGGCAAGAACAACTACAACATCTTTAGGGTGAGTTAAAGCTAGAGTTACAAGAAAAACGAAAAAATAGAACACTTCCCATCATCAACATGAAACTTCTGCTGACTACGTATGCAAGTCCTTGTTTTTGACTTTTTGGGGAATTTTTTGGTTTTTTGTTTTTTTTTTTTGCAATGCTCTTTGTTCCTTCATTAAAGTACATTTGGAAGATTTAGAACATTTGCTCGATACGACCTTTAAGAGGCTGCTTTCAATGAATTGAACGCGCGTACCACATGAATTGATAATAAATTAAATGTTTGCACATGGGACTCGTTTTTAAGGACTTCGAACATGCAGGCGAATATGTAACATGTACGCAACACTCAAAGTGTGCTACATACACAATATGTACACTGTGCAAAAATGTTGTTCATACATTTGATTACTTGACTTCAGTACGTGGAACCAATCGAATTGAAATGTTTTTTTTTGTGCATATGTTTTGTATGAATTTTGTGTCCTGGTCAAAGGAACACCTTAAAATCTTCTTGGTCGTAAAAGTCTTGTGAGCATACCAAGCAATAATCGTAAAAAGTGTCCAATACACCAAATATTTTGGTTGAAATTTTCGCTTTGATAGCTTCTTGGGACAATTACATCAACAGTGCAAATAAATGTTAATTGACATCATTGGCGAAGAACTGCTTTGCTTGCAACGATTTCGTCGATACTAGATGGCTTGCTATTAATTGATGAGTAAATTTCGAATTCCAATCATTGTATGATGAGGAAAGTGAGTTTTTTTGGAATTTTAACAAGTGTTTTTTTTATTTTTTTTTTTGCAGATATCTCAGAAAAAAAAACAAATTTCTCGAAATGAAAGCTTAACAATAAACGTTTTGAGTCTGTAAAATTTCAGTTAAATTTAGTGTCAAACTTTAAAAATAGTAGAACAAAAAATATTTAAAAACAATTTAAAAAACATTTTTGGCATTCCATCTGCATTTTTGGCAGAAATCTATATAAGAGCGATTCATCAATTATCGGTCAACTGTGTAGCTCACATCTAAGAAGTTTTTGTTACTTTTCTAATTTGAAGAGAATGGTGAAAAATGTGTAAAAAAATTCTTTGTTATCTGTTTTATTTCAGCTGTGATCCATTGATGATTTCTTTTATTTTCCATAGATTGTTGTTGAACTAAATAAAAATAATGTGTTTATATATAAAAAAACATGAACTTTACGAAAGAAATAGTGCCTCATTTGAAATTTTTGGGGAAGGCTCTTAAAAGCATGGTTTTAAACTAAAATCTCATTTTAATGCCTATGCCTCCATTTTGAAAACTGTTTTCATATTTTTTTTTTTTTTTTTTGAAAAGCTGAGAAAATTGTTTATAGATTGCATACATTTTGGAGATGGGTTCTCTGTGAACACAGCCAGAATAAATATAGTTATAAATAAAGCACGGTTGTTAATGGTGCGTTTTTTCTTACGTAGAAGCGAAGAGAAATGACAACACCAATAGCATAGATATTAAAATAAGGGTTTATTGTTTTTTATTATTTTCCAGTAACTACAACGCAAATCAACTACAATGAAAATACTTGTGCAACAGAATATGTTGGCGAATTCCACACAAGTTCAAAATATTACTGCTCCCAAATTATTTGAAATTGGTGAAAACGAACGCAATGATTTCATGACCTTTAATGATATTTGAATGAAGCGATCGTTGCTCGATGTTATTCTTTGAGTTGAGATAATCAATATTTTCCAAAAAGTCAAAAGTAATATTCGTTAAATTTGTTGAAGCCCTTTGATATAAGTCACGTGATGTCAGTGTTTGCGAATTTGAACCCATTTGTAATGAAGCTTTGCTGCAATGCTGAAACTTTGCTGCAATGTTCTTCTTATTAGTGTCCTTCCGACAATAATGACTTTAAATTTTGTCCAAGTAATCTAAAAATTCATTTATATAAATTTTCGAAGCAGTTTCTTTAGATTTTTTTACAGACGAATTCTTCATAAAACTCCCTTTTAGCCAGTACTTTAGCATATTTTCCCCAATTGATAAAGTTGAAAGAAACATGGATTTACATACTTGTAATTCTTCATACCCATGAAGTAGCTTATACACACAGCTCTGTGACTTTTTTGAATTTTCCACTGTGATACACTTTCTGGACAACATCGTAGCGTGGTCTTTAACAAAAGCTTTTCCAGCTTATGCTCCAAAACATCGAGAAAATATTGTTCCTGATTTCTTCATCAAACTTGTGACAGTGCCTTATACATATTGCTTTTCAAACTAAAAGCTGACGTGCACTTTCAACCAATTTTTCTTTCTGGTTTTTTGTTCGCACTTGCTGCCAACAGTGGAAAACCCACAATATTGCTTACCCCTCATGCGCTTCGTTGCGTCTTCTGCCCTTTTGTTAGACTTAGAGTCATGATTTCTATTTTTTCTTCGAATAAGGCGAATAAGTTATCGTCAGAATCTGCCTAAAAAGTCTTAATATTTTGAGATATTCGATTATATAATAACCTATTATTTGTCCAATTTCTTCCTCCGTCGATGATGCATAATCAATTGCTATGCTTTTCATACATATCTTTCTTTATTTTGCACTGCCATTGTAATCTACCACGATTTTGTTCAAATTTTCTTAGTCATTTCGAAAGAATTGTGTAGACAGTCGATTATACCGAGCCATAACCGCCGAAAAAATGTATCCCACAAACTCGAAATTTTACAGGGGAAGGTTTTTGAAGTGAAACTTCTTAGGCGGCGCTTCGAAATTTGAATGAGAATATTGAGGAGTGAAATTTCAAGGTTAATTTACTTCATTTCGTTACACGATAGAGAAGAAAGATATGTTGTATAGTAGATAGAATGAGAGAGATATACATTGTATAAAAGACTGAAAAAAATTTCATTGTTAGCGTTGAGTATCGAACCTGCAATCTTAGTTTTATAAAGCCAACGTGCTATATACAGGACTAAGGTATTCATACGTAAATGTTGTCTACATACCAATTAATCAAACTACTTTTGCTGTAGATGCCCAGCGGGAAAATAAACAGCGCTCCTAGCGGGAAAATATAACAGCCTTATTCATAAACACATTTGAGAGGCAGTGTAACTTTAAACAAGAAAACGCTATTCATAAACATTTTCGCAACCATGTTTTTTGTTTGTCTTTTCGTTTAATATCAAAGACATACTCCATATGCGCCCTTTGCAGCATTTTTTTTATGTGGCGGCCATTGCAAATCCATTGGAATTCTTAATTTTTGTAGAGATTTTCTTTAGTTCAGACACAAACCTTACAAACATGAGCAGCGAATGAAAAATGTTTATGAATAAGGCCCAAGAATGATAGAAAAATAGATTGCGCAGATAGTAAAAATAATTTTCTACGATCTGCGCATCTACGTTACGATAGACTTACGATATGAGCTTACGATATGGCTTTCTGTCAAGTCTTGTTGAAAATGTGAACAAATATGAAACAATGGCAAAAGATTCAAGAAACAAACTTGGTCTAGCGTGACGTCATGATCGTAAAAAATACTTTGCTCGTAGCTAGAAATGTCAAAATGAAAAGTAAACAACATAACGGACCTGAGCAATGCGTAATCTATTTTTCTATCATTCTTGAATAAAGCGTAGTATGCTGTAGAAACGAAAATTTCTTAGCATTTAATTCTACACCCGAACTATTAGTGTAGAGTCAAAAATGTTTGTATGGAGAAAAAAGTAACTACAGTACGACCTTGCTCAATGCAACTAATAGAAATTCGGGCAATTGACATAGTTAACGTTGAAGAAACGCAATTAAACTTCTAAACATAAAGCTTTATGTCTCTGAATCTTAGATATTGTGGGTTAATGCACTTTGTATCCTTAAATATTGTTTGAATAGATTTTTCATTAAAAATGTATTTTACAAGCAAAGAAGAACTGAAAGAATATAAGATAAAAGTTTATGCAAGTTTACGCAAATGCAAATTGCGATAATTGTGCAATTCCATGACGCCAACTTGACACTGTGCGCAAGAAAAGTTGGAATAAGTTCTTTCAATAGATAACTATTTTATACATATCTTAGTTATATAATTTTATATCGAACTATTTACTATTAATAATAGTAAGTATAATGTGTGTGTGAAAGTTTTAGTTATCTTTTCACATTTAAAGTTTTGAACAAAAAAGTATTTATAAGGCTTAATTTTTTTAAAGCAAAAATAATAACTAAAATTTGTCCCATAGTTTTTGAGTACAAAATAACCGGTAATTTTTGATTTTTAGTTTTTAAGGCAGAAATAAAAATGAAAGTTAAGATCAAGTTTACAGTTGAGGTAGATTTATTGTTGTGACATTGTTCTGTGAAACTCCTTATTAATATGCCAAAAAAATTTTTTAAAAACAAATTTATAAATGCACCTGAAGCTCCCATTGGCAAAAAAATCGCTCATTGTAGTTATGTAAAATAAAAAAATCCCTTTTTAAGAAATTATTCTCTTAATATGCGGAATATGCAACACTTGATTTTCTCACGATCATACTCTCGCTCTCAAACTTTCAATAAAGCTACGCTCTGAGTTTTCTCCCTAGTGCAGCGATGGGTTCTATTCCAGATAGAACTCTACGCTACGTTACGTTGCGTAGCTTTACGATTGCATAATCGAGCCTTTACACTAAAATCGTTCTTATTCTAGAAAAGAAAGAGTGTATACAAAGAAGAAGTTTCACTTCTTTACTGTATACACGGTATACTGTATCTTTTTTTTTAAATAAAATCATTTAATTTTATTTAATTAAATACATTTTAATTAAATTACATTAATTTTACATGTAATACATTTAATTTTAATAATTTTAAATAGATATTTGCATCGATTTCGATAAAAAAACAAAATCGATTATGGTGTGGGATACATTATTTTGGCGGTAATGGCTCGATACGTAAAACGTAGATACGTAAAACAATTAACGATAAAAACTATGCTAAACTTTTTTTTTAACGTTTTGAAATTAATCGCACGAGTGACAGATGAGTCAACGATTGCTTTGCGATAAAAAACGAATTTCGTGG
Organism: Pherbina coryleti; assembly: GCA_943735915.1. Classification (NCBI taxonomy): domain Eukaryota; kingdom Metazoa; phylum Arthropoda; class Insecta; order Diptera; family Sciomyzidae; genus Pherbina; species Pherbina coryleti. Next base: position 123,640,921 of record OX030950.1, read on the forward strand.
AAAATGTAGATAAGTCATATTGAATATAAGCTCTCGATATGCAAATATTTACAAAATATAAAATTGTTCTTAAATTTAGTACAATTAAAAAAATTGACGTCATATTGATACCTACAAAAACACTTACATATCTTCAATAGTGCGAACATTTATATTAAAATGAAATTTTCAAAGAGATATCTTTCCCTTAGCAAAACCGGTGCACCAAGAGTTGATGAATAAAGTTTTACATATAATTAACATAAAAAAAGTCCGAAAAGACCGAAAAATAAAGGTCACATAATAAAAATAAGAAAATTGATTGCGTCATGAGGCCCGTTAGCGAACTGCTTTAACCCTCACGGGTTAGGGAAGGTTAACATATTGAAGTAATCAAAATAAATATTTGACAGTTCAGTTGCTCTGGACATGAAAAGTTGCGTATTGGTTCTTGTGAAATGCTGTAACATGAGCTAAAGAAAATGTATTTTTTTTTAAATATTTGAAAAAACAAATATTTATTTCAAATAACAAACAAACGGTGTAAAAAATGCGAAGGATATATGTATATGTGCGCAACATAGATTTAGCATTTGTTTCAATTGCACTAGGAAATAATCGTAAAATTCTTGATACACAATAGAGTATCCCTTATTTTGCGATTTTTGGAAATGTCAAGGAGCTGAAAGGTTTTTTTATGCGTTTTTATATTCTAAGAACGAAACCAAAAAAATTTTCTTTTTACGACAACGTTTACCGGCGTGGCTACCGCCCCTGCTGCATCGAAATTTCTCCCGCAGCCTTTTCCCACTTTTTCATGAAATTACTGCAATTTAGGTATTTAAATCAACAATAAATAAATACATTTTTATTATGCAACATAATGATGTTGCGGAGCGTTGGGTACAACTTGCTCAAGAATTTCTCGAGCTCACAAAATCAGAAGAGCAGCTACAAAACCTACTTATTGTGGCCCAAAATATTCGAAAAATATTCTCGAACTGTCCAAAAAATACTCTTAAAAAGACTTATAATTAATTTGTATTTGTAATCATGATTTAACCCTCCAGGGGGCATGTATTTTTGGTTTTTGATATTTTTTATTTATACAAAAAAAAAAAAAAAAACTATGATTTCGGTTGAAAAGTCGCAATAAGACTTCTTGTAGGTATTAGCTTGTTGCGCGCCCGCCGCAGTGTATAATACTAGTTTCTTTAATTTATTGTTAATTTTTGTAAATACATTATGTGAATTTAGTGAAATGTAATAATTCTTTTAAAATAATAAAAATGTATTTATTCATTGTTGATTTTAATACCTAAATTGCACTAATTTCATGAAAAGGTGGGAAAAGGCTGCGGGAGAAATTTCGACGCAGCAGGGGCAGTAACCACGCCCACCATAAAAAAACTTTGTGGATATCATATTTCTTATGTATGTGTTCCAAAAAATGCAAAACATTTATAAAAAGCAGAGAAAAGATTTTTTTTTTAATTTGTGCAAATATGGTCTAATATGGACATTTTTTCGAAACTTTCGGGCCCGATTGGCACGGGTAAACGTTGTCGTAAAAAAAAATTTTTTGGTTTCGTTCTTAGAATATAAAAACGCATAAAAAACCTTTCAGCCCCTTGAAATTTCCAAAAATCGCAAAATAAGGGACACTCTAATACACAATTATGTGATATTTGAAAGGCTATTATTATATACGATTTACTTTGCATGTATAATTAATGGATTTACTTTATTTCTGAATTGGTTTTATTTTGCTTTGTTCGAAAATAAAGTTTTCATATGAAAACAATCAAAAAAACTTAATCTTTGTTTTTTTTTTTTGGTTTTTGTTGATTTTCTTTGTGTATGCGTACGCATACAATGGAACCGTTTTGTATAAAAATTTAAGGAAGCCGTGAGGGTTAAGTAAACTAAATGTACCAAATGCTAAAGCAAAAGCAAAAGCAAAAATTAAAATAAATCAATAAGCCATACCGCCCATAAATCAATAAAAACGCTATTTTTCAGACGGGTTTGGTCGTGTTAGACAAAAACTTTCGCTTGGTTACTATTGAAAACTTTACTATAAATGGGCGTGGCCACAACATAGCTACGCCCACTTTTAAAAAATCATTAAAATTGCGGAATTGTAAATGCTTCTACGGTAAAATACCATGCTTTGTTTGTAGGGTAAATTGGACTAAGCGGGAGTCACTGTATAAGAAAGAATCGAACAGGGAAAAGAGAAACAAATTAAAGCCAGGGATTGTAGAGCACAAAACAGAATACACATTAGAGAAACACAATAAAGAGCTTTACCTTTTCGATAACTACATTTGTATGGAAGGTAGAACCGCAAAAAAAAATCTGAAAAAAAGATTCAGTAGTTTCGACTATGTCGTAACACAAGACGTAGAATTATTCAATTCGCTTTTGACAACGTCTTTTTTAAAAAATATTTAGCAAAATATTTATTCCATACACCTGAGCATATGACCTTTAAGAGAGTGCCGGAGAGGGTTAATATGTATGATCAACCCCCCTTACTTTTGCAAAAGGAACATTTTTGCCTTTGACATCTATTCCCTCCGACCACTCCTTAGGGGGCTCCCATACAAATTTTATGCTTTTGTCGATAAAACCGGAAACTGTCGATAAATAGGTAGCAAACTTAAGCAAACAAAAACATCAAATGTTGGCTTTATATTTCATGTAATTGTGTAAAATTTATATAAGTAAGAGAGTTCAAACATGTATTTTTCTTCCAGTGAGGATCAAGCAGACCAACAAGTGCTAACATCAACATTGTACGATCAGTACTTTAGGCACACCAAAGGCTCAAATTGTGATATAAATACCGACACCTGATCACTATTCTACGTCAAAAAAAATTAAATAAAATTAAAAAAACGTGGGGCTGAAAAATTTTTTCGGTTAGCACACATGTAGCACACCGACATCTATTGGAAAAAAAAATAGATAAGTCGATTATTCAGCTTTAGCAAAACAACGTTTGCCGGGTCACCTTGTAATAATGTATAAGGTTTTATATTTTTCTTAAAAGATAAACGCCTTTGAGTTAACGTTACCTCTTAGTTGCTATAGGTAGCTATTAATTAAAGAAAATATTATTTTGTACTGAAAGGGAATTTACTTCTGGGTGTATTAAAATTAACGTTCAATTTACAACAAACATAAAAATATTGTTAAGTTCCTATGGAAATTAGAATCTATGAATAAATTATAGTTAGTCCAAGTTGGTTAGCCCAAGTGTAAAAATACATTATTTACACTTGGGCTAACCAACAAATAATGCACACCTGAGGCTAATTTCATGATTTTATTGAATGTTTAATTTGATTTTTAAAAATTTAAATGAATCAGTCATAATTACAGTGGTGGGCAAACATATGCAACTGAAACATAACGAATTAAACAATCTTTGCAGCTTGGTTGCTTATTTTAACCACATATTAAAAATGTATATTTACTCATTTGTAGGTTTTAGCAATAAGGTTTGATATGTAATATCTTACCGATCGGTTTCCAGCATGTGGGAGCTATGTCGTGAAATGCGTCGGATATCCGTAACAGGAAGTCGGTGAAGCAAGCGCCATTTAATTTATCGCACAATTAATTGTAGAGCTTCCAACATTGTTCACACAGTGCTTTTTAGGCTCGAATAGCTGCTACACAAACCACAAATATGCGTTTTAAACACAAACCACATTGATATCTGTTTTAAATCATAGTAAACTGAACGAAGCCACAATTGAACTTCAACTTTATTAAACTACAGCGCATGTTACTATTTAGTTTAGAAACAAACCTGTGTGGCCTTCACCCAGCGGCTACTAGCTCAACATCAAAATTTCTTTCGCCAAATGTCAAAGTAAAAGAAATATAATAACCTAATTTTTTCCAACATCCAAAGTAAAAGATAACAAGACCAAGAAGCTGTCTTGTCTTTTGGCACCAAAGAACTAAGATATAAGGAAGCGCTGTTGTTCCTCATAAATGAAGTACTTATCATATTTGTGTTGGTTCACACAAATACAGAAACATTCACTAGGGGCCGCATTTGGATGTTGCGCAAAAAAGGGCCACACATTTTTTCAAAACATATGGACTATCTTGGATTAATATAAATCTCTTACTTGTTTGGATAGGGCGCCAAGATAGTCAAAAATGTCAATCAGGCAAATTTATATTATTAAGAACCTCTATATTCTTTCTTTTACGATAAATCACTATATATTTCCTAAGTACTGTTTTCTACAAAAAATGAGTATAGCTTGGAGACAATAGTTACTTATGCTAATGATTAAAATTTCCCATTTAATTAACTGGTAAAATTTCGAGGCTATGTTAAAGGAACGCTTCTTTAGACATCTTAATAATTTGCCCTGTATATGGGTTTTTCTATGGCTACGCACGTAATAGTCGTACATCCGAAATATGAAGAAAAACATATAAAAACTCAAATTTTTTTGCTTGTTTTGAATTATGGATAGCACTTTAGTAGCACTATATTCAGTGTATAAACTACAAGCTGTGGAAAGTATAGGGATAAGATATTAGGCAACAAGAAGGGCTACGTGACGTGACAGAAAATAGAAATAGTTTTTGTCAGCATCTATAAAAAAGCAAAAATCTGCGAATAGCGCAAATACATTCTGCGAATAGTATGTATTCATACTAAAAAATCCATAGAAATAAAACTATAAATAAATCAATAAATTTTATATATAAACATATACGAATACGTTGCATCCTGAAAACAAGGGCGCCCTGCAAACCATCACCTTGAAAAACTGAATGCGCCCATGATATTGTGCTAGTGTTTTGACAGTTCTTATATTGAGATCTCGATATCGAAATGGCGCGCAATTGATAGGCATATGTATGATATTTTCTTTGAAATGCTTTCGGAAAGAAATGACTTGTACGCTATGCAAGGCTTAAAATAAAATTACTTCGGATTTCAATATTCATAATCAAGCAAGTTCAAGTGATGACATTCATTGTCTACTCTGTATTTTTAACTTACGAAATAACAATATTCATTGTTTACATTTTCAATAGAAGCAATGTCAAAAAACACTTCCTGTCTCGCTCTAACGGGTACTTCATCACACGTACGCTGTATGTGAGGGAAACACCATTTCCTTATATCTTATTTCTATGTTTGGCACACACGGTTAATATTTTAAATATATATAAATCTAATTTGATTATAATAATTTTGTGATTTGCAGAGATGGATAAATCCAGAGCAGAGTACATACATATATGCGAGATTACGGGTAGCTAAAAAGTGAGGAAAAATTCGAGAATAATTCAACTTAGCGTAACAGGGGCTTGCGCTAGGTTATTACCAAGGCAGGGTTATTACCAAGGCAGACAATGGCAAACCTCAGAGAATAAAAACTGCCATGAAAAGCTTCTTGAGAAGTTCGGAGTCGGCATAAAGCTTGTAGGTCTAGATCTCGATCATTTGTGTTCAAACATTTCGCAAAAAGCACAACACAATTGATCATAAGAAGCTCGGTCAAAGTCCTTTCATGGGCTGAAACGGGCATTTCGTTTTTTTTTTTTGTTTTTTATTACCAAGGTGAGGTGTCAGATGTTCATATCATATGCGAATACTGTAAGGCTCTCTCGTTTGTTTTTTTTTTGTTTCCGCTATATTTGCTTGAACTAAGTTCTTAATATAACGGTATCTTCGGTGTTGTTTTTCTGATTATTTCTCCCTTGTATTGAAATTCCGCTAGAATATTCTCAAATAATAATTTATATCAAAATGGCTTGTGATAAATTCGGTATTGAGTTTCGAAAACGAATTTTAGCCAACTATTTCAATGGAATACCTCAAAAAGACATATCAGTTAAATATAATGTGCATAAAAGGTCGATTTCACGCATACTTTTTCGTTTTCAAGCAATGAAAGTCATTTCGGTAATCCATCGAGGTGGAACTGCGTAAAACAAGTAAACGCATAGAGAATACTATTATCCGGTACGCAAAAAATAACCGTTTTCGAGCTCGTCAAAAATTGTTAAAGATCTCCAATTGCCAACAGTGCTGCAAGAAACGGCTAAGCATGGAGGAGGGAGTGCATGGTGTGGGGATCCTTTTTTGCCGCTGGGTGTGGTCCTTTAAATAAAATTAATGGTATTATGTACCACTATGTCTACAAAAATATCTCGGAAAGGATTATGCTTCCATACGCTGAAGACGTTATGCCTCTTCGTTGGACTTCCCATTATGACTATAACCCGAAGCATAATTCAAGAATTGTTAAATCGTGGTTTACACGATTTAAAAAAAAAAAACAAAATTGCAGTAATGGAATGGCCACCCTAATCAACCCTTTAGAGAACCTTTGGGAGATCGTCAACTTAAGAATTAAGAGGGACAATTGCAAGAACTCGATCGATCTCTTCAAAAGTCTCGAAGAAGTTTAGAAGACTATTCCAATGAGTGTTATCAACAATTTAATAGCATCAATGCTTCGTCGATGTCAATGTGTCATTGAAAATAAAGGCTTTGCAACTAAATATTGAATTTAGTTTTATTGCAATTTAAGAATACATAATAATCTTATTTTCGTTCTTTATTTAATTGTTAATAAATGTATAATAAAATTAATTTTTGAACATTAATACACAATGATATTCAAAATCAATATAGCAAAGACCCAATAAACCAAAGACCCAATAAAATAAACAAAATTAGTTCTACTTTCGTTTTCGAATCCGCGAGCGGAAGAAATTCACACTTCGTTTTCGAAACGAGATTTTTAGAATAATCAAATCGTTTTCGAAACGAGATTTTTAAAATAATCGCATCGGTTTCGAAACGAAATTTTTGGAACAATCGTATCAATGCATTTGATGCAAGTAATTGTTTTTATTTTGTTTTTGACATTAAAATCTATGATTGCCATGGTTTCTTTTTTATTTTTTGGCAATTTGAGAAGTGCAATTTGAGGCTTTGTAAACACATGGTAGAATATATTGAAAAGTTTTTAAAATTAGGTAAAGAATTGTATTTTATTCCTTTGGTATATTAAAATAGTTTAAATAAAGAAACAACATTTAAAATATTGTTTTTACTAATATTCTCCACAAGACATACAAATTTCATAAAATAAAAAATTCGCTTTTTTAATATTCTCGGATTCACCTTGAATTCGAATAGAAAGCGAGAACTCGGATCCGAGATCTCGGCTTTGTTTCGAATCCAAAACGAATCCGAGTCCGCTCTGTGGTTTATTGGGGATATATATACTGCTAAGATATTTGTGTTTGGGAGATTTTTCGATAACATTAATTCTAGTTGCATATGTTATGGCTACCACTGTATATGAACTATAAAATAAAAATTGTTTTGTTTTTTGTTTGTTTTTTTTTACCTCGAGTCATCTATCCAATATAATACTTCTTTATTTTGCTCCAAGACAAAATCGAACTACATATTTGAAATCTGACAACGTTTGAACTGAGGTGGGAATAAAGTTTTATCTCTTGATTGTAAAAAATTCCACACATTCAGTCGGCTTTGTTTGTGGAAAGTAATTCAACACCCATTCGAATGAATAACGAGTGGCAAGATATTGAGTCCTGCCAATTAAAAAAAAGTAAATTGAGAAAATCTCTTAAGCTACTTTATCTCTTAATTATAATTAATTCGATTCTTGATGAAGTAGAAGGATTTGTATTTTGAAGAACGCAAAAGAGCGATTTCAAAAGGGATTAATCACTTATTAATTTCAATATTATCTTGTTCCTACTTTTTGACATGGCTGAGTATTAATACCGGATTAATTTGATAAGCTTAAGAATTATCTGTAACACGAAATGTTTACAAGCAAATGCTCAGTTCTACATGTACCTTCGAGAACATGGTCTGCATGAACTAGCTATGCAGACAACCTGATGTACAGCTCACCAGCGTCGGTAACTGAAGCTGGCAATTCCTTTTTTGGATTATAATTTAATTTTGGTTAACCAGCAGCACAACACTTAACTCTCTACAGCTCCAAAAACCACCCACTACCCGATGCTCTTTGCAAGAAATTCCTGGAGGGTATTCGTGTACGTATTATTGCATCAACACCGATGAGAAGGATTTTATTTTATTTTTCACGCTTTTGTGTGAAATTCCTTTGCTTATCCTCAACGGTGGTATGCAAATTTTTGCCACTGTCTGTGTAGGTGTGTATGTGTGTGTGGTGTGTGCGTGACTATTTGTTAGATTTCAAGTGTTGTGAGCTACTGTAGGACCTCAGCTCCCAACGGTGAGTAGGTGATGAAAGATTTTTATGTAAAATTTATAATATTAAAATGTTGAATTTTGAACTTTCCTTGCTTTCTTAACTTATTTGAACTTACTCACTCGCAGGACTCGCTAACGATTTTGTTTGCTAAAAGCATGGAGCAAAAAGCAAAGAGAAAATATTCAAAATTAAGTTTAATCCTTTGAGACCGTTACAGTGGTAGTTTTTTGTTCGTTTCACAAATTTAAAAATGATAAAATTTTAGTCTGATAAAATCGGACTTTTATTTAAGTGAAGTAGAAAGGAGTAGCGGAATGTGATAAAAAATCGGGTTTTAAATTTTAACAAAATATCTCACTAATTTTCAAAGAAGACTGTCGAGTTTTTTTGAGAGAAAAATCAATTTATCACAAAATTAACTATTTGTATCAGGCTTTAACACCAAAAATCAATTGAAGATACCCCGGATGGTCACACACATACGCACACACACGGAAGCAATTGTTTGTTTATGCTTTCACTATTCTTGAAAACATATATTTTTGTATGTATTCCTCAGCAATTTTTCAGGGATTTAAGTTTTCATGGTAGTTTTAGCAGGTAACGAGCAACGCAGCAAAAAACGAAAAATACGACTTCAACCTAAAGATGCCTCAGGAGGTTGCATCAGCAAAAATTTCATAAAAAAAGTAAAGTAAAAAAGCAGCTTATTGCATTTTTCCAAAGATTTATGTGATCCTTGAATTTATGGCTAATGCGCAGCAAAATGTGCCGAGTTATGAGTTATACACACAAACACACAAACAAACCAACACACATAGTAATTTCAAGCATTAAAATACAAGAATACAAAAAACATAAACAAAATAAAAGAAAAGATGCCAAATGCTGGCTCAACCCTTTGGGATCTCTCATAAGAAGGAAATCAAAAATTTTAATATTTCAATTTGATTGTTTTGACACGCTAACTGGGCTCTTAAAAGCTGAAGATAAAACATTTATTGACCTATTTCAATGGATTTAGGTGTGGTTTTAACAGCAGGCCAAAATTGTGGTGGTTTGATTGAAATTCCTAACTGGCTCAGGGGACAAAACATGCCACGCAGGACACAACCTTCAGAATTTGCACAGTATTAGATGGCAACCGAATTTATTTCGGTGTGTGTTGATTGTGTGGCGGTGTTTGCATGCTAATTAAGGAGTTTTGAACGGACACTCATGAAGTTAATTTTCCACTTTACACCGAAAATAGTTTCTATAAAAAACTGTCCATACCAGGATCACACTTAGGTTTAGATGTTTCTATACTAATTGGAAATGATTTTGGTGACCATGCATTTGTCCCATCTGTTCGTTGGGCGCATATAAAGTGCCTTAATGCTGATGGACCCCATGTCTGGACAAAAACGTTTTTAATATTTTAATATTTAAATTCAAAACGGTATTTGCGGCGGTTAATTCTGTTCAGACAGTGTTATGCTGACTCAATATTTTACTTTGTTAATGTTGATTATTTTAAGGTTCATATTTGAATAAGGAAATGGGTTGAAATGGTCAAGGACATACCTTCAAAAAATTGCGTTAATATACATGTGAGCTTAAGTTTCAAGATAAACATTTTCGGCTTATTTATGTATGGTTTTAAGAAATACTTAGCACATTTGGGTCCTTTGATGTAGACGCCGGTTTCGAAAAGTGATTGGAGGAGCTTGGATTTGAAATAAAAATAATAATATAGTTCTTTTTTTTACTAGAAATAATTCTGTTTAAAATTGTAAGTTTTTAAAGTCTTTTATAAGCCTATCTCTTAATTGAAAGATCGTGTTTATAATAAAGAGTGATTTATTTATAGATACTTTTGAGTGACAACGTTATGTTTTACCACTAAGGTTTCCAAAAATTGTTACTAATTGTAATTGTTACTTGTATAGGTATTAAGAGAAAAATGATGGTACGACAGAAAAGGTAAATTATTTGACCTTAAGGTTAAAACAAAAAAAACAAAATTAAACACGTCATCAGGACGAGGAAAAATTTGCTAAGGCAACGAAACTACATTTTTTTAAATTTAATTCTAACTCACAATGCATAGGTGCAACGATAAAAAAACATTAATCGCCAGTAAAGCGTGGTTCTTACCTCTTACGAAACAAATATACTAAAAATTCAAGACGTTCCACAGTGGTCAAAAAGGTATTCTTGGAAAAAATTTTGATACAATTCATATATTGAAAAAGAGTTTTTTTTTCTAGATTTTGAAAACAACAAGTATTAGTTTTCTTTTGAAAAAAAAAAAAAAATAAAAAAACCCCATACTGTTAATAAAAAAAGATGTCAGTGTTCACAATATCCAGCGGACATAAAACAGTTAATTTAAATGAAACATATTGTCTTTGATATTGTAAAAGATATAAAATGTAGTTTACAAAGAAATATTATCAGTCCAATAAAAACATTTACTTATAGAGGTAAATGTTATATAATAATATGTCATATAATAGATATGACACAAATATTTTTCACTTTAGGAGTATGTCTTTACGACTAAATTGAAATAAATTAAAAGCGTTACAAACAAAAAAGCATAATTTGTTTAACTAATTATAAAAATTTGACACCAGCAATGAGTATAAAACGTATACTATACTTTCTTTAAAAGTATTATTTAGATCAAGGAATTGTATTGTTGGTTGATGCCTTAGACTTGTGATGTACAGATCAGATGATATTAAAAGCTGGTGTATTAAATCAGTATTCATAGCAATGCGACTGCAATTCTTTGAATAAATTAATCAATTTTTCTTAAAGTCCTTGTTCCAAGAAACTACATCAGCTCCTTCAGAGATTTGATGCATTATTTATTAGTAATATAATAATTAAATTCTAACCTTTTCGCCAGGCCTCGTTTTTTGAAAAAAAATCTTTTCGATGTGTTATTTGAATCATTCAATTTCCTCTGAAACTTGCTAAGAAATTATTTTTTCACACCTCTTATAATTATTTCAAGTTCTTCATTAGATAAGGATTCATAATTTACTTTTAAAAATATGGTTAATTTTAATAAATTTTGTCCATTTTTTAAAAACTCCTCACTAAGCACTTTATAAGAAATTCCAAATTATTTAAATTAGTTATGAAACTCTAAAAATTCTTAAAACTTATAACTATTTCCACTATAAAAATAGAAAAAAGAAATGCAAAATAAATAGTTTGACGTATTATATCTTGCTTACGGTTCATCCAGGCCCGGATTAACAAAATTTGCCGCTGTGGGCTAGACTAAAATGCCACCCCTAAAAAAAAGAGAAAAATAACAACAGAAATGACACGAAATGACAAATGAAGGTTTTATCGGCTAAAATCAAATCAGAATATTTTCATATATAAATCATATCAATTTAATATGAGTTCGTTTTAAGAAATATAAATCTTTAATAAGAAAAGATTTTGAAATATTGCAGTTGATGTACTTATATTTAGATATTTGTTTTATTGCTTAAGACTATTTTTTTAGGATCTGGAAATAATTAGTGCAAATGTTGAACATAGTTAATCTAATTATGATGAATTAATGTTCTTAACGTCAGGATTTTGCAGAAGCAAAGCCCAAATGATGTCATCGAAATCAATTGCGTTTACTAAACGTCCTGCAATGAACAATCAGTGGCGTTCCTAGGCTTGGTGACACCCGGGGCGGATACTCATGGTGTCACCCCTATAAAAAATTTCTAAATGCAAAAAGAAACCAATTCGATGAGGTTAAGTTTTTTTATTGAACAAACAATAAGAATTTGTAAAAAACAACAAAAATATTACATTTTCAGGTGTCTACATATTTAGATATGTAGGCATAAGGTAAAAAAGAAAACTTATTAACTTCGCAGTCTTAAGAACTGACGGAACAAAAACATTACATTTTCAGGTACATTTTTGTATATGTAGGTATAAGGTTAAACAAAGAAATCTTATTAATGGCGTTGTCTTAAAAACTACCTTTTCTTACTTAAAGAGCTCCAAAATTTGAAATAACCTTATCGAAATCAATATTGGGTCATTTGCAAAAAAAACGTACACAAAGAGGTTTTCATGTTTTGTTTTTAATGATTTTTAAATTTTCCCGTTGAAATTAAGTGAAAGTTAATAGAGAATTCGAAGTTGTTTTTAAGCCCTGCAAAAAATCATTTTTTCTATGGTTTTTATACGAATTTCTTATTGAACGTCACACAGCAGATATACGCGAAAAATCACTAAAAATTTTTAAAATGTTGTAAATTAAAGCTGATGTTTATTAAGTTATTTAATCAGTTAAATTAGATTTTGCAAAAATCGCCATTTCAGTTACAGAAATAATAATTTTTTACCAAAAATCCCTACATATTTTACAATTTTAACGGGAAAAAATTAAAATTTTTCTCCAAAAAGACATCAACATAGAAGTTATTTTCAAAGTAGTAGACTTGCAGCAATAAAAAATAAAAAACTGTTAAATAATAAGCCATTTCAGAAAAAACATCAGAGTGACGTTCAATACATTTTGTGACGTTCAATTCATTTTGTTGCGCTTAACCAAATAATTTAAATCAAATTGGGAGTTTAACAAAAAACAGGTTTATTCCTTTACAAAAAAAAAAGTAAATATAAAGTATATAATTTAGCTATACATAAAATGTTCATCCAATTATTTTTTTTTCTTTATTTTTTTACAAAAAATTAAAAAATTCAATAGCTAGTTGAATTTGTATTGAAAATTTATTAAGACTTCACGATTTACAATATAACTTCTAAGCCCGTTAAAACCACATCTTCATTTTATATCATTGGAAAGGTATAACCTAACGTAAAAACGTAAAAAAATTAAAATTATAAACAAAAAAAAAAAAAAATTATAGCTCGTGTTGCTGGCATGGTATTGAACTTAAACAAATTAAGAATGAGTCAACTTATGGCAATTTTTGTACTCAAAAATGTTGTACTTTTCCTCAAAATAGATGAAATAACTTTTCCAATGATACTATATTACCGGTTATAGCGGTCTTAAGTGGATTGAGCTATGTTGTCTCAAAATAGACCCTATTTTGGCCGCGAACAATTATTCTAAAAATTTATAACTTCAAATTTGGTTTTCAAATCAATAAACCAATGCAAAAAAAAATATTTGAGAGAAATCGGAGATGGTCAGTACATCTGATCACTTCAATGTGAAATGGGCGATATCAGTAAGTAAACACAAAAAGCAAAAATGAGGTCAAAGTCATACATAGGTACCATTATTTTTGCTTTCATTTATATTCTTCATTTCGTTCCTTATCTAGCTTTATTTTTTCCGGCGTTAACTTTACTATTTTACTCTCAGAGGAGGATTTTGTATGCAATTGACCCTATTACTTGCAAGCTCGTTTTCCCATGGAAGACCTTAAATAAGTCTTAATTAATTTTAGCTTTGAAAAACTCATTTCGTATGAAGCTACTGATACACAAATTGTTGAAATAATTTCAATGCGACAAAATGGGACACAAATTTTTTAACGTAATGTATTTGTACCTTTTTCTTTCTGTTTGAGAAATAAAAAAAAAAACGAAATGGTGTCACCCCTAAAATGGTGGTACCCGGGGCGGACCGCTCCCCCCTCCCCCCCCTAGGAACGCCACTGTGAACAATACTACAAAGTAGTTCCATTTTTCATTTGTCATGGTTGATCTTAAGAAGCTTTTTATACGCTTCATTCCTGAAAATGATCTTTCGGATGAGCAATTTGTTGCAAAAAGGCATACAATGTTGTCTATAGGCAAAGATGTTGTAAATAGGCAACATTGGGGAGTGGTTGGACAAACTAAGCACTTTTTCATCGTTTTTTTTTTAATAATTCTCTTACCTTTTTTTATTTATTTCGTTAAATTGTTTTTACAATAAAAAAATAATTTTAATGTTTTAAACACTTTTTTTCGCGAAACGATCTTGATCTTGATTTTAGCAATTTCACTTTACGGAGATCGGCTATTAAAAACACGTTCACAGCTTACAATAGAACAAATGGCTGTGAGTTTGCACAACTCATAAGGCTACATAATGCAAAAAACCGCAGGTTAAAATAGTGAAATTATCGAGACCTTTAGTTGTCTAAAGGCAACATGGGGCATGAGAGGGTTAAACTTAACTCAAAGCAATTCACTTCAAACGACACGATGGAAATTTTGTAAAAAAGATCCCTATGATACCATGTATGCGTTTGAAGATATTTTGGATCAAAGATCACCGAAATCGGTCATTCGCTTATATCTCCGCTCCTCTTTGTATGACAGAAAATATGCTCAGAACAAAATTGTAGATCAGATAATTCTCTACAAAAATGCTCTTTGAGCAGATAATGCTCAAAGTAGAAATTTCATATTAACTTTGAGCAGAGCGGAGATATAAGCAAATTACCGATTTTGGTGATCTTTGAACCTGAATATCTTCTAGCGCATACATGACAAGTTGTTGAAGAAGTTGTACATGAGTAAATGAAGAGGTTTGCATCAAAAATATTAGGTCTTAATTTTTTTGGATTTCAGAAAAAAAAGTCTGACAATGAAATATATAAACCCTTGGGAGCAGTCAAAAGTTATGTCGCAGAAAAAAAACTTAAGATGCAGAAATTAATTTTTTTAAGCGCAGTTTTCAAAAATATATGAAGCCCATGAAGATTTTTTGCTTGCATACATTTCGTTCCACTCTAATATATATATACTAGCCTTTTCCCGGCGCGCGTTGCTGCACCCTGCAACTATATGGGAGCATAATAGGTGTATTCAAAACTTTTCTTAGACTCATAATTTGACACCACTCTCATTTTCCACTGCCCGTTACAGTTTCCCAGTAGCAGGAGATCACCAAATAGTAACTCCATTTTGAGTTTGTATGTAAGTACTGCTACTTTTACTTTCAAAGCTATTCGATAATACAAATTTTAATTGTATGGGCAGAGCCACACCCACTTATATAGTGAACATCCCAGTTTTCTAGTAGATGGACATTACCCAGTTTTAGTACAGTTGCCGACAGTGAGCATACAAACTAAATTATCAAAATGTAGCCAAATCGACGAAAATCGTAGGAAATATAGCATTTTTATTGATTTGTGGGCGGTAAAAGGGGGTATGACAGAAATTTAAACCATCTCGTACTTGAAAAAATTTACTGCTAAAATTTCAGCTCTATCGGCTCAGTAATTTTGAAGTTTCCAGCCATTACACAGACAGCGTTTTGCTTTTTGTATATATATAGATTATTGGCTATCACTTTTGATTGGTAAGAGATACTAAGATAATTTTTTTCTAAAAATTAATTTTTTAGCTTGTTTATTTCTTCAAAAATATAAAAACACAATATTGGAAAAAAAATTTGGTTCGAAAAAATCAAGGGGTAGGCCCTGTTCTTTTAATCACAAAAATGGTTTTTAATTTTAGCGTAATATTGAAATAATTTTTGCTTATAAATGTTATAACTTTTAAATAGAGTTGAAAATTTGCGAATTTGAATTTAAATTATTTTTACAACAAAAACAAATTTTGAGCCCTTTTTTGAGGAAATCTCCAAAATTTCAGACCTTTTTTGAAAAAAATATTTAAAATATATATACTCCACTAACGGTACTTTTGCAATAAGGTTTTCATAGTACTTTGATGAAGCTTTAAGACAAAAAAAATTTAACAAAGTGTATAAAAAAGCAGCGGAGATATTTGAATCGAAAGTCACAAAATTAAACTTCTGATTGTGTTTTTATCATTTTTGAGCAACGATGTTGCATTACATATATCGTTGCAGTAAAATTTTTTATAGTTTTCAAGATATGTTCAAGTTTTTGATGTCAAAATAACGGACATTTTTTTGTTTGTACTAAATTTAAGAAATATTTTATATTTTGTAAATATTTGCATATGTAACAACTAGAAACATGCGATTTTGCTAAAAATTTGTACTACAGCACCATCTGGTGTCCAAGGTGGTTCAAAGAAGATACTGTCAAAAAACTCATCGTACCTGAGAACTACTATATGCCAATTTTTATTCTAATCGCATGAGCGGTTTGGGAGTTTTAGGTTTTGCAAAAAATGTGTACTACAGCGCCCTCTGGTGTTCAAGATAGGAAAAAAAAAGATAGCAGAAAAACACTCAACTGACATGAAAACCACTGTATACCACTTTTCATTCTAATCGCATGAGCGGTTTGTGAGTTTTAGGCAGTTTTGTAAAAAATTTGTACTAAAGGGCCCTTTGGCGTTCAAGATGCATAAAAATTGATAGCCCACAAACACGCACCGTATCAAAAATTTTCTATACATAAATTTTCATGCTATTCGGATGAATAGTTTAGGAGTCTATTGCATAGTTACATACGACATTAAGTTCCAAAGACATTCGATATCATAAATTTGGCCTGTGTGACCAAATTCCCCCTTGTCTAATGTTCGCTCAAATATATAGTAACTACCTCTTGGGCCCATAACGTGTACATATAAAGTTCCACTATCAAAACATGTACAACTCAGGAATAATAATGATTTCTAAAAAGTGAGCGTATATATATTTAGACCACGCCCAGTTTTAGTACAGTTGCCGACAGTAACCATACGAACTTATTTATCAAATTTTAGTCTAATACGACCAAAAAAGTCTTAAATATAGCATTTTTATTGATGTGTAGGCGGTTAAAGGGGGTATGGAAAAAAAAGGGGTATGGAAAATTTTTACAATGAATATATTTTTCGCGCAAATGCAAACTAAAGTGAGACTTCCCAAATTATTCCAATATTCCATTTATTTCCAATTTCCCTTGCAAATATTTCCCCATATACACCATATGTACGCACCTGTATTTTTTCACACCTGTATTATTGATAAGTTCACTAAAATGCCTATAATTCATGAACCAATACACATACAAAGACCATTTATACAAAAAAACCTTCGTATTGACGTCACCTTTCATGGGAAATTTCCAGAAACAAAATCTCGGTTCACGCATTAGAGAGAACATCAATTTCATACACAATGCAACTTATTTTTATATATATAGATAGATATATTTATGTATATATATATATATATATATATATCGGCAAACCTTCAAATCAGTGAACTTGATTTCGTATTGGGGGAAAAAAAAATAGAAACGCATTCTAGCTTTTTCACGAAAGAATCTTATATGAAAAAATTAGAAAAACGTGTTGTGACCAGACAAAAAATGGTGAATTTGTTGAAATCCGATAGAAGGCCTCATGTAAGACGCCCAAAAAATACAACACATAATTCGAAACACTCAATTAAAATTATTAAACATGGTGGTGGTAGCATAATGCTATGGGGTTGTTTTTCATAGGTCCAATATATTGGATTATAGGTAAAATGTGGGCCACAGACTATGTTAATATATTAAATGGCATAATGCCACCATTTTCCGATGGAGAAATGCAGTTAGAATGTGTGGTTATGCAAGATAACGATCCCAAACACTCCACGCAACTGGCAAGAAAATGGTTCCGGGACAATGGCATTAAATTATTAGAATGACCATCGCAGTCGTCATTAGAATGAAGTCGCAGTCGAATTGTGGGAAAAAGTACAGGATGAGTGGTGTGCTAATGATCCCTCAATTTGTGAGAAACTGTTGGATTCCATGGCCCGTCGGTGCATTGAAATTCTAAAAAACCATGGTGCCACAAGAAAATATTAAATTTAAACTAGTTTTCAGTATAAAATTGATAGATTTTAAGAAAAAATATTGGTATGTTTGATTTTATGAATTGTGCGGAGCTGATTTTTTTATATTTTGATAGATACTCTCTTAATCTTTAAGTGATATGTCAATTTTGAAAACAAAATTCATTACACAAAAAAATAATCAAACGAAAGAAGAACATTCAATACGTTTCTATTATTTTTTCCATCACTGTATATTATTAATTATAAAATGGTACAATTTCTTGCGTGCATTTAGGCATGCACCTTTTTTATTTCATATAAGCGTTCTTTGACGCTGATAATAGCGAACTTCTTTTGTCACAATAATAAATTAATCCCAAAAGTATGCAATGAAGAAACGCTCGAAACGTAGCTTTCTTGTGGATTGGAAAATAAAATTGAATATTTATAACAATTGTGGAAACATGTGGAATTTCTTTTTTTCATAAATGAAAAGTAGACTTTCTCATCTTTCAGGTGACTCGAATAATTCTGGAGAGACAAATTCATTTTAGGAGGAGATATTCCATGTAAGTTAAATGTTTTATTACTATTAAGTATGCCAATGATTTCTCAATATTTTAATAAATTTTCGTTTTATTACGATTGTTAGACGTTTATATCAATTAAAAAACTTCGAGATGTAACATTTATACACTGAAAAAAAAAGTTAGCTTAAAATTAAACACAATGTGTTCACAAAATGTGTTGTTAATTTGACTTTTTTTTCATATGTTTTTCAAAATTTTTAAATACATTTGCTCTTACTTTGACGAAATTTGTTGCAAGCTATTTTTTAAACACAAATATCGTCAAATTAATAACAATTGTCGTCAATTTGAAAACATTTTTTTTTCAGTGTACTAAATTCAATTTGAGGCTTAAATTGGACAATTTTAAAACTCAAAAATGTTCGTGAATTTTAAAAAACACTGCCAATTTTTTTTATTTTGTAAGCGGTCGTTTTATAACTGAACCATTTTCTGACGTATAGCTTTCTTAGATATTTAAATTTTTCAAGTTGAAAAACAGAATTTCTCCAAAAATAAACTATAGTGAGTTGCATGGAATTATTACTCGGTCAGTATATGTGCTAAAAAAAATATTGTTGGTTTTACGACAACATTAAAAAAATAACTTATGACATGGTCGGATAGCGGAGGTAGCTGTTTATGCAACATAAATGCAATACAGTTGCATCGAATTATTACTTCCTCAGTTGAAGAGTTACGTACAATTTTCTTCAACAACAGCGAAGAATGGTTGTTTGATCTCATAACGGAAAAACATAAATATTTGTCGGCATCATTAAAATTCAATAAAAATGTAACAACATCGAATAAAACGTTGCATGGAATTATAACGCTGTGATTATTGGCGCACTAGGCAATACTATCGAACGACAGTAAAGGTGCGGTTTATAAAATAATAAATAAAATAACAAAAAATTAATGGCGCTATCAGATATACCTCAGGAAACCGCTTAGTAAAACCTTTGTGCAACGATGCATGGCGCTAAGGTAATGTACGACACTGTTACAAAGCTCTTAACAGATTTTAAGCTCAAAGGTTAAAGGCAAAGTCACTTATGCCATCACCGATCAGTCCAGTATTTATAGATCGAAATATTACCAAGCACATGTACTTCAGAATATTTTAATAAAAACACGTAAGTAAAAGTTTCTTGTATATTCGACAAATAATTATGAAGTTCTTTAGGAACACGCACAAAAATATGAAAAATTTTTTCATCATTTTTATATTAATATGGATAAAGGCCCTGAATTTGTCGAGTTTATTTTGGGTGCTCGGGCATAAGGCACTCGAACCAGGTAAATTCACTATAATGTCCTGTTAGTTGTCGAGCTAATAGGGTAGTTTTAATACAAAATAGTTTGTTTTTATTTAATAAAAACTTCTTAAGAGACCTTTGCTTAATTATAACTTTACTGATTTACAAACCGAAATCAATTAAAAAATACTAGTCCTCGAATAACCAGAAAATACGAGGTCTGACCAGAAAACACTCAACAAAACTCGAACTACATGGATACAGCTCGGGGTTTTCGAGTTACCCGGGTAGTCAGGATCGAGATTTTGAATATAGATTAATATTTAGTTCTCTGTAATTATGATTTTTATAGTCTGTAATATTATCGTTAGCTATTAAACCTATTAGTTTGAATTATACAGTTATTAAATGTCTTGTGGAGATAAGTTTTTAATCACAGTTAGAAACGGAAATAAAAGTTTTATCAATTGCAAAATTATTGCTTGAAATAATAACTCAATTAAGATTCCAACTCAGCATACAACTATATTTGAAACTACGTTTGCATAACAGTATCCTTTTTTTTTTTTTTCGTTCATCTCCTTCAAATCCACTCATTCATGCTCTCTTCAACACACTCTAAACTGCTGTTGCACCTTTTAATTGTTTCACAGCAATTAAAACTGTTTCAAGTGACGTCGACATCGTTATCCTTCCCCTCGTTAGGCTTAAGAATCCTTAAAAACAGCCTGCTTGTCAGCCGGGATAACACAGGCTAAGAGTTTTTGTAAAAGTGGCAAAACAACGAACGACAAACATCGAGCAGCGAACGAAGTACTTAAGTCAAATCAGTGCCATCGAAAGGTGGCAAACGTGAGAATGAGGAGGACATTTGAGAGTGGATGAGAAAGAGCTAGAAAATGGCACTTAAAAACTTTTCTAGAGCTGCTCGGTGTTGTAAATGTTAATGTTTGTTAACTCAAGTGGTAGAGTTGTGAGGAAACTTTTATTGACAATACATTTCGTTAATATTTTTTGAATAATGAGTTCAAGTGAATAAAATTAAATCTTATAATAGAATGATTTATCAACATTAATAAATAATTAAAGAAAGAGGAATTACAACGTTGCCTTCGTATATTGCGTGAAACGGTAAATCTAGTGGAACTAAATTTTAATTTCAATGGAATTCCAATAGCAAATATTTTGCTTGGTCTAAGAAAATTGAAAACTAAGCCTCATTTGTTTAAATCAAGCCCTAAACTCTAAAATTAAGAAAAACAATTTATAATGAGCATTTATTTTTAAAATTGAGTAAAATTAATGATTGTTTGAATCAAGAATAAAATACTTGATTCTAGAACCTGCAACAAGACCTGAATCAAACAAATTTTATCTTAATTTAAGCAATCGAAGAGATGTATTTTAGTTTTCAGCAAATTGCTTACTTGAATCAAGCAAATTATTATAGTTTTCAGTGAATTCTTTACTTGAATGAAGCAAATTGGTCTCAATTCAAGGAAAATGTTTTCAACAATATCTTTATCGGAAACGCCACTTTTGATGGAAAATCTGAATGACAATCAAAACATGAATACACTCGTGCAGAGTGGATAAACCATACGGAAAGAAATTTTAATTTACAGGTGGATTTTGGATCCTACTCAGATTGTTTATTGTTTTCAGAGTTGGTTCTTCAAATTCCGTACGTTTCTGATGATGTTTCCACAAAAGTACAAAATACTTTTGCATCCATCATTGTCATGTAGGACTGATTATGAATTTGAAATGTGTTCAGACTTGCTGGTTTAACATTTGATATTTGAGTTTGAACACTCTCAACCTCAGTATAAACACGTCAGATGTTTCCTTCTGACAACTTATTTTTATTGGTCTGCAGTAGCAAGTTGAAGACGGTCGCGAATTTTTCCAAAATATGCTTGATCCGAGTAGCACTTGCAATCGTACAATGCAAACCGTAAATACATGCTCATGGATAATATTCTTTTCGGGATCACTTTAGCTTTGCCGATAGGTGGAATGTCCACTTCTGCCATCACATTCCCATTTATATCTTGCAACACTTGGTAGATCCAACGATCCTTGCAACAGTGTGGTTCCCCACGCTCTGTAGAGTCACTTCAACAGAAGAATCTGTCACCAATAATCCTCAAGTTAGCACCTCTGCTTATCTTATCTCAAAACATCATTGCCTGGGTACATGTTGCCACTTTCAGCTTTGGCACCAATCTTCAATAATTTGTACGAGTGTTTCGTGAAATCTCCATCAATAAAAAAGGCCAAGGCTTCTTATGGAGTATATTTCACAGGAAATTGTCCGTCAGATTCAACTCATTTTTTAAATTTTGCAGCCAACAGTGAAATTACCTTGGATAAAATTCTTTTTCCAGACCTATAAAGAATAGTACTCGTTGTCACTATTAGCTCAGATAATGGAGAGACTTTATGGACCTGTCTTTTTATAGTACAAATTGAAAACTCTTTTACAGTTCGTCCAACTCTTGTAGAAGTTATTGAAGCAAATAAGTCAATGTCTCCTTTTGTTTAAATGTTCGCTCCTTTCTTGTTTCTATTTTCGATATATGCTAGTCGCCTTTTGCAAGATTTACACTAATTTCAAATTGAAATTTCTTAAGATTCTACCCATTTACCGACATTGCTCTGCAGATTAATTTTTATCCATAATATTACTAAATATTTGGGTCTATACTGCCAAAAATATTTAAGACCGAAAAAATTCTCGTTTAAAAACTGACATCGTACTTTCAAATGGAATAAAAAAAATATCGCAATTAGTGACAGAGATTGTTGCCATTTCACAATCATAATGAATATTTATAAAAGGGCACCCGTTTAGGGCATATTTCCTCGAAGATCGAACGTTACAATAAATTAAAATCTCGCCAATATTTAGCTTAAGTCCCTTCATTACACAGAGCGGAAATAAGCATTATAGATTTCGTTACATTTATTTTTTATAACTAAGTTTATAACTACAAAAAAGCAGTTAGTTTCTCATGCAGAGCGTGAAGACAAAGTAGTGGTTTTTATACCTAACATTCATCGAACTTCAAATGATACTTGGTTTTTAGATTTGTAGCTTATTGATATTAACATTTCTGATGACTTCAAATAAAATTTCTAAACAGTGTTTCTACTGAATCTTATATTCGCTTTATATTTTTAGTTAATGGACGGAATAAAAAATTTCTTGGCAAAAGTTTAATCTTGTTTAATGATTCTTGTTTTTTTAATGATTCTTGTTTGATAATTCTTGTTTTTTTAAAAAGAAAAGTTCTTTTTTTCAGTGTAGAAAAAAACTAAAAATTTAAAATTTAATATCATATCTAGTCAAAGATAGTACCTGAGGAAAATGAGTTGTAAGTATCTAAGTAGTAAAGTTATACAAAAAAGACCATTTTGGCTGTTAAATGAGACAACCTAGAATAAAAAGTTTGTATGGTATTAAAATCCACTCAAAGTAAGCATTCAAATGAGGTGGTGACACTGTAAGGTAAAAAATTTGTATGGAACTAAAATCCACTCAAGGTAAATTTTCAAATGAGGTAGTGACACTGCAAACTTTTTTGGCGACCCATCTTAGGCTTAGGCACATATCAAGGCTTATATCAAAGAATTTTGCCCTGAAGCGGATTATGGCAAATCGTTCGTTTACAGGTGTGAATCGCAGGACATGATACTGTAGTCCCTTGCCAACCACTAATCCGCATTCAAACTCGTACTTCTCCACGTGGCCGCTGTAGTAGATATCACAGGTTGCTTGCCGTGAGCAATACTGTTCCTTCCATAGCATTTCTTTGATTTCATTGATATCAGCTTGTAATTTTGCAAGATATCTATAAGTTGGATATCTACCTTCTCAATTTAAGGTTCGGACGTTTTAAGTGTATATCCGTAAATCATTAGCAGCTTATCGCTTTTCTTTCTTTACTTCTTACTTAAAATGAGACCCCAGAAGAGACGAAGTACTTTAAGCATGACAGATGGCTTGCAAGTCATAGTAGTCTAAAATTTGAATTTAATTTAATTTAACTTATGTGACAAAAATATTTTCCTTTTTGGAAGTGGACCAAATTGCCAGAAAAATACAAATCTTCTGTCATCGCCTATGATATTTAATAATAAGCCCTCGCCGATCATATTAATTTCTCAATGTCTCATTTCTTAAATCATCCCAAAAGTTTTCTTCGGAGAGATGAAATTAATATTAAATTATGACTTTTGGGGGTTTCTTGATACCTTTGTCATCGACAAATCAACATCAAATTCGAGTTTCTAAAATTTAATTTTCGTTATCTGCGACCTCAGAACCCCCATGATGAATCATAACTATCATAGAATTTCATTCATTTTGCAGCTCCTGCACTTTGGTCTGAGGACATATAAAACATGCTGCATTTTTTTTTTAATTTAATTTCGAATAAAATAGTACCTTTCCTTGTAGTATTTTCTTTGATGCAAGGAAATGTTTGCCTTAAATTATGCCAAATTGTGGCCACATTTTAACGGACGCTAAATTTTGAGGGGTTCGTGTTCGTCTTGGAAGAAACTGCTGCTGGAACCCATGGAATAAAGAAGAAAACCCTTAACGCTGTAGAACAGTTTTAACTGTCAGATTTTATTGCCAAGACGTGTGATTCCAGAGGCACTTTTATGTGAGTACTCAGGAGATGTTAGGATGTGCCGTGTAAGGATGCGTGTAATTTTATAGTTTCCTGTTGCTGTTGCGAGACAACCCCCAATGATTCCCAACCAGAATGCGGTGGTGTGGTTGTGCTGATGTGCGTTTTAGTGCATTTTCGCGTAGCTTTGCAAATTTTATGTTCCTTTTGCTCAACTTTTCGTCCATTCTATTTTGGTCCTTACAACAACATTGAGTGAATTTTAAGCATATTTTACGAGCTTATTTTTCCTCGCCATACATTTTTAGCTTAAGACAATTTGTGCAATTTATGTTTGTTGATACTGTTGTTGTTGTTGTTGTTGCTTGAACGCATCCTGTTTCGATATTATATGCGTATGAGTACAAACACACATGTGAATTAATATGTGTAGGTGTAATTTTATGGCTTTCTGTCAGGTGACATTCTTAAATTGCAGTGTTGCATGCTTGGATAGCAGGTGGGGGCTGTTGTTATGGGCAGAATTTTCCTATGAACAGACTTCAGTCTATTTTATCTTCAAAGAAGCAAGAGAGATTTTTTTTGCAAATATGAACTAAGGGTTTCAGGTATTATACGAGTATCTATTCAGTCAAATCTGCCTTGGTTCGAAATGAGGTAATATTTTAGAGGGAAAGCAGGGGGCAATCACGTGAAGCGTGTATAGGATGTTTTAAGCGTGGCGGGAAGACGCAGAAACATATTAATTAAAATCTGAGGTAAGTGTTATGCCTTTATCTCAGTTAATTCTAGTTATAAGAAAATTCCATGCATAAACTTCTCCACCACCAACCACAGCTTTTTGTCGTAAGTATTGATGAATTTTCCATTTCAGTTGATTAGAAATGAGGAAAGAAATGCAAAAAACTTAAAGTGTGGCATATGGCTTGGCCGAGATTGCTTAGGTAAAAAAAAAATTTCCCCTACATTCGGTAAAAAATTTTTTTTTAAGTTTTTTTTTTAGATACGGTCGTACGAAGCATCTGGCAAGAGAGATGGCTTGTAATGAGTTGATTCCATATGTTTTGGAGAAAAACGATATTCCCATTCAAGTTCTCAAGCCAATTTTGGAAAAATTTATTAAAAAACTTGAACTACGCTGGAAACCTTGTCACAGAGACCGAGGGAAGTTTTTGTTAAAAAATGAAGATTGGTTGAAGCTATTTATAAAATTATACCAAACAGAAAATGACACTGCTACTCCAGGGCCTTCTGTGCAAGGGAGACCACACAAAGCGTTTGAAGAATTATGTAAGAGAAGCCAACAAATGAAAGTCAAAGAGTTGGTATCAACAACGAGAACCGAAGAACTTTCATTCGCAACCCAAGTAAGTTTGAGAAAATGTGGAAAACGAACTGCAGCCGATGTAGTTAAAGATGTTACTCAACAAAAGTCTCCTAAGCGCGCTAAGTCTTATAAACGTGCCTATATCTCAGCTCAATCTGGAGATCAAGAATTGCAGCCATTGACACCTGAAGAAGCATTAAGTTTGATTAGCTACGTAACCACCTTTTCCTATGTAACTGCTTCCACAGTGACCTAGACGAGCTCTCAAAATCTTCGGTCTACCGAATACTCATAGTGGAAAATAATTAACCCCTGGTACCCGCTGTGGTACTAATTGTGCTAATTGGCCTAAGTGTGTCTTATAAGTAGGGCTCGGATAATTATGTACGGATATGTTGCATGCCTATTTGCATATTTTTCCTATTTTCAGCCAAAGAAGAATTTTTCAGCGAAAAAGGAATACTTCGACTCAAAATGCATGTTTGTATAAAATAAACATTTTGACCAATTTCGTTAACATTTGTATTCATATTTGCTTTTATGAAGCTCCTGGTGCACCCTGTGGTCCGTTATCCTAATTTGGCAGCACTTTATTTGTAGTACTCAGCTATTATGTCTGACAGCCAGTATTTTTTAATGAAGAAAGAAAAAAACGCATGTGTGAGCGGTTTAAATTCAATTTTGTGTAATCCGTTTAGCTTCTGGGTCAACATATAAAAATTTTTAAAGTTAATCAGTAAAAAAGATTATAGCGAAACACACTTTAAATTCAGCTCCAGATGAAAGCACATTACGTCGCAAATATGTGCATATTTTGTATGGAGAAATGATTGAGAAGCTTCGTTTAAAAGCTACAGGAATATACATTTGGGTATCCTTAGATGAAACGACTGACGTCGAACAAAAAATGGTAGCCAATATCATTTTTGGAATACTAGACGACGAAAGTGTACGCAGCAAATCTCAAGGAACTGGAAAAAGTTAATGCTAACACGGTTGCAACATTTTTTACTGACTCACTATAATTTTTATGGCCTGCAGGCAAGTTTTTAAACTGAAACAAGTGACCTTACATACATGTATCTGTTTTATTAATTTTGTTTTTTATATCAAGAAGTCCAATACGAGAAAGTATTACTACTGATGCCGTTGCATACATGATCTCTGCAATGAATTCTTTACGAGTTTTGTTTCCAAAAATGTTGCACGGATTACACCGTTTAGCAGAATATATTCGCCAAGAATACCCCGAAATGAATGAATTGACATCATGTGTGAAGGCCGTCTTCGTAAAAGTATGCATATTGCACTAAGTACTATAGTGTACAAGTTTTATATTTTATGTGTGACAGTCACCGGCTCGCCGACAGCTTTTTGAAATTACAAATCCTTCAATTCCTTTGCCTCCAGAACCAATTATTACTAGATGGGGAACGTGGTTGTTTGCCTGCGAATACTATGCCGATAATTTTGAGGCTGTGAAATCAGTTGTTGATGGTTTAAAAGAAAATGATGCAGAAAGTATTCGAAAAGCAAAGAACATTTTTGTATTAGCCAATATTCTAAAACAGCTGGCTTTCATCAAAGCAAACTTTTCGTACGTCGCCAAAGGAATAAATATTTTAGAATCGAAAGGTTTTGAACTTAATGCATGCTTGGGCGTAATTGAAAATGTTCTGTCGACTTTAGGCTCAACTAAAAGAAAAAAAATTTTAGAGAAATTCGAGCGAGTTCTAACTTAGATTGGTAGAGAAGTTCTAACTCGTAATGTTGGTTCCCAATCATTTTTGAAAATAAAAGATATTTTGTATGGCGATTTAAAAACCGATGATTTTGAAGATTAAAAATAAATTGAAAAATATATCAAATATATAAATATAATAAATAAAAGTTATGTGCATAATTTTGTAGATTTTTAGCAATATTGCATATTTTTTACTTTTTAAATGCATTTTTACGAGAATATTTTAGTATTTTTTTCAGGCTATTGCATGCATAATTTGCACTTTTTTCGAGCATAACTATCCGATAAAAGACAGCCGCGTCAACAAAACTTAACCTTGGTTGGGATTTTTTTTTTCTTTTTTGTCGATTTCATCACACTGTGTTATTAAAATTTGAATTGACCAAATCTTTGATTTTCATCAGTGGGTGCGTACTGTTATGTTCACTACGGAAGCCGAACTGTTGTGGAGTCAAAATGTTATGAGTTTTAATAGGCTCAGTCAGATTATTTTTTATGATTTTTTCGAGGATCTAATTTTCGGAAGATATTAGACTGATGGAACGATATGAAAATATGAAAAGGGACAATTTGAAGTATTGTTTGGTTTTTTTTATTGGGATTGCCTTGGACTCTTTCCAGACCTGTCGAAAGTAAAATTATTGCAGATGGGTATTGATAATTAATGTGAGTTATTTAAAATCTTTTTTTCGAAAGCGCTGTTAAACATTTGTTGTTTTTACCGTCAATACCAGGCGATTTTTTTCTTTTAAATTTCTGATGAGATCAGAGACATCTGAAATATAAATCAAAATTTGATTGTTAGGTATGAATAAATGGGTTGTGCGAAATAACTCAAGTGCAATACTTACTTCGGATATTGTAACCGAATCGCTTAGGTTGCTAGAAATTTTATGATTTAAGTCAAAATATCGCATTGAATTCATTTGCGTAATATTCAATTAACAAAAGTTTGAATCAAAATACCGCATTTTTCTTGACTTGTGGCGCAGCGAGAACTATTATATATTATAATTGATACATTTTTAAGACTTTTTCCTTCAGATTTTGGTCAAGTTCCGAAAAAGGAAAGAGAAAAAGGGAATTCTCGTATTAAAATATTCAGTTTTTTCATTATGTACTGTTCATAAATACACCGAGAAAAAAAGCAACAGTAAATTTACCTAAGTCGGCTTAGGTAAAAATAATTGTATGGACATTAAAAACTTATGCTTATTTACCAAAGTAATTTATTGTTTAATACATTGCTTTGAGAGCATTTACTTCGATACTCTGCCAAAAAAAAAATGTATGATTCACCCAAGCCAAGAATATAACATTTTAACCAATAGTGTAGGTAAATCACCGAAAACTTTGACACTTTATCAAAATGGTAAGAGCAAAATTTATCACTGAACAATCGCGGTTTGTTATAGTTTTCGATTAGTTTTTGTAATGAATATGATATAGCCTACATGTTTACCCAAATTGCAATGCTTTCTGAGTGCATTTTCTTTGCATTTAATTAGATATATTTATAAGCGATCTAAATGCATATTGTTTTTCTTTGTAAATCTATGTTGTAAACTATGTAAATGTATGTATATTTACATTAAATAAAACAAGATTTCCTTAGTAAAAATTAAAATTGTTGGTTAATTTTATTTAGAAGTTTCATCTAAGTGATTGGGTAATTTTGCACAACAGCAATATACAAAATTTTACCAAAGTATAAATACATTTCATACTTGCCTTTGGAAATTTTTTTCAAAAATAATATACAGTAATTTACCTCAGTAGATGTATATTTTATACGTCTCCCTGTATATTTATTTATCAAGTTAACTTTGATAGTTCAACAAAGTCTTTTGTTAAAAACTTCAACACTATGTTCGTCAAAATAAGCAAGCACGCTCCTATAAATTGTCGAAGCTAATGTGTAAATTACAAAATACTTTACTAATTTATCATCCAAATCAATATCGGTAAGATCACAAGTAAAACTTAGGTGTTTTGCTCAAAAACTTAGGAGGCTGAAAACTGCCAAAGCCATCGTATAAATCATACTAGGTTTCTTATAGGTTTTTTTTACTAGGTTTTTTTACTAGGTTTTTTATTTTATATAAGCTTTTTTCTCGGTGTAGTTTTGTGGCGCTGCCTATTTCTGAGTTTTGTCATACATTTGACATGGTCAGTTAGGGCTTTTCTTATGATTGCTTGCAATACAATATGAGCAATGGCTTCTGTCATAACAGTGCTAAAGTTTGCTATCGTTTAGTCAATTTTCTCGTGGGACCTGATGGGGTTTTTGTTAGTACCCAGTAGCTTCCTATGTATGATTCGGGAAAATTGCCTCCCGCTGGCATAACGAAAGTTGTAAAATATTCTAGGAATTTTTACTGAAAAGAGGTCCGAGCCTTAATCATGTATAACCTGGGCGACAGATACAATATCAGGGGCGTTCGTTAGAAAAAAAGTCCAAAGTTGAAGCATGTCTTTTGATATATTCTTAAATATATCATTCTTTTCTGATTTTAAGAAAAAAATTCGCTTGGAAACTAGCAAAAAAAAAAAATCCATTTGGCTACACTGCACAGTGCACAAATCTGTGTTGCGTGAGCAAAACTGTGATCAGTGTTGCCAACTTGAAATTGCGCAAAACATGTCTAAACTAAATAACTGAAAATTCTAAAGAAATAAAAAAAAAAACAACTAACTTTTCGCACAAAGTCTTGTAAACTGAAACCAAAATAAGACGAGGAAGACGCAGGGCAAAAACAAGGTATTGAAAAATAAATCCTAGTGACGGCACATGCTGAGGCCAGAGTGGATTTGAAAATGGCACGACAAGCAGCGACTTCGAGCAGCATCGCAGTAAGCAAAAGTTGTTAATATGAGGAGAAAAACTTTGTTTTACTTTTTTATTCGTTGCAAAAAAAAAAAAAAAAAATTATGCTACAACTTGAACCATAGAAGAACGAACATTAGAAATTCGCAACGTTTTGCGTTGCCACCAAGCAGTGACAAGTGGTGGCAAGTAGTGGCATGTGGTGGGAAATGGTGGGCAATGGTGGTCGGGGTGCGAGTGTTGAGCTAGAAGTGGCAACAAAGGCGACATCTATATTAAATTATCCCATTATGCAATTTTGAGAACGTGTGCGGAATTTTTAAAATACAGCCAAACGCTATGCGTTCCGATGTATCTTCAGTTTGAAGTCGGCCCGGCTAGCAGAGCAGCTACTAGTTGGTTGAGCTGTTGTTGGTGGTATGAGTGGCAAAAATTGCATTAAAGTTGTCAAAGCGAGAATACAGCTCATAATGATGAAATTTATGAAATCATTTCAGAGAAAATCGGATTCCAGCAGAAACTGCAACAATTTTAAAGAACCGCAAAACAACAAATACAATAACCAAGAACAACCCAATAGCAGGGTTTTTTTTTATTCCTCAAAGTATAGCCAATACAGATGTGTAGTTGTGTTTCTTGCAAAATTTTATGCGTGCGTGTTGAAAATTTTTAATACTATTTTCCCCTCGTGGTGGGCGCTGCTTCAAAAGAGGGGTATATGAAAAAGTTGGCAGCTATGTTTGTTAAAATTGCCCATTGTTACCTGTTTGTAGACATTAGCAAACTCTGCACTCTAACTTTGTAAATGTGTGTTTCGTTCTCTTTGTAATTTTAGATTTTTTTTTTCTTTTTTGTCAAAAGTTTGACACGACTTTTCGCACTAAAAACAAAAAAACAACTACATGTTAAAAGTTTTTTTATTTTGCTTTGTTTCAACTTTTTTAGAGGATTTTATGTCCTTTGATTGATTTAAAAGTTTGTGTATTTGCGGCCTTACATTTGCACTTCCTCTTTAATTATGCGAAGTTGGCAATAGGATCCCAGGATGAAAATAAAACACGAGTTCTTCTCGAGTTTCTCGCAGTGTCTTTGTTCTATTTTGCGGCAAATTATTATGGTAAAGTTTTGACAAGGCTCTTTTTTGTGAACGTGTGACAACGAAGGTCCATGCACTTTCAGGGTGATAAAAGCAGTTAAACAAAGAAACAAATTCATGGCTTTTATTACTGGGAACAAACAAACAAGGTATAATTTGTCAAGAAGGATCACACAGAAGCAGATATTGGGTTTTATACGAAAGTACTAAGTGCTCTACAAAATTTTAGAGCAAGCTTTATAGCAGCTCATTATGGAAATTACTTTACTTCTAAAAGTAGTCGCTTCAACTATTATAGGCGTAAAAAGACGAACTGTTCCTTGTTTTGTGGAAACAGGAGAACTTTCTTATACAAGCATAATATAGCTATTTTTTTAGAATGGAACATCTACAACACTGTGCCAAATTTATTGATGAACGC
Source organism: Pherbina coryleti (assembly GCA_943735915.1). Lineage (NCBI taxonomy): Eukaryota > Metazoa > Arthropoda > Insecta > Diptera > Sciomyzidae > Pherbina > Pherbina coryleti. The sequence goes on from OX030950.1 coordinate 123,672,747, forward strand.
TTTACAGAAGCTTTAAAATAAAAAACAAAAATTTGTCTTACACTCAGAAAAAACACATATCTTTTTGTGACGAAAAAATCTCTATTTTTGATAATAACCATTTTCTCTTTTTCAAATAAAATTTCCTTCAAATAGAATAAATTTTCACATATTCGAAGAAATATTTCTTCATTTGTCGGAAATTAAAATATTTCAAGTCTCTAATAGTGATAAGTATTTTTCTCTTAATAAAAAATTCTCATTTATTGATAAAAATTTCTACAAAATGAAAAGTTTTCTCTATTGTAGATAAACAATTCACTATGCGAAATATTTTTTTCGATAAAAACAAATCCTTTCTCAAAAATAAAAGTCTTTTTCTCTAAGAACGGTATATTTTTCTTATATTTCTCTTTTTCATGGAAGCTTTTTACCATTTTTAGGGAATTTTTGGAATCACATTTAGAGAAAAGCATTTTCTGGAGCAAACTCTATACCATTTTTCTCTAAATATGATGCCATTTTTATCATATTCCGAGTGACTTTTTTCTGAATGTAAAAATATTGAAATAATTATTTTTCTATTTCATTTTGAATGATTTTTTAATGATATTTTTTTTTAATGTAATTAATATACTACTTAGGTGAAATGAAGGTGGATATTTATATTTTTATGGAAAATATCGCAGTTCACCCCCCACATAATGAATTAAAAAACTTGAATTTTCGAATACTTTTGCTGGTTTTATTAATTATTTGTAAGCTTTTCGTATTTATTGTAATTTAAACATTTTTTTCAAAGTTCGATTGATTTGACTAAATTTACTAGCGAGTAACGGCGCCTTTTGCAGCAATCAGATCGTTTATTCCTTTTGACATTGTTTCTACTAATTTTCGACAGTGTTGTGTCCCAGAATTTTGGTGTTATAGTGTCCCAGATATCTTGTAATCTTCTTCGAAGACTTTCAAAGGTTCTAGTCGGTCTTTTTCGCAATTTGGATTTCATCAAATGCCATATTGACTCAATTAGCGATTAATCAGGGCTATTGGCGGGCCAATCCAATATCGGTATTCGTTTTTTGCTCAGCCATTCCATCGATTTTCCTGATGTATGGCATGGTGTGCCGTCTTGTTGTAAAATATACTTATTGATGAAAGTGAATAATTTTTAAAAATATTTATGTGTTTATTTCTGTTGACAATACCATCTACGAAATTTAGATTACCAACACCTTTTGCAGAAATACATCCCCAGACCATCACAGAACCAGGTTTCTTGACTTTCTTAATGACACAATCATTACGAAGCTCTTCACCCTTTCTACGCAGCACTTTGGGTTGTGTATGGCCCATAAAAACTTCAAATCTGGCCCATAAAAAAAAACCATTTCATTTACTGTCCTTGGAAAAAATAATACATCCTGCACTTTTTTCCCACAATTTTTCTTTATTTTCGGATTTATAGCCAGCTTTTTTCATCTTTAAGATCCCCCAAAGGTGTTCAATTGTATTAGGGTCTGATGGCTGCGATGGCCATTCTAATAAATTAATGCCATTGTCCTTGAACCATCTTTTTGCCAGTTGCGAGGAGTGTTTTGGATCGTTATCTTGCATAACCTTCCATTTTAACTGCATTTTTTTCATAGGAAAACGGCAGCATTATGCTATTCAATATATTAACATAGTCTGTGGCCCACATTTTACCTTTAATCCAATATATTAGACCTACTTTCGACGAGGAAAAGCAGCTCCCTAGTATTATGCTACCACCTTCATGATTAATAATTTTAACTGTGAGCTTCGGATTATGTGTAGTATTTCTTGGGTATCTTACATGAGGCATTACATCGGATCCGCACAAATTCACCATTATTTTGTCTGATCACAACACGTTTTTCCAATTTTTTCGCATCAGATGGTTTCTTGCAAAAGCAAATCTGTTTTCTTTTTGCTCAAGTATACCACTTTTCTTGCGGAATGTGCTTCAAAATCATTTTCTATTAATCTATTTCGTATTGAGTGACTAGTTACTGGTGTATAAAAACTCTTGTATTGGTTCTTTCGATGAAAGAAATTAGTTTGTCGAACCAACAATACGTCTAACTTTGCATAGGTTGCTCCTTTTCTGCCTCGTTTTTCCTTCTTTGGTTCAAAATTAATAGCAGAATACAGGTTTTTTCTTTGTACACTTGAATAACTCTGAAATTTCACACTTGATTTTGTGTTCATTTCTAAATTTTAGGATGAATTGGCGCTCAACATCTGTGCAATGCACTCCACTTCCCATCTAAACAAAATAGGTGCAAAAGGTAGAATATCACAAAAAATTTTAAATTTTTTTCAATACTGGATCAACACTTTCTAAACGGTATTTAATTACAATTTTTAATACTTGTGTATTCAATATTATTAACAAAAGTAGAATGCGTTTCTATTTTTTGTTTTCCAATACGAAATCGAGTTCACTAATTTAAAGGTTTGTACAACTGATGTTTTTACCAAATTATACGCAAAAGCGTAAACAAAATAGAGTACCGTTATTCAACTTTTGTGTACAGTGTGTTACATTCATTGTAGTTTGCTTTAAAACTCAATTGCATTCTTCGAAATGTTAAAGTGCTTGCTATTTCTATTATTATTTCCACCACTGTACATACATACATACATACAGTGAGCGTCAAAACAAAGTGTACACTTTCTTTGTACACGAGTTATACCAAACACAGTGATTAGTCCCAAAATTTATTATGTTTTGAATTCTTATCAAAATCTCTCTTAATATAAGTATAAAGTCTTTGCAAATAATTTACTACAACAACAAAATATTTAATAATCACAAAAAAAGTCCATATTTATCGCGTCAAAACAATGTGTAGACCTGCATAGTATCCTTTGCAATTTCAAATATTTAAAACAAATTAATCTCTCTCAAATTGGTTAATTATGATGTAAGTTAATGTTTCTGCATCATTCGCCTTTGACAAAGTGAGGAAGTAAGTTGTAATAAAACTTTTTTAAAATGCGTGGTTAAACTTCTATTGAATCAAGGAAATTAGTTATAAAATTCCATAGAGCATTAAAATCACTTCGCGTAATAGCTTCAATTTTTGATATAGAGATCATAATACCATCAAGAAAATCTTTGACAATACAAAAAATTTGGATCATCAGAAAATCGACCATGGGCTGGCAGACCAAAACAACTCTGTGAAACCGCAAAACGATCAGTATTCAGAATAGTGTGAAAATATCCAACTACAAGCGCAGTGCAAAAAGCGGATGATCTTTTCATATCATCAGGAAGCATTAAACGCAAAACGTGCATTAAATGCAAATGGTCTATTTGGAAGAGTCCCTCGAAAAAAGTCCCTAGTTTATATCAGAAAAAAAAAATCAAAGGCTACGCATGGATTTTGCTAAAAAGTATGAAAATAATGAAATTTAATTTTGGAAAAACATAGTTTTCGATGACGCAGCATATTCGAAATTTTTGGAAAGAAAAAAATCTACAAAAAATATGGAGAAGAAAAACTCAGGAGTTTAATGAGCAAAATATTACTTATACAATAAAGCATGCTGGGGGCTCGGTGATGGTGTGCGAGTGTATGACGGCAAACGGAGTAGGAAATTAAACGTTTATTGACAGTGCAATGAATAAATTCGATTTCTTTAATATTTGAAATAAACGTTTGCCAGCCAGTGTTAACAAATTAGGACTGGATCGCTTGTAGATGTTTTAGCAGGAAAACGATCCGAAACATACAGCCAAGGTAGTGAAGGAATGGTTGCTGTACAAAACTCCAAAACAGCTGGATCAACTCCCACAATCACCGGACCTCAACCCGATAGAATATTTGTGGGAACTTCTGGATAGACAAATAAGAAAGAGGACGGTATCCAGCAAGGACTTACTGAAAGCCGTTTAACTTGAAGAATGGCACAAAATTTCACCAAAAGTATCAACGAAATTTGTGAAATCAATGCTAAGACGGTTGAAAGCTGTCATTTCAGCCAGAGGAAAACAAAAAAATAGTAATAGTTGGACTGAAATTCTTTTTTCTTATTTACAACTCTAAGGGCCAGTTTTTCAGTGCAGTTTAAACTCTAGTCAAATTAAACTGAGCTTAACTCACCAAAAAGGGACGTTACTACTCGGTTTAACTAAATATTGTAGCATTCGTTTAAGTTGAATTGGCTTAAATTATCATATGATGTGCTTTTTTTGTTGTAAATAATTAATATTTTTAGTTAGTAAATGATAAGAGCATAAATTATTAATTCCAAAAATACAAAAATTTTTTATAAAATTGCTTTTTAAAATATTGAAATAAAGTAAAAAGTATTAATACATATGGTGTACACTTTGTTTTGACGCTCACTGTGCATATTACACGTATGAATCCATATATTTTTTACAAATAGATTCTGAACCTTTTCTCATTCAGACACTTGAATATAATTCCAGAGAAGACCACAAGCACCCTGTTGAAACTTCAGGTAAAAAACAACAACAACTACTGATAAGCTCGCTGGCAATACAAACTGATCAAATTGAAGGCATAGCAACAAGCAAGCCAACTATAAACGAGCCAGCGGAATCAATTATGCATAATTTAAAAAAAGTGATACCAATAGCAAGAAAATATAAAGTGAAAATAAAATGTGAGCATACATTTAGGGATTTTTCCCAATAGGTTGGAGAAATCATCAACAAGAAAAAACAAAGTTTTAACTTGGCAGCGGAGGGATTCGAACCCTCGCCTCCGAGGAGACTGGTGCCTTAAACCAGCGCCTTAGACCGCTCGGCCACGCTACCTCCTATCTGTTGGATGCCATAAAACAATTAACAATTTTAGTTAAAACTATTAAAACATGAACCAACATGAAAATTCGACAATCTATGAGATATTTTTATATACATGTCGACTGAAATGCAAATGAAAACATAGAAATATTTGTGCGATGTAGCATACAACTGGTTCCATAGTGTAGCGGTTATCACGTCTGCTTTACACGCAGAAGGTCTCCAGTTCGATCCTGGATGGAACCATGAGATTATTCTTTTTTTTCTATTGTTTTAATTTATTCCAATTGAATTCTCCACTAATGCGTCTTAATTGAAAATTCCTAGCAAATCTGCCTTTGGTTAAGTCGCATTGTACAAACATTCCTGAATGAAGGCTTTTATTAAATTTGTTGAATCACCATCAGTCATCATCATATACTTTGCAAATACCTATTTGACTAAAGGTCATTGATGGTCTTTTGTACTTACTTGATTCATGCTTCTAGATTCCTTGAATCTTTTGTGTATTGTATTCCGACCCATATGTATACATATGTATGTATTTTCCCCAACTCGAACGGAACACTAAAAAGCACTTGATGCATTGCTGAGAAAAAAAACAATTAAATAGAGTGTGAATGTCAGTGCATTGTTTCATATTATTTCCAATCTTTAGAAAAAAAAAAAATGCTTTTCTGAGACCAATGTAGTAAATCCGGGATAAATGCATATTGGAAAAACCAATAAGAACTTTATGTAAACCATAGTCTTCGCCAAAGCTCTCGTTCGTTTTCAAACGATATCCGCCAATATTTGCTTTTGCTATTTTTACTTTACGTTATCATGCGTTCTTACATTTCTAACTTTGACGTGTGTATTTGTCAAAATTTAACGCCAGATTAGAAAGAATTATGTCATATTTCTATAAGTTTTTTTAATTTTTTGGCAATACTGCTTTTTTTGACTTTCTCTTTATTGGTTTCTTTTATGAAATGGTTTTAAAACAAGAGACAAATTATGTTTTTCAATGGGATTTATCAGCATCTCAATTCATATAGTGAATGTCGTAATGAGGGAACACCAATATTTAACACTTTAACTGCCACTGAGTGTATTTTGGTATCAGAAAATTCGAACAAAATATCAGAAAATGGTTTTTTTTTTATATTTCTATTTCTATTATATATCTTATTGAGGCACAACATATGTACCTCACGGCATAATGTATTCAATATTTGTGGAATTCTCAGAGATTTTACCGTTTTGATAAAGTCACTTTGTATAAGAGGTAGGCGTGGTTTTAGACCGATTTGGCTAATTTTTGAACTTGACCTTTATTTTTTAGATAAAATCTTAAATATTGAATTTCGTGATGATAGCTTGAAAATTACGGCTGCAATCATGATCACAGACAGACGGACAGACATACGGACGGACAGATGGACATGGCTAAATAATAAAATAACTGCCTCAGTTGGGCGTCCTGAACGCTCAGCATCTTTTGTGTCTGTACGACCAAGTTTTAACTCAGCATACCATCGGCAAATGGTTGCTTTTGACGGAGCAGAGTCCGAATAACACTTTCGAAGCCATTGCTCAGCTTGGACGGTATTTTTTCCCATAAAAAAAAGTGATAAATCAACACACGGAATTGCTTTGAATCCATTATTTTGAAAATATCAACAGTAGCATTTAAATCACTGCAACTTCTGAACTAAAAGTTAGATTGTCATGAAATTTTTACACGTATTGTTTGAAGGTTGGAAATATCGAAATATTACGTCGATATTTCGTTAGAGTTAGTCTCTTAGACCATGACTTATTGGACCATGTGTTAATATGTTAAAGTTTTTGATTCGCGATATAACACTGAAAGCAATGCTGACCGGTCAAGTGCTAATGTTTGTATTGCCTTGACACAGGCCCGTGCGCAGGATTTGGTCCGGAAGGGGTTTTGACTAAAAAATAAGAAATTCTAAGTATAAAGAAAACTATAAAAAAATGGATGTACAGAAAATATTATATATTGGATATAAAACTATAAGATTACTTTTTAATATTCCGAGTAAACAGGGCCGTCTTTAACCTATTGGAGGCCCTGGGCATTTAAGGACAATAGTATGTTGATTACAGAACAGCTTTTCCGACAACAATTAATTCGTTTGAAGCGAGCATTGACAGAAAAACGGACGGAATATTCGACCAGCCACGAGTCTGTAATTTTCCATCATGACAATGCTCGCGTACACGTTGCTATACCAGTTAAAAATTACCTGGAGAATAATGGCTGCGAAGTTTTACCTCAACCGCCATATTCATCAGACTTGGCGCCATCCGACTACCATTTATTTCGTTCGATGCTAACCGCCCCCACTGAAGTCCGCTTTACTTCTGAGCAAGCTATCAAAAATTGATTTGATTCGTTCTTGGCCTAAAAGGACGAAACCTTTTTCCAACGCGGAGTTCATTTGCTACCAGAAAGGTAGGAAAAAGTGATCGCAAGCGATGGACAATATTTTTAATAACATGTAAATTCATCAATTAAAAACAAGAAGAAAATTACGAGTATAAAAAGTCACATCATGAACATACATTTAACAAAACAGGCGAAAAAACGACGGTATATAATGTGCTAAATTCGATAAAATTTTCAGAACCGCACGAAAAGAAAGTTCGAGTGAAAGTGGAATCCCGGCCGACCGAATGTCATATTCGTAGGGAAAGTCTCGATCAACGAATCGGTTTACTTTGGAGGGTCGCTTTCAGTTATACGTCGCTATTCATTTGATTTTAGCACTATTCACATTTCCAAATTTTTGTTAAAATTTTTGACCAAACATGGAGAAAAAATGTTGGTTCTCATCCACCGATTTGATGAGAGTTCACATTCGTCAAATTGCCTTCAAATCTATATATTAATACGCAAACATCAAATGTTGCGGTACACTTTTTTAATATTTATAATCAAAAAAAGGGAATGAAACTTACATCATTCGAAACGTACTGTGCCACAGATGTGCCGGATAACAAAAATAACAAAACAAATTGATTATGTTATGTGATTATTACATTTTAAAATAAATGCATGCATTCTCATACTCATGGCTGTAGTTTGAGTCTCTCTGCTTTTCTTAAGCGAGAGAAATTGCGCAAAAAAAAAGAAAGAAGATTTACAAACAAATACTATTGCTGCTCTCCTCCTCTCTTTCTCTCTTTGCATGCGAAACTATGCAAAGTAGAATGCTAGACAAGTAGAATGCTAGATTAAATCAGCCACTTTAACAGAGCTATGTCAGGATACAATTACAAGGTAAGCTCATATTAAGATGGCTGCTCAATTGAGAAATTTTGCAACAACAAAGCTGTAGGACCTACAAACGTCAAACGACAAAAGCAACAACAACAATTAGAAAAACTAAAAATTACCAGCTGATTTTGACAACTAGCGCACCCTGCTTTCCAATATGAGCCTACCTTGTAATTTTATCATGAGCGGGTATGGGCACCACTACATTTAAAGCTTCTGTGTTGTTTCTGTGTTTGTTTTTTGTCTTTGATTTGTTGTTGCGTTTTGTGTTGCTACATAAGCCTTTCCTCTCAATTCTTACTCTCAGCGCTCCAAGAGCGGTCTCTGCCCATAGCCGATCATGAGCTATGTAACATTGTTGATGTTGTTGCTTTTTCTTAATTTTTCTCTCTTCGATAGCCTCATGACTAAAATAGCCAATATATTCATACCGTTCCGATACTGCGGAGAGAGCTGCTGCAAGAACCGAAATCCATCAATCATTCAACGGCATTGCATAGAATTATTACTTGGAGTGTATATGAGGCACGACAAATATGATAAAACAAAAATTATACTGCTAGGAAAAATTGAATTTTACAACAATAAAAAATTAATTTCATCAAAGTGTCTCTCAGGGAACCCCTTGATTAAAATAACTAGAATGCACTAAATGCAAAAGCTAAACAAAAAAATTAAAATAAAATTAAAATAAGGACAACTATTAGAACAAGGATTATAATAAGGATTAGAAAAAGGATAATAACAAAGATTTGCACAAATACTAGGACCAGAAATAAGATAAGGAGTAGGACAAAGATTAGAGTATAGAATTGGACAAGTATTTAGACAAGAGTTCTGCCAAGAATTGGGAAGATGAATTCGACAAGGACAAAAAAAATTGAGACATACCTAAAACAATGGGGTAAGATTGGGAAAGTATAATGACAAGCAATAGAACAAAGATAAGTACAATAAGAAGAAAGGATTTGAACAAGAATAAGGTCAGAGCTTTGGACATGAATTAAAACAAGAATTTGGACCGGAAGTATGTCAATTATTAGAACACATATAAGAATAAGAATATGAATAAAGACAAGTCAAAATCTAGTGATGCGTCCACGATAAAGCCATCTCCTTTTCAACATTGTCAAGCGTTTTTCAATAAAAAAAAATTAGAGAAAAATCGATATTGTTATGGTCGAATTTCGCCCACGGGCGATACTAGTCCATATAAATTTCTGTTTGTCAAATCGTTGGATGGTTCGATTTGATAAGCGATTTGATGAAAGTCGGTTATCGGTTATTGGTTAGTGATATGTAGGAACTAGGGGGCCCCATCGATCACGGGGCCCTGGGCACTTTCCCAGAGTGCCCAATTGGAAAAAGGGGCCTGCGAGGAAATACAAAACTATACAAAACTATTCCATCAATAAATTAATGCGTCGAGGTACAGAAAAAAAACCGTCCAATACTGCATTTACAAGAACTTCAACGTCCCGATGGATATTAAGTGCAGCCAATCCGTTCAGCTGATTTTCGCTCATAATATAACGCAAGTAGATAATTTTTTAACCGGCGTTATGTTGAAAAAGAGCGTTCGTTCGATGATGTCGTTACTGGTAACGCAGCCATTACCAGCACGATTTGGTGAACATTTGAAAAAGCAATTGTATTGCAGATGTCAAGAGCTTCGATAGGGCTGTTCATATTTTTATCAAAAATCCGTCTTCGCCAAAGTTTCACTTCATTGATCTATACTTCGAAAGAATCGTCATGCAAAATCATGGAGTATTTCTCATATAATTGGTTGCAGGCTTCTTCATCTAGGGTTGAAAGTTTTGTTGGAATAAGACATCTAAAATTCTATAATATTCCACACTGCCCGACACTGTTTTAAAACTACTTATCCTATAAAATAACGTTACAGCAGTTGAGTTAATTTTCAATAGAGTTGCCATGTTTAATTTAAATTTTGATAGGGAAGCCTCAATGATGAAGCATTATAATAAAAATAATTTTGCTTCATGGAAATTTTTCATAATCAGACAGTTCTGTGGATTTCAAAAGTATAGTTCGAAACCCTCCTGGGGGATGGGGGTTTGAACCCCAAAAACCCAAAAGTATTTTGTACTTTATCGGTCAGCGTTACTAGTGGTTTTTATTCGTTTTTTTACTAGTTTTTATTCGTAAATAGAATTCAGCAATTTAAATGGGGAAAACTTATATTTTTGATAAGTTGGATCAGATCAATAAGAAATAAAAAAGAAATTTTGGATTCGTCACTCACCTCGAAGACCGTTTTTTAAGCACCGTGGAATATTATCGAATTTTAGATGTCTTTTTCCATCTTTCAATGTCTTATCCATACTGTTGCGCTGCTCTTTGCTTTTTTTTCTTATACAGGGTTTTCCAATAGGGACTTGACAACCGTGAATTAAGTTTCTGAACGCACCCTTTCACTAATCATCGAACTGTCACTGTAAATTTATTCAGTAAACTCAACTTTTTCATCATGTTAAAGTACACGAACGAACAACATCTGCAAATTTTAAAAATTGACTACTGAACTTTGGAGTCGGTGATCGCAACTTTAAGAGCGTTAACTGCAATGCTCAATGGGTTCGTCAATAAGCAAAATATGCGTTATCGGTCGGGGGTGGAAATAAAGTAGTTTTTGGGCGAGATGTGAACAAATTTTTAAGAAGTTTAATTTTGTGATAAAAAAATTGATTTAAAAGGGTTTACTAGATGAATATGACTTCAAAAGTCCAAAAGCTCTGAGAAGAAAATATGGTGCAAGCTAAGCCCTTTTTAACGGTATATCATTTTTTGAAATCGGACACAAAATGCATAAGTTATGGAAAAAATACCATTTTGGCGATTTGTCTCGAGTTGTCTCGAGGTCATCTTTAAAATAAGGGGTGCACTTTTCAAACATTTTTTGTGGTTTGGAGACCGACCCACTCTAATGTACAATGCACATTGTACACATTGAATCGGGAGGAGAATATTTTGAATAAAAACACCGAAAAATAAACAGAAATCGTATTTTAACTATGTTTTCTAGAGCCTGTATGGGATATTATTCGTCATACTGCGTATATCTGTGTTCATAAATAAAAACAGCTCGGATAAGCAAGTAGGATATCAATATTTTGAAGAATCTAACTTCAAAATTTTCAATCGCCTACGAAAGCTTTATTGAGTTTTGTGTCATTACTTTGGTTTAGTTCATGTTAGTAGCTTTAAATGTTGTATATACATATGTACAGGGTGGGCCAAATACAAGTTTTTTTTAAATTGCAATAATATAAACAAAATTGAATTTTTTCCATGTATTATGGCTTTATTAGTAAGAGCAAACATTCCCATTAATTATGGAACACAACGTCGTTCAAGTGGTTGCCTCGGCTGGCTTCGCAGTATCGCATTCTGTCACTCCAATTTTCCAAGACCTTGTTGATGGTTTCGAACTATACCTCACGGATTGCTTGTATGATATTGGTTTTAACTGTTTGAATCGTTTCCGGGTTATTGGCATAACTTCGGTTCTTCATGGTTCCTCACAAAAATAAATTCCAAAGGGGTCAAATCGCAGCTCCGAGGTGGCCAATTGACATCGCCAAGACGGCCGATAACACGATTTGGTGCGCAAAAGATCGATTGTGGCATGGGCTGTGTGGCATAGCGCGCCATCCTGCATGAATCAGAGGTCGTCCAAATTCATGTCTTCAATTTCAGTAAGAAAAAAGTCGGTTAGCATGGGAGGGAGCCTGAATGTTGTCCAATAGCATACCAGTCTCACCAACTGTTTGCACAAACTTGTGTTCAGCAGGCGCTGCGTGCTTCATTTTGGCCAAAACTTCTCTTCGAACAACGCAATGTTTGGGCTTTGGAAATACGTTTCCAATATTTCCTAACATTGTTCAAGCGTAAAGCGACTCATTTCTTTCCGCGGAGGTATGATACTGACTTTATGTCAAGACTTCTAGCGGGAAACAGCTGTCAGTGTCAAAATAACATATGATTTAAAAAGAAACCACTAGATGGCCCACCCTTAATATATGAAAAGATACACTCAAGAAATATATCTACATCGAGAAAAAAGCTAATGCAAAATTAACAAAAAACCTAGTATAATTTATAAGATGTCTTTGGCAGTTTTTAACCTTCTAAGTTCTTCGTTAAAACATTAAAGTTTTACATGTTTAACTTACCTATATTGATTTGGATAAATTAACTAAGTATTTGGACAGTGGCTTGGACAGTTTATATTAGAGTACTTGCTTAATCTGACGAACATAGTGTTCAAACGCATACCATTTTGATAGTTTCAAAATTTTAGATGGTTTACCTACACTATTGGTTAATATGTTATATACGTGGCTTGGGTGAATCAAATTTTTTTTTTTCGGCAGGGTATAGAACTGTGTGCATTCAAAGCAATGTATAAAATGATATATTACTTTGGTGAATAAGCTTAAGTTTTTAATTTCGTAATTTAGTAACATAAAAATTCAGTTCTGACCAAAGTTGACTTAAGCGATTATTGCTTGTGGACACAGATCTATTGAAAAGTTCAAAGAAGACTATTTCGTTGTTATTTTTATAGTTCTATCAGACCATATTCTTTATACATACAGTGTTGTGCATATCAAAAGCAGCCAAAAAAAAGCCTTTGTCAATTATACCTAGAAACTTTTCCGTTTTTACTAAAATTCTAGTTTGATATATTTTTTTTTATAATCATTAAAACACAAATTGTTAAAAAATAATTCAAAAGTTTTTATTACTGCAGGCTTTTAAATTTTTTTATAATAAATAAAGTTCAAAGTAGAAATGCATAATTAAAGCAACTTAAACTCAAGAAATTTAAATTGATTGAAAATACAGGTTATAGGGTTAATATTTGGAAAAATAACCTTTATTTTAATAACCGCAACACATCTGCGTGGCATTGAAGCTATAAAGGTTGACAATTATAGTTTGTGATATGCCTTGCCACTGCAGCGTCAGTGTCTCAACGAGTGCAGCTTTATAAGAAAACCTTTGCCCACCGACTCGTCGCTGGATTCCGAATAGATTTTCTATTGGATTAAGATCAGGCGATTGAGCTGGTCAATCCAATACCTGAATCCCTTTTGCGCAAATTCACGTCTTAACGATCATTGCGGTGTGCTTAGGGTCGTTGTCATGCTGAAATATCCACCTGGTTGGCATTTCTCGCTCAGAAAATAGGAACATGACTGCCTCTAAAATGGCTTTATAAATAAATCGGTCCATTTTTTGGGTAATTTCATAAACTGGATATTGTCCAAATCTAGAAAAACAAGCCCAGAACATAGCCGAGCCGCCTTCATGCTCAACTGTGACCTGACAGTTTTGAGGTTTAAGACTGTCACCTTTTCGCCGATGTACTGTGGCCATGCCATCGCTGGTAAAGAGATTAAATCTGGACTCGTCATTAAAAAGAACTGTCTTCCATTTGTCGTCAGACCAATTTAATGAGTTCTTGTAGAATTTAATTGGGAATTAAAATTTTTTATTTGATTTAAGCCAAAAGAGATTATGTCTTAAAAGCAAACCTTCGTTCTAATTTTTTCTTTTGTAAGCAATGGCTTCTTCGCTGGTCTGCAACTTCTTAAGTCAGCTTCCAAAGCATGTCGGCGAACAGTACTCGAGTCTACGTTTAAATTTAGTTGATTAACAAAAGACTAAGATGATAAAAAAGGATATTTTTGAAAAGGTAGGATTACATGTCGGTCCTCTCCCTGTGTTTTTTTAAGCTTCGGACCACCCAAGTGAAGTGTTTTCACAGCTTTTTTAGTCTCAAACTTTTTTATAAGACGTGATGTTATTGATTTATTTATTTTGTACATTTTGATAAAGAAATTAACTTTATTGATTCCTTACTGAGTATGGATTTAACACAGATTAATTATTTTGTTAATAGTTTAAATAGAATTTTAGACTTAGTTTTTCTTTCTGTCAATATCAAATATGTAATTTCAGAATGTTCCTTTCCGATCTCTCTGGCGGGAGTACATCATGTTCCGCTTATCCTTTACGTGGATTTTTATGAATTCATTGATAATGAACGTAGTTTGCTTAAACCATTTAATTTCAAGTTATGTAATTTTGATTATTTAAGTGAGTGTATCGATTATGTAAATTGGAATGAACTTTTTGATGGAAAGAACGTCGCAGCCTGTTTTGAAATTTTTAAATCCACGTTAAATAATGTTTGTGACTCAAATATTCCACGGTTATCGATGAACAATCATAAGTTGCCCTGGTATACTAAAGGGTTAAAAAAACTGAAAAACTTACGAAATAAGTTTCTAAAGCTATTTAAGTCTACAAATATTGATGAGCACAAATTGAAGTACATGCACTATAGTAGGGAATTTAATTTCTTAAACAAATTTCTCTATAAGCAATATATTTCGAGTGTTGAGAACAATATAAAGTCAAATTCCAAATCATTTTGGAATTTTATACAATCTAAAAAAGGTGGTTCCAATATTCCCACTGCTATGACGTACAATGGCTTGAGATCTTCTTCGATTACAGACACGGTTAACCTTTTTGCGACTTTTTTTAAAGCAAATTATAATTATGACACACTAAGTTTTGATGAACCGCTTTTGACTCGCAATATTGACACAATTTCTGACATTGGTTGTCTGACAATTTCTCCACATGAAGTTTTTCTTGCATGTTTGGCTATGAAAAGTTCTGTCAAGCTGGACATTGATGGCATCTCATCAATTTTGTTCAAAAACTGCGCGCATGCCTTATCCTTTCCACTCTGTAAGATTTTCAATAAATCGTTATCAACTGGGTCATTTATTGACTCTTGGAAAATAGCTTTAATTACCCCAGTTTTTAAAAGTGGTTCGAAATCGGAAGTATCTAATTACAGGCCTATTTCTAAGCTTTCAAATGTGTCCAAGATCTTTGAAAACATAATTAAAGATAAACTATTTTTTCTTGTTAAGCGTCACATTTGCCCTCAGCAACATGGTTTTATGGCTGGCAGATCCACTATAACAAATATGGCTCTTTTTTCCGATTTTTGCATATCGTCGATTGCTTTGGGTAATAAAGTTGATGTTCTTTACACTGACTTTACGAAGGCTTTTGACAAGTTGCCTCACAATTTATTAATTGCCAAGTTGGCTAAATTTGGTTTCCATTCCCAATTTTTGAACTGGGTTAAGTCCTATTTGACTTCCCGGACTTGTTATGTCTCCATAAACAATGTTCAATCATTCAAATTTATAGCTACCTCTGGAGTCCCTCAAGGGAGTATACTTGGACCCTTATTTTTTATTTTATACATAAATGACATCAATAAATGTTTCAGTAATTCAAAATTTTTATTATACGCCGATGACCTTAAAATTTTTAAGGAAGTTTGCTGTTTGGCTGATGTTTCTGCCCTGCAAGCTGATCTCAATAGTGTTTTTATTGGTGTTCTTTAAATGGTTTACCATTAAATATCAATAAATGCTTTCATCTATCCTTCTTTAAGGCAAGAAATGCTTTGATCTCTGGTTATTTTCTTGGTGATTCCCCATTAAAATCAGTTGATACTATTCGTGATCTTGGGGTTATTTTTGATTCGAAGTTTACCTTTAATGATCATTTAAATTTTATAATTCCGAAAGCTTACTCCTTGCTCGCGTTTATTCGCAGAAATAGTGCTGGATTTCGAGATCCCCACACCTTTAAGTGTCTCTACAATTGCTTTGTTAGATCGAGGCTAGAATATGCGGCTATTATATGGAACCCTTTTTATGCTTGTCATTCATTGCGCTTAGAGCGAATTCAAAAGTCTTTTACAAAATTTGCGTTGCATACGTGGAACTCGGCTGACTTTAAACCCGCATATAATGCTAGGTGCTTGCTACTAGGTCTTAAAACTTTAGAAACAAGAAGAAAGATAAGTTCTCTGATCTTCATATATGATATCATATCAGGTCATATTGATTGTCCATCTCTTCTTAAAATGATTTCGTTTAATGTTCCTTCTAGACAGCTGCGGCGTTTTAATATATTTTTTATAAAATATCAGAAAACAAATTATGCTAAAAATGAGCCTATAACTAGAGCTTTAACATTATTTAATGAATTGTCTATAAATTCTAGCTTAGATTTCTCTTTACCAAAAGATGTATTTAAGAATTATGTAATAAGCTTATTTCTATTATAATCTAATTTTTGTATAATAACTTTAAGTGTAAATGTTAACTGCTGGTCTGTAAGGAATAATTTTCCGAAGACTGAAATAAAGAAACTAAAAAAAAAAAAAATTAGTGATGCTACTAATTTATACTCATCAATTATTGCTGTTTAAAGGACTCTGGGTATTTATCACGTGAAATGACGTTTTGATAATTTCAAATGTCTTCTTCACACAAAGAATTATTTTCAACTGTAATAACTAAGCAAAAAATTAAAAATATAACCGACATTTACCGTTAATCGGAGCAAAAATTATCTGACTTAAGTAAGTTGCTTTTGTTATGCACAGTCAGTGTTGCCAGATGCCTTTCACCATTTACTCCTAGATTGGATTTCAAATCCCAAAAACATACAAAAATACAGTTGTAAATAACTTAACATTTATTGAGTTAAAACTTCAGCTTCAAGGGGCAGCTGAAGAGTAGCGCAACTGCAATGCAAATTGCTAATGTGTTCCTACACTGAGAAAATTGAACGCCTGAAAATCAAAGAAAAAAAGTTGTTAAAAGACTGTAACCAAAATATCTTTGCTACAAAGAAAAGATCGTTGCACTAATGATTTATTCTTTAACTAAGCAACTGCTGCATCTTTGAAACAAAAGACTGAAGTTCTTTGAAGCTAAATCAATCAAAAAATATTTGCCGTAAAGATAAATTATTTACTATAACGATTTTATTCTTTGTTAACAAGAATTTGTTTACAAAGAAAAAAGTACGCAAAATCAACAAATTTTCTTTGTTTTCTTGAAGCTAAGCATCGTTGTTTCAAAGACAAAGTCTATAACTTTAAAGAATTTTTTCTACAACATCTTATTTTTCTTAAAAATACACACGCTTATAGTTCGCAGTTACTTTGTGGGCAATATGTACTATATAAGGCAATTGATGTATTAATATGTATGAGTTGTAATTAGCACTAAATTAAATCGTATAGGTTAAGGGTCAAGGGGAAGGGGAGGGGGTGGGAAGGAGAGTGGAGAATGGGTGAATAATAGAAACAAAAAGGCGGACATAAGAAGATAGTATTAAGGAAATCGACTTTTTTAAAGACGTACATCTGTCACAAGAATTTAAGTCTTTGATATTAAGTATATTTTTCATGGGAATTTAACAATCTTTGTGCCTTTGCCGTAAGGATGTTTTATCTTTGTGTACAATCTAACCAATAAAAGTCTTTGTGAAAAAGTGTATTTTCTTTGGTTCTACGATTTTTTCCCTGAGTGTATGTATTTAACCCTGCAGTAGTCGCGAGGATTACATATGTAATCCGGTCATGCAAAATTATGAATTTCACAATTGTCTGCAATCGATATTCATTGATTTTACATACTATAAGAGTTATGTTTATGTTGTTTTTTTAAATAAATATAATATAAAATAAAGTAATAATAAAAATTAAAACAAATAACTAAGCATTTTTAAATTGTCATCTCTTATTTTAAACTTTAAAAAACGGATTACATATGTAATCCGCGCGACCACTCTCGTCACATTAATGTACGCGACTACTGCAGGGTTAAAGGGCTGAGCTGTTGGACGTCTTCAACAAGCTCAGGAAGTTGCTTTGTAGCTTTCAATTGTCCAAGCTGAAATTGGCCTTAAAATTTAGTTTTACCTTTGAAAGCAGGCTTGGTCTCCCATTTATTTGTATATTTTTGGGGATACCTTAGGTCTGTTCCCGTACTTGCAAGTTTGTGAAAACTTTCGAAAACTTGCACAAGTTTTTACTAAATTGCGTTCCCATACACCAAAAACTTGCAAAAGAGAGCGACAATGAGAGAGTAAAACATTTCCCCTCCTTGCGATAAGTTGCAAGTTTCTGCTACACAAATTTCGTGTAGTAAAAACTTGCAAGTTGTCATGTGTTGGCAGAAATGTCAAAATTTGCGCTAGAATAAAAAAAAAAACAGGCCGACAAGTGTATCAAGTAAATATTTGCGCTAAAAATGAGAAATTAAAAGACAAATATTCAAATTAATTGTTTGCCAGGCACATATAGCATATATATTAAATCAATTAGTACAGCTAATTTGTCAGATATTGTCGAAATCTTCAAAAATATTTTTTCGTTTAATTCACCAAATGTTTGTCCAACATATGTTTGATCAAAAGTTGCAAGTTTCCGTACTTTTGAGCATTTTTATTGCTCAGAGACAATTTTTATGCTTACTCTCTTGAATTTTGCAACTTGCAAGTTTTTGCTACAAAAGTACAGGAACAGAACTCTTTTCTTTTCGTCAGTTTTTCCCATACTTTCTTTGTTTTTAATATTTACCCAGAGTTGCAAGTTAAGCGCGAAGCGAGTTTGAAGTGAAGTGGGAAATGATTGGTAATTTATTTGAAGTGTTGCCAATTCAGCTGTTTTTTTAAAGTGTTGCTGAAATCGCTTTTTACACAATATGGAGGAAAAAGTATTTTTTCTACATTTTTTGCATAGCTTTAAGGTAATGTAATTAATCTTTATTTCCAAAGGTAAACTTTCCAAATACCCCTAAAAAAACCCCTAGAAAATTTGAAGTCACCATAAAAAACCCCTAAAGATTTATTACCCCTAAAATTTCTCAAACCAGTTAAAAAACCCCTAAATATAGGAGGAATTCCCCTTTTTAATCTGGCAACATTGTGCACAGCCAAAAATCGATCTTTCCGTATACTGCCTCATTGCTGAAAAACTGTTACTTTTTACTTCATTTTTTTTATGCGATATTGAGCGCAATACATGATTAAGTAAAAATAACTATTTTAATTTTGGGGAGAGAAGTAAGACGATAAAAAAATATGAAGAAGCTTGCTACGCCAATTTTGGTTACTTTTGATATGCACAACACTGTATGTACATTTTGCATCATAGCATGATTGTAATTTTTGAGCGACAAATAGCTCACTCTCCTTTTTCTGTACTTTGCGTTTTTACAATAATCACGACTTTAATTACCGTTATTGCGTATTTTAAATGTTTCAAACGCATTTTCCTCAATTGCATTTCGAGCATTTATTTATTTTCCAGGCAGTTGGCATTATTATGCCGATTATCGTGTCTCGTGTACGCTTGGACAGAGTGCTGTTTAAGCTGCCGTGGAATGTTCGATCGGCTAGAATGTTTTTCCGCCTGTTCATCTCCGCTGTTGGCCTTTTAAATAGCTGAATTTCTCTCGAGTCTATTATATGACGATTTTACTTCGGTGCTTATTGTACGTGATTATTTTCACTTAACCACAATTTAATATGCTTCGCGGTGTTGCCACATCGAGTTATTTTTCAGCGTTTTTGTTTAACAATTGCCAGGAATTTTATACAAGCTAAAACCAAACATTTCACTAGTGCATGAAACTTTAATAACATGTAATTTTTTGTTATTTTTATATTGAAAATAATAACAACAAAAATAACAATAACATCAACATGCTGTAAATGTTGCACCTTCTGCGCTCATTTGAATTCTGCAAATCCTCGAAAATATTACATTTCGTTGTCAACCCCCTCCAGTCTTGCGGTTGCATAGATGGCGCTGTTGGCTGCTGCTTCTTGGGTTGTTTTAATGAAACCACAGTCGCAGTCATTGTTGTTGTTTTTGTTGTTCGTTTTGGCCTTTCGTGGTCGTTGGTGGGTTGCAAGTCGAGTCAACATTTTGTTTCATTTTCTAATTCCGTTGCGGCAAATATTTTATTTTTCCCTTATTCTGCGTATATAAATCTACTAGGAGTGAGCAAAATTCTAAGACCAAAATGTAGACTTGGAGCTGACACTGGCTGAGGCAATAGACGAACGTGTTTCAATATAATAGTGCAGCGCACAGTGGTGTGGATTGAGCAATCGTGAAAAAATAAAATTTCTCAATTATATCATAAAATGGTCTGTTGAAATCTGTTGACGATCTGGGTTTCTTAGGCCTGAAAGATCTTTGACCAAGCCTCTGTTATCGTATTTGTAACTAGCTGTTACATGGGGCTTTGCCTGCAATACGGTCGAGTGATATCAGGTTAAAATTTTTAGAGAAGCAAGAAGTAACCAAAATCTTAAAATCGTCGAAATAGTAAATGATTCAGTTATAAATTCGAAGTTTTAACTTTGAACTGGTAAAACATAAAAAAGTTGTTTGAGCTTCATGATATAAAAAATTATAAAATAACTAATTATAAAGTTATATTTCAATCTTCTGAATATACGAGTAACTCAGAAATATTGAAATCAATTTTTGTTCAAAGCAGCTGAGCCACTTTTGTTTAACTGTGTTTTTCAATCTTGAGGATTGGCTGCACAGTTGTTACTTGAAATTAAAATATGTGACCAAAATTAAAAATTAAAGTGACCAAATGCAGTCAAAAGTGACCATATCATTATAAATTTGAAAATGTAGTACATGCACACAAAATTATAATTTGCTATATTTTTTTAATTTATGTATAGGGTGTTTTTTTTAGGGGTTTGTTTTTCGAATAGAGATAAAACACAAGAAAATCGTTTTAATGTCCATCAATTTCACTTTATTGGAAGGATAATTTTATGCCATTAATGTTTAAATATGATTTCGGGCATGTGGCCGCCGCGGCTGGCTCGAATAAAGCCAATTCTACAGGTCCAATTTTCAACCACTTTTTCGAGCATATGGGGCCGTATGTCGGCAATAACGCCACGAATGTTGGCCTCCAAGTCCCCTAACGTTTCTGGTTTGTTGGCGTAGACGAGCGACTTCACATATCCCCAAAGAAAATAATCCAATGGTGTCAAATCACACGATCTTGGTGGCCAATTGACAGGTCCATTCCGCGAAATTATGCGCTCATCGAATGTTTCCTTCAATAAATCGATTGTGACGTGCGCTGTGTGGTATGTAGCGCCGTCTTGTTGGAACCACAACTCATCCACATTCATGCCATCCAATTCGGGAACAAAATAGTCGGTTATCATGGCTCTATACCGGTCTCCATTAACGGTAACTGACTCTTCAGCATTATTTCGGAAGAAGTATGGCCCAATGACTCCACCAGCCCATAGAGCACACCAAACAGTCAGTTTTTGTGGATGTAATGGCGTCTCAAGGATCTCATGTGGATTCTCTTCACTCCAAATGCGGCAATTTTGCTTGTTGACGTAGCCATTCAACCAAAAATGAGCCTCATCACTGAACAAAATTTTGCGATGAAATTCAGCATCGAGATCAATCTCATTTTCGGCCCATTTGCAAGCGTTGTTCTTTTGTCAACCTGTTCATGATGAAATGGCAAACCAAACTGAACATAAATGACATTAGAGTCGCCAGATTTGACCACAAAATGCCAGTTTTATCTCTATTCGAAAAACAAACCCCTAAAAAAACACCCTTTATGTACAGTTCATGCAATGGCGTAGATAGGGGGCATAGATCCCCCTTCGATATAATTTTTTGCACAAGTTCACAAAATAGTCTAAAGTGAAGATGGTAGAAGAAATTAATTATGTGGGCTACGCCTTAAAATTATAAATTTTATCTTCTAGCAAAATTTGAAGACTCGCTGTTCAATATTTTCATACAATACAAATGGTTGGTTGCATATTTCTGGCTGTATTGCTTGCACATTTGCATTCCTGGTGTATTGTTTGCTAAAGGTGGTGGACAAAGGTCTCAACCATTGCAAGCACTTGTCAGAATAAATTTCGACAACTGGAAGAAGGCAATATTGGTCTTTTCTCAAGGTTCTTAGTCTAGACGCATATTAGTGTTTTTTTTTTCTCTGAAATTAAATTTTTAATATATTTACTAATTAAATAGATGTCAAAATGTCTGCTCAATAAGGAGTTTCTTATTGTTATATTATGCTATAATTGGTGCCTGATTTTTATACGAAGGCCTATTGCAAACGTTTTGCGATTGTGCATGAATCAAATGGCAGACACATTTTACGCGAAAATTTTCTAAAATTTGCACCGGCAGTTTCGAACACAGGTTAAGTTTTTTACTTTTTTTTTAGACACATCGTAAACCTAACCTGGATGCTTCATTCGTGATCGGTCAAGGATACGACGGAGCAAGCAATGTGTCTGGCAGAGTCTCTCTACTAAACACGAAGATATACTTAAAATATACTAAAGGATTTTCATCCCTCTTTTAACCTTCATCGGTCGCTTATTTCGAGAAACGAATAAGTTCTTTGTGTGTACATTTTACACACTTTTTCAAGAACCATATTTTCATCGATGAATGAAATGAATACGATCTTGTCGTTTAAAATTATTTATTATTCATTATTTTATATATTTTTTAAGAAAAAAAGATTTTTTAAAATACCAATCAAAATTCTATCTCGATTTGATGAACTTATATTCAAGAAATATCAGCTTGAAGTTGAAAAGTGTGTGTAAAATTTACACAAGGGACCGATTAAGGTTAAGTTACAGAAATTGACAAGTAAGCTGAAGAATTTAAAAAACCGTTGACTTTAACAGTAAATTTCTTGACGTTAGTTCTTCTAAAGTTTTTAAAGGGTTGGAAATGTGGACGTTATATCTGAATCATAGAGGATCATTTTTTAAACATATACGTGCTATTAAAAATTGTAGCTGCCAGTGTCAACAAGCACGCCTGAGGGTACCATTTCGGCTTTGAAGAGGATAAAAATAATCTAAAGAAGATAAAAACAATATATTTCTTTATTAATAAAATATTTGTAATAACTTATATTTTACCAATTGTTGATGGTGGATTTAATGGTTTGACAGCACTGGCGATTCATCGAGAAATAGTTATATCGGCTGAAGACAATCCAAGCCAGCTGAATTTTTTGCTTTAAAAACATTAATAAAAAATATAAAAATAAAAGTTCAACTTTTTTTCGATTTTTACAAATGTTTTCTTTTGTGTATGTTTGGCACGAAAATAAATTTTATCCCCTCCCATTGCAAAAAGCTATCTACGCCACTAAGTAAATGCATTTCATTTTTGAGAACATCAAATTCTTTTTTATTTCTTTATAAATTTCATTTCTTTATAAAAAGTAGAAAAAAATTACCAGATGTAGAAAAAAATGGCCAAGCGACCAAATGAAACAAAAATTACCAAATTTGGACACAAATGACCAAAGTGGCAACCGTGATTGGCTGGCGTGGCAAATCTTATATTTAAAAGAGACTGACGTCCGTGAGTGCACGCATAAGTCGAGAACGGGTCGTTCGATTGTTACAATTTTGAGCTTGATGGATTTGTATTGACTCAAGGAAGGACACTATGTAAGATAATCCCGGAAAATTTCCAGGAAAAGTGGAAATCGGAGAAAATTTGTTCGAAACCAGATTGCTTTGCACATCGACTTTGAAATTTGTTGACAATTCAAAAAAATAATCAACCGATCAATGTCATTTTCATTTCGTCATTTCAATTAAAATTTTGTGAACGATAACTTCAAGTTTGAAGATTGACCACACCTCCTTTTACCGACCACATATCAATAAAAATTCTATATATTAGAAAGTTTTGGTGGTATTATACTAAAATTTGGCGATTAATTTTATTTTCTTGCTGTCGGAAACTGTGTTAAAATGGGTTGCCACACCTCATTTTACCGCCCACAAATCAATTAAAATTCTATTTATCAGAAGGATTTGGTGGTATTAGACTAAAAATTGGTAATTTAGTTCGTATGCTCACACTGAGGAAAAAACTCATGTAATCAGTACATAGAAATCTATGTAAAATCTATGTACTTCGTCTTGTGTGAGAACGCAACCAGAGCTGCATGTACTGGATAAAGTGAGCGTGTACTGGTTACATATAAGTTTATTCACTTTATAAAATTAATAAAATATGTATTCAATATAGTGCATTATGTGTTGAATACATTGCAGACTTCAAGAAATACAAGCAACGTGTACTCAACCAATATTTCTTCTAACATTTTACAAGAACTGTACTAATTACATAAAATATGGACTCAGTATATGTCTCGCTTGCATACGATTTCGCTCAACGGCATACGATTTTGCTGTTTTATGTCATTCGCTTCTTCATTTGCAAACGTCTCGATCAACGATCGGATCAACCAATTTTTAATGCTGCTACATTATATATGCGGCAGATAACTTATAGATAAGAATTATAAATAACCTAAATCTTCGGAGAAAATCTTTGGTTAACGAAAAAACCTATGGACTGACTACATAAATTTATATACTCATGACAGGAATTTCTACATACAGAAATTTTGTGATTTTCTCTAAAATTCTAGTCAATAAAGAATTTTATGTACTCATCACAAAACTGCTGTCAACAATCTATGTACTACGTACATCGGAACTGTACTCATTACATAATGTATTTATTTATTTACAACAATTTTGTGATGAGTACATAAAATTCTTAAAAGCATTATGTAGTCAATACAGATTTTAACATGTACTCAATACAGGAAAAATGTAAAATTTCTGTGTGCAGAAATTTCTGTCCTGAGTACATAAATTTATGTACTCAGTCCATAGGTTTTTCCCTCTGTGCACTGTCGGCAACTGTACTAAAACTAGGTAATGTTCAAACTAGGATGGGTATTTTATAAGGGGATGTGGCTGCGCCCATACAATTAAAATTTGTAATATCGAATAGCTTTTGAAGTAAAAGTAGCTTCCTTCTTCACGCCTTCTATGGTTTAATACCAACAAAATGTTGGAACCTAGATGGACACGTGATAAAGAAGTAAACAAAAAGCGCAACAACAAAATCTTTGCAGAATCAATGCAGTCAACTTTTTGAAATTTTATGACTAGCAAAAGAGTAGAAAAACACTGCTTTGATAAAGTGAATAGCGCTTCTGTAATTCCGCTATGGTTTTATTGCTATTGCGCTTATTAGCTTGTCAAAGTTAGTGTACTGCTAGAACCACTGATGAGTCAGAGTAGCGTCCGACGAAACCATGGTCTAGTCAGCTTGGTTTGTTCTGCAAGGAGCTTTGTTGTTATAGCAACCTGTAGCTTCATGAATTATTTGGCATAAAGCTCTTAATACAATTTTTAAAAATATGTTTCTTTAGAATTTTTTTTAAAAAATTTGTACTACAGCGCCATCTGGTGTTCAATTTGGATCAGAGGAGATAGCGCCAAAACACTCATCGTACCTGAAAACCACTACATATCGATTTTATTTCTAATCGCATGAACGGTTTGTGAGTTTTAGGCGGTTTTGTAAAAAATTTTTACTACAGCGCTCTTTGGCGGTTCAAGGCGGATCAAAATTGATAGCACCAATTGATTGATAGACTTGATGCTCCAGATAGTTTTGCTAGCTTTTTATAAGTAACTGTGGGATTTTGAGTCCAAATGTCCAACACTTTTTGCGAAGCTCCTCGTACGAGTTAATTTTCTCACAACTTACTTGACTGATAGTTATAACTGATAGATTTTTAGAAATGACAGAGATTATTTAATACAAAACTTAAAAGTCAAAGCCCATTCCATTCATTTCTAGAAAAATTATAAAAAAAGGTTGAAAATTTGCAAAACTTTCTGTACCGATTTGAATTTTTGTTTTCTTGGTGATAGATCCCAAACATGCCAAAAGCCCTAAAGCAACCATTGGTTATCAATGTAATAAAGTTTTCTCAGTTAAAAATTTAACAATATATAATTTTTAACAGGAAAATAGATATTTTTTAGGATATTCGGACTTTGGATTTGTTTTCACCTTGCGGCCATTCTGTCAATTGAAATGACAAACATCCATTAGATTCATGTTCCTGATAACAACATTTACCGGAAACAAATTGTTTGGATTTTGTTTTTCATTATTTAAACCTTCCGTGTTAGAGGGTGAAAAAAAACACAACCGCTTTAATTTTACTTGATTTAGACCAAGTTATTGGATTTTTTTTTTCAGAGTACTTATACTGTTGTATTAGGGTGTGGTAAAAATAAGAGATTACTAAGCCAATGTAATCTATACCTATCTTTAACCTATTACGCCGTATATATGTAGGTCTTTTACTCTAAAAATGTTTACAAAAATTATGCGTCACAATATTTTTATTTTTTATGAATTATTTTTCAGTTCCACTGTGCAATGTTACGAAATTTGCTTACTAAGCTGGAATGGTTTTTTTTGTTTTTTTTTTAATTTTAAATAACGCTTTGAGTAAACCTCATGTGTGTCAACAAAAAACAAGAACAACAACAACAAATAACACATTTAAGTGTGCCGCAGTAGCGGCATTGACAAAGTTGCTTCGCATACCCGTGGTCGTAGCCTTATTTCTAATATCTTTTTCCAATATTACCGTTTAATGTCGTAAATTGTTTTCCTTATTTCCCCGCCTCCCCCCCCCCCCCCCCCTCCACAATAACCTTTATTGTGATATCTTTCCCTGTCGACGTAAGTTTCATTTGAATTTTAAACGCATTTCTCTTCTGAAGAAAAACCAAGGGTGGCACCATTGGTGATGTCAGTAAGTATCATGCAAAATTCAGTGGGGCGGGATAGGGTTAAGTCACAATGTAAACGCGTAGCCTTTAGTTTTGATTTGATTAAAAATCAAGAAACCACAATGAAAACAATAAAAAATATTTTGAGTAATTTGATGGGTTGGCCGGAAGCGGAAGACGCATATAATGGATGTTTTGATAGAAGCCAACAACTGTTCGGATTTCTGCTTGTTAAACAAATTTTAAGAAGGCGATTTATATGCAACATGTTGCAGGATGCATTTTAAGATGAAGTTTCTTTAGCATAGTTGCTGACAGTGACAGGCTGGGACAATTCGTCCGGTCTTCCCGCATTAAAAAACAATAGAAATAAAAAACCTGTTAAGAAATTAATGTGCTCAAAATCAAAATATTTTTACTAAATCTATTTTGTTTAATTTTTTTATAACTTC
The DNA here is from genome assembly GCA_943735915.1 of Pherbina coryleti. NCBI lineage: Eukaryota > Metazoa > Arthropoda > Insecta > Diptera > Sciomyzidae > Pherbina > Pherbina coryleti. Next base: position 123,699,880 of record OX030950.1, read on the forward strand.
CTTTTTTATTCGCTTATATGTGTATAAGAGGGTTAAAGGAAAATGATACAGATGTTAAAAAAATTAAATAATGTTATCAAACAATTTTTATTGTACCGGCGTGTTAATGTTGTTGGTATTTGAACTTGTTTTAAAATTGAAATCTGTTGTAATTTTTTTAAATTCACAAAATTTCGTTCTTGAGTCGAATACGAAATTGTGTTTTAAAATCAAAAATTTATCAAATACTTGTAAATTCCCGCTGCCTCACTTGCAAAAAAAAAAAAAAAAAAAAAATACAAGAACACCTTTTAAAAATTTGAAATCTTAAAATTAAAGTATTTAGTTGTATCTTCAAATGAAAATATAAAAAAAAATAATTGTGTTTGTTTTGATTGCATTCTTTTTACTTATATTGTAAAAAATTTATAACCAATCATAATTCTGAAAAGAAACTCAATTCATGCCCGTATATTAAGAGAGCTCTCTCCGTTTCTTGTCCGTAAGTAGTTTTTTTTTAAGTTCCGTTCATTTTTTAGTAAACTTGACTCTTCATTCTTTTCTTTGCACGTAGTTCTAATGTGTTATTCGTTCCAAGTACTTTTAAATAAATATCATGAGTCAGAAGAAAATTCCAGTTCATATAAAAAAGTTGATAATTTCATTGCATACTGATATCTCTTTAGGAGAGATATCAAAAACTATTTCCCGACCTCGTTCTTCAGTTCAATATGTGATTGAAAACTTTAAACAAGCCGGAATTTATGAGACTTCACCTGGAAGAGAACGTAAAAGAATCATAGACAAACATTTGTAGCGGAAGATTGAACGTATGGTTAAGGAAGATCCCAAAATAAATGCTGTAAAAATTGACAATGATATTGGAAAATGTGATAGCGTTGCCGTAAGTCACCAAACTATTCGAAATTACTTGCATTCAGTTCAGTATAAAGCGTTTGTTCCTCGAAAGAGGCCCTTTATATCTAATAATCGTTTGGAATATGCTAAGATATATGTTGGAAAGTCAAACAACTTCTGAAAAACAGTAAATTTTACGGACGAAAGCAAAAATAGTATTTTTGGGTCTGATTGCAGACGATTTATTTGACAAATAGTACATACAGCTCTCCAGTTAAAAAATTTAAAAGCAACAGTCATTTCGGAGGTGGATCTGTATTGGTTTGGGTTGTGATGTCAGCTGGTGGCGCACATTGGTTGAAGTTCATAGAACGAGCGGCTAAAAATAGAAGAAGTTGTCGAAGGACAATGAAACTTGGTACATAGGCATGTTTTGTTTGAATCAAGAAAAAAATGGAAAAATCAAAATGTTCCGCCCACTTTTACGCCCACCTCCCATACAAAGAGAAAACTAAATTTTGACCTACGGCATTGTTTTTTGGCACATATCATTTTTAAACACTCAGAATCATTGGTGTGAAATTTGAAAAATATCCGCCTACTTTTACGCCCACTTCCCATACAACTTGTATTGAAAAAGTGGCATAACTCCCTTGATTTTTACTGCATCAACTCAATTTTCACAATATATATTTATTGTATATATATATTATGTATATATATACCTGATCCGCCCATTTTTACGCCCACCTCCCATAGGAAAAAAAATAGAACAAACATGAATAAGTAATTTAAGCATAGTCTTTTAATAATTTTTTAACATCATTATCGTACTCCAATTTTTTGATTTGCAGCTTTGAGCGAAATGTATTTATAAATGGGTCTGAAGACAATAAAAGATTATGCTTTACGTCTTCATTAGTGGCTACACGTCCAATTCTTCGCGAATGATGTAATCTATAGGCTCTATAGTCTTTATTCCTCGCTTCCTGAGCTTCCTCGGATAGCATACCTGATACAAATAGCAAGTAGTAGCAGCTGAATTTTTTTTTACTTTTAGCTGAGACTTCAAGCTGTAACTTGACATCTTTCGTTAAACAGGGCTCCACAGGGCTAAAAAGATGCAGAACACTGAAGTTGATGAACATAGAAATTGTGATGTTGTTTATATTTCGTTCTACGAAATTTTTTATATGGCACTTTTTCCAACTTTTTTTAATGCAAATGTCATCTATGACAATTGGCACTTACGAAAATATACAACAAAGTTAAATGATAAGATTACTGTGACTGTACCAAAAGATTGAATATACAGTAAATTTGCATGCCATTTTAAACAAGCGAACATATATGAACTTCGAGCATGTCTGTCCAAACAAATAATGAATATATCAGCCTAATATTAAGGAATCATAATATTCAGATATCTGACAACAAAATACCAAAAAATTATCCAAATCGGCGATCATGAAAAAAATTAATTTCGGCCACTCTTCAACCAATGTGTGGCGTGGGTAACTTGGTTGTTTATTGAAACCACAATGGACAAGACATTGTATTTAAACATTTTAAGACAAAATTCACCCTCACAAAGCCCTGATCTTAACTCCATAGAACAGCTATGGGGTTCAAAAAATTCGGCAAATCACCATAACTAGCAAACAAATGTTAAAAAATGTCATCATGGATGACTGGAAGAAAATAGAATCTGATATCACAAATAAATTAGCCTTATCGATGACACGTTTGAAGGAGGTTATTTTGGCAAAAAGGTTTCGTTGTTGTGATTGAAAAATATATTAAATTGGATTTATTTTAACTTTTCTTATAATGTACACAGTAATGTGGCGTCCGTGGCGTAGTTGGTTAAAGTGTGTGGCCTCTATGTCAACGAACCTGGAGACCCGGGTTCGAATCCCAGCAGCGACAGAAAATTATTTGAATTAAAAATTATTTTTCTGTTCGGCCGCCACCTCTCTGCAGACAATGTCAAACCTCAGAGAGTAATCAAAATGCCATGTAAAGCTTCTTGAGAATAAGAACATTCCGTTCATCACCGTTCGGAGTCGGCGTTAAACCTGTCCGTCAATTGTGTACAAACTTAATAACACGCACAACACAATTGTTCATAAGAAGCTAGGCCAAAGTCCTTTCAAGGGCTAAAATGGCCAGTTATTTATTTTTTTTTTTTTATAATGTACACAGAAGTTTTTTGAGTTTAGTTTTTGAGGTGTTATAACATTTTAAATTTTTAAGGTACAAGTATTGCAAACAATTTCTTTTTTATGTTTCAATTATGACGAAAACATATTAAGATTTTTTTTCGAGTTATTCGATGGAATGCAATCCATAAAACAGCCACATTTCCATTGATATCCCATATGTACGGACAGTTGTCTGAGACAGTGTATCTCAACTGGGTACAAAAGTTATCAAATAGAAAAATAATTATTGAAATAGCGACTGCCGTTCTTAAGCTTTACGGCTCCGAAAATACATGTTTGCCCTTTTATATAATAGGATAGATAAGAAAAATGGGTAGAAAATCCGAATCCAAAAAAAATAATAATTTGTAGAATACGTGAAGAAGGGAAATAAGCTTTGGGTAGTTGTGAATCAGCCATAACTTAGCAACATGCGACGTATGCTTAGGATCACTGTCCTGGTAGAAAGCAAAATTTTCAAAATCCCAAGATTTTCGGTGATCTGCTTCACATTTTCCTTCAAAATATTTAAGTATTGCAAGCTATCCATTTTGCCTTCAACAAAGTGGATGTTTACTACTCCCGCACTGGACATGCAAGCCCATACCATGACTGATCCACCCTCATGCCTCATAGTTGCCCGAGTGTTCTTTTTTTGTTGAATTCTGAATTAGGCGGCCTCCATACAAGGCTTAATCTGTCTCCATACAAGTCTGTAAATAATACCTTTAAACCTACACTATTATACCTACACTGCGAACATACGGAAATTAAGTATGTTTGCAAAAAACTCACTTATCTTCAAAATATATTTTTTGCAAAACTTAATTCTTGTAGATTTGTTTTTTGCACTAATGTATAGCTTTTTCCGAGCGATATTAAATGCCTAATTTCAACACTTATTTGTGGTAGTTTTGGTGCCATGACTAAAAAGCCTAAAAGTTAAACTTAAAATGTTTGCCCTGTTAAATACGCGTTGAAAATTTGGTAAATATGTGCAAATTATACAATTAAGTAACGGTTTTCTATAGCGTACTCTCTCTGTCCGATTATACGTTTGAACTGAAAATGTTTGAATGAATATGTTTTGTTTTTGTTAATTTTGTAAATAAGAAAAAACTTTGTTGTTGTTTTTTAGAATATGTTTTGAAAGAGAATGAAATAAGGTATAACGGGTATTCGTTTAGATTTTCTGTGCGTAACGTAAAAAATTCCACTGTCCGATAATGCGTTTGAGCCACTGTATTGTAACAAAGCTCCCGGTCTTCCGGGGGTATAGCTGAGGTAAGCTCGCCAGGATTCCAAGGTCCGATACAAAATTTGTAAAATATAAAAAAAGTGAACGTGCAGTAGTAATGGGTTTTTATTTGTTGATGGGGTTTTATTCCCTGGATGATGGGACTACGCGCGGTCTTGTGGCGATGGTTGTGCGGGGACTGGACACTGGTTTTTACTAGCAGCAGGTGTGGCTCGTGTCCATTGGTGTACTCGTCTGTCTTCGTATTCCTATTTCAGTGACTGATCTGACTACCCAAAACACTGAGACAGCTCCTGCTTAGTAATGAAACCGGCGTCCCAGAGCACTGATACACTCCTGCTTAGGTGACGGAACTGACGTCCCAGACCACCGATGCAACTCCTAGTCAAAGTATGTACTAAATATGGCTTAAAATATTTTTCCTGATTACAGTGACGGATTTGACGACCCAGAGCACTGATACACTCCTACTTAGGTGACGGATCTGACGACCCATAGCACAGATACAATTCTTACTTATTTTGGATCTTATGATCCCTACGTCTGACGCTAGTCCTCCTTAAGTGACGAATCTGACGTTCCAGAGCACTGATACCTAATATTTTTACACCCTAACTATATTCTCACTGTCCTTCCGTCCTGTGCTTGTCTACACCTTACCTGCTGATAGCCTTCACCAGGTTCTTCGATTTTCTTTGCCTTGGCTTCTTTTGTTTGATGCAGCTTTATGACTTCTCAACAACATTTCTGGTGCTTTCCTTTCCTCTTCCGTGGTCTATTTAGCTTGTATTGTGTACTTCGTTTTGTTGATGGTTCGTCGGCAGCTTTTCTAGGGCACTTCCTTCCTTCTCGGTGGTCCGTCAGCAACTTCTATTTGGGCATCTGCTCTTATCAGTGGTTCCTCAGCAACTAAATTTTTTGGTCATTACTGGCTAGCACCACTAGCACTAAGCTCGACTGACTCATGAAACAATTATACAAGGTAGGAGTGACTGTTGGTTCGGCTTGCACCAACTGTCAAAAATAGTATAAATAAGAGAACGAAAAAAGTATAAAAGAAAATAGAAAGCAAAATGTACAGCCAAATGACAGTCGGTGCAAGACAGTGGTGAGAAAATAGCCAGTTATCACTCTTACCTTGCATAATTGTATAATGGACTGACTCAATTGCATTGAGTGTTTTAATGCATTGGCTTGTGTGTGTGTCTAATCGTTTCCCCTGCTTTCGTTTTCACTCTGTTGCTGCTCATTAGTTTTACACTTCGATCGTTGGTATTTAAAATGCATTAGCTTGTGTGTCTGCTTGTTTGTGTGTCTGTTTCTCTGTTTTCGCTCTAACTTTGTTACAGCTGATTATTTTTGCCGCATTGACCGTTATCCCATCATCGTTGTTATTACATTTCGACTCTTAAATATATAGTATAATGCAGGCCTAATCAGCGAAATGAATAAAAGGGCCAAAGCCTGATTAAGAAAGATAATCGCCTGATTAAAATAAACAACAAAATATTTTAACAACAACAAAAGCGAACATGTTAGTGTCACCACCATCGACGGCAACCAAATTTGTTGCTTTTTTGCAAGTGCAAAGAATGTATTGATCAAAAAATCCCAAAAACAAAATACATACGCGACAAGCATGCGTAGCAGAACACGAAATCGTCTGAATTTCTATTCCACTAACAAAACACACGCACAACAACAATGCTGTATGTTTGGTGGTTGCGTCGCACGCTTGTGCGCTTCGATGCGTATGTTGTTGTTGTTTGTTATAGTTAATTTTTTGCAAGTGCATTTCGTCGTAAATTTGGCGCAAGCAAAATGTGAGTTTTATTTAATTTTAATAAATGGGTCAATTATTACAACAAGGGCCACAAGGGCCACCTTTGTGATGATCAAGGCCTGGTGTAATGATCATTTGATTCTTTACGACTTATACATAGTTAAATCTTTCACTGGGTAAGTATTAATTCAATGTTTATAAATAATTAAGTCTTCATTTAAAAAAAGTAAGCGATAAAGTAATTTAGATATGTATGTAGAGAAATCAATAGTTGGTATTTCGGCAAGCATTTGTATGCGTAAAAGTCGGATAGCTGAGTTTTACTCGTCACAGTATATGGGCATGGATCTAAAAAATAACAATGCAACAATTTTTCAAAAATTTCTCTGTTGATTTTTCGTTTTGTTCCTTTTAACTGTTGAATATAGTTAAAACCCTTACATATATCCCTAGTTTAGTTTTCTTCTCACGATAAAATCTTTAAAATTCTTTTTAGATGTCAGGCAAAAAGTCAAATACATATAAAAAATCATTAATATTTAACTTATACAACTTGCATATTTAGTTAAAAAAATATAAAATAATTCCCTGTTGGTTCCATCCAGGATCGAACTGGAGACCTTCTGCGTGTAAAGCAGACGTGATAACCGCTACACTATGGAACCAGTTGTTTGTTGCGTGACTCAAATCTGCTTTTGGTATTACAAGCAATCGCGTCAACTTGCCTTCAGTAAAAGAAATGTCTCACAAATTTTGCATTTTCATGTCAATACACGTTTCAAGTGCTTTTAAAATATATTGTATATTTGACTAAAATCTTCTATAAGGTAGCGTGGCCGAGCGGTCTAAGGCGCTGGTTTAAGGCACCAGTCTCCTCGGAGGCGAGGGTTCGAATCCCTCCGCTGCCAAGTTCAGAAGTTTTATTTTTTGTTTCTCTGTTGGATGTTTCTTGCCAAACTGAAGTCGAATCAACCCTAAATGTATGCACATATTTTGTTCACACTTAGGTTTTGATGGTTACTGCTATCTCTTTCTTGCTCTGAGCAACGAGCAGTAAAATTTAGTAAAGAGCGCTTGCGGTAGCCACCGCGGTGTAGATAATTCCGCTTGTGTCGTTTCATGTTAGAAATTATACAAGAAACGCTTGCTTTCTTGTTGCTATGGTGGCTACTTGTTTACATGCGGTAGATCTGTTGAGTGTTGCCACTCTTTGATGAAAATTGCTATTCCATTGAGACTACTGCGACATTTGACTACAGAATTTGACTAACTATGAGTTTTAACGATGCCATCATAACAGTGCACCCTAAACAAGTGCGTGTTGTAGTGCGCTCTCTAGCGGCACGTAATTTTTTTTTACGCTTACCCTAAATAAGTGCGCTGCGGGAACAATCGAAAACATATGAAACAACAACTCATTGCCTTTGTCTTAATGCCATGCCTATACAGAGAGTTTAGTTTGAGTTTCCAGTACAAAGTTGAGTTTTGACACTGAACGCAAAATAAGCTCTTGAGTTCTCCAGTACAATTTTGCAGGATGAAACTCAACTAAACTCAACTTTATTTCTGTGTTTATCAAAACTCAATTTGAGAAATCCCTAAAAGTATGCCAACGTTCTTATAAAAAGGCACGTTCAGATGCAACTTGTACAATTTTGTGGTGAGAAATGTCAAAAACAACTGTTCTGAAGTTGTTCTATTTGCAAAAAATTTACAAAAAAGCGAAGAAAAGAACTTGAACAAGTATAGAAGATGAGGTATTCATATTAATATGGGGCGATAAAAATTCAAAATTGCGCAGCGCAAGGAAGAATTCGCATGTGTGTGCAGAAATGGCTGCAGCCTTGTCCTCAAGTGAAACTGATGTCACGGTGGTTGATGTGACGAAAAAAGATGAGAACAGAAAAGTAACACTAAACACAATTCTGCCGACGCATCTCTGTATGAATAGCTATGTTTAACTTAAAACTAAACTCAAACTAAACTCTCTGTGTAGACATGGCATAATATTTTCATTTTATGCAACAAACTTCACATTCAAACGCACTGTCAAAATTGGAAATTCGATTCATGTTGCGGTAGTCCGATGCTTGTTTCGGTAGGCTACATACAAAATGTATGTGCATGAGTCGATTTTGGCAATTAAACCACAGACACACACTTGTTTAGGGTGCACTGTAACTTATAACTCAATGAAATATATTAAAAAGCATAGATAAATAACTTTTGCATAATATTCCTTTAAAAAGGCCAAACAATTTCTATGTTGTGTGTAATTATTATTTGATTACATGTGACAACTGGGACATTAAAAAAACCCACTCATCTTTCTTTGAACACTCAAAGAATATTTTTAGTCAAACAATTTAAATATTCAAGTCGGCTTTTTCAGTGTTTTACAACATATTCTAAAGGCTTCCATTTTAATTAAGAAGTGATATGCTTACCTTGGTAGAAAAAGTAGAAAACTTATTAAAAATTGTGACAACTGGGGGACAAGTAAAAATATATGTTCGTCTTCTCTCTTTTGAGCTAGAAAAAGTACGGAAACACATTCTAGCAGATTGTGTTTCATCGGCGAATTGATTTATTTGTTTTACTCCCCGGATAAAGAAAATTCACTTCATAAATATGTGTATATAATAAATTATTTGATTCAGTTTTATTATCTTTTTTAAGCCAAATTAGTGTAGTTATTTATATATTGTTACTATTAAACATCAACAAAAAAGCAGAAGCGACAAGAACAAAAGGAAGTCTCACTCTATAATTTAAAGAATATGTTGGGTTTTTCTCCAAATTAGTAAAATTTCACCTCTCAACAGATTTAAAATAGAAGATAAGACACATCCGAAGTCGATCTTAAAAATATAACTTTTATCTCTTCATCTTCATCAGGCGTAAATGTAAGCGATGAAATCAAAATGAGATACGAAGAGCTCTACAATGAGTTCTCTATAAAATCAAATGATGCTTATAGAACTTATACCAACCTTATTGGAGAGGTTGAGAGATACCAACCAAAGGACCTGGACCAGACCTCATACCACCAAGTTTGTTAGTTCAATGTATAAACAATCTTGCCATTCCCTTATTTATACTTTTCAACAAATCCTTATCCTTAGGTGTTTTTCCATCCTACTGGAAAATCTCCCATTTGACACCTATATATAAAAGTGGCGATAAAAGGTCGGTTGAAAATTACAGAGGCATTGCCATCTTGTCAGCTATACCAAAATTATTTGAAAAGATAATATGTGATAAGCTGACGAGTCTCATTAATCCCCGCTTAAACGAGCAGCAACATGGGTTTCGGAAAGGCCGATCGAACACCACTAACCTAATGATCATGGTCTCCGATGTGTTATATCAAATGGAAAAAGGACGCCAAGTAGATGCAGTTTACACAGACTTCAGTAAAGCATTTGACCGTGTCGACCATAATATCTTAATTTTGAAGTTAGAAAAATTTGGCATTTCCGGTTTATTACTCAATTGGATCAAATCCTTTCTCTGCGAACGATCCCAGTTTGTTAAATTTCAAGGCATTTTTTCAAATGAAATACCGGTCACCTCTGGTGTACCACAAGGTAGTCATCTTGGCCCAATACTTTTCAACATTTTCATTTCAGATTTATCTATTACTCTTTGTGACATTCCCCATCTTATGTACGCAGATGACCTTAAAATATATAAGATCATTAAATCAGAAGTTGATGTAACTTTCCTACAATCGAAACTGCTGTCCCTTGAGCAATGGTGTAATCAAAACAAACTTCACTTGAATGTTAAGAAAGGTTGCGTGATAAGTTTTTCCCGTAAGAACTTGATACCAGAATGCAGTTACCTACTTAATAATATTGTTCTGAGCAGAACCAACCATATTGTAGACCTTGGAGTTGTCCTTGATAATAAGCTGAGATTTAATCTACATTTTGATAAAGTCTTATCGAGGGCAAATAAACAGCTGGGATTTATAAAAAGACGTGCTAAAGAATTCCAAAATGTGTGGGTAACCAAAACGTTATACTGTTCCTTAGTGCGACCACTTCTTGAATATGCTTGCATCATTTGGAATCCAGCCTTTGAATCTCATAGCGACAAAATTGAATCCATTCAAAAACAATTCCTGCTTTTTGCGTTAAGAGATATCTTTGACCCCCGTGACTATAACAACTTGCCACCGTATGAACAAAGACTCAGGCTCCTCTCTCTGATGCCTCTATCATCAAGAAGAACTTTACTGAGTTCATGATTCACATTTGATGTTATTAACGGAGCTATTGATAGCGAATATATCTCCAGCAAAATTACACTAAATGACCCAATTAGACGTACTAGGCATACGCGGCTCCTAAATGAATATATTCACCACACTATTTACGCAAATAATGAACCTATTAGTAGGTGCTGTAGAATTTTTAATAATATTAGCGAGCACTATTCACCATCCATACCAAAATCCACATTTAAGCGAACCCTCTCAAAGTCTCTCTTTGACTCGGAATAATTTGTCCTTTTCAAGCACTGCTCCCTACAGAGTTATGCTTCTTGGTCTAGTCCCCCTCCGTCATCCCCTAAAAGTAGTACTTAAGATATATTAGCGTAGTTTAAGTATTCTTTTGAAATTAAATTAATTAATAAAATATGTTCGTATATAAGTTCCTTTTCTCTTCTTCCTACCTTTTTGGCGTGTTTTTGAAATCATGTCATTCAGGTGGGCGGATAACGCCCACATCGAATTGCATATCTTCAAACACAAAAACAAGGAAAGGAGAGAAAAAAAAAAAAAAAAAACAATAAAAAAAAAAGAAACATAATGTTAGAATAAGTAAATTGCCTTGTTTTGGCCAATAAATAAATAAATCTTCCCCTTTTTCATTTCGAGATATTCTTTACATAAGATACCTTACATTTGTATTTGGCTCAACCAGAGGCGCAACCAGGAATTTGTTTTGGGGGGAGGGGGGAATTATAACTATATGTATATAAAAGAAAATATACGTAACTATACCGGCTATGATGTAATGAGTCCAAATATTGCACTCAAAACGTTAATTCTACCACAATGGCAGCAAACATAATGATACAATTTTATCAATTGTTATTTATTAGAATAGAAAAAAATTGTATTTATTATTTTTACATTAAAAAGACTTTAGTTACAGTATTAAGGTGATTAAGAATAATAAAAAAACTAACTTATATTTTTAAATCCAGTTTACGCTTACTTTCAGCGAGTTTATCTAAAATAATATCCACTGATGGTGATCCATTTCTCCGTACAGATAAAGCAACATCAGTACAGATAAAGCAACCTGTGCAGTGAGGCCGTTTAGTCTATCTTGCAACATCGTGCTTCTTAACCCTAGTCCTACGTTGAGAAAAAATTCAGAATTCTACTTTGAGGTGTAGATTTCACCATTCATATACTTTGTGTGGATTTTATTAAAAACATATACTTTTAAGGGAGGTTACAAATTTTTAAAAAAATTCTTAATTAATAATTAAATTATAATTTTTAAATTCGGGAATTTTTTTACATAGAAGGAAACAAGATATCGTTTTCAAATTTTGCACATGTATTTATTAACTTTTAAAGAATACAAATAAAATTTTTTCAGAATTTTTGAAGCGATTTTTGACCTTATTCGATTTTTTTTTAAAAAAATGCCATAAAATTGACGGTGTGCAGGATATCACCAGTCTGGAACATCTGAGAAAAAAAACCATATTAATCCTTGTTTAATTGGTTTACAAAATTTTAAAAAATTTAAGTGGCCATCGCCTGAACTAGGATAAATTTTTCCGCCGAAAAAAAACAAAATGGCGGCCATTTGAAAAAAAAAATTTCGAGGTTACAAAATCGGTCGCCGGAAAAAAAATTATCCTAGTTCAGGCGATAGCCACTTCAATTTTTTAAAATTTTGTAACCTATATGTCCCCTTAAATGAAAAAAAAAATTTTATCAATATATGATATATATGACATATATAATATATTAATAAATACATTTATTTATTTAAAATGCAATCCGTGCACACATTTCGGTTGCTATATGCTTTACAAATAGTTTTTGGCAGAGACAGCAGGCCAACTAATGATTGTTCTTTGCCTTCTGGTTTTTTTCATCAACGCAAAAGAAGCATCTGCCTCTTTTCTTTACTTGTTCTGGAAGGCTTGTATTACGCCGTTTTTGAGATGTTCCAGCTTCAGCATTATATGAAGAGTTATTTTTCTCAAAAACAAATAATATAATAGAAACAAAATATACAAGTATCTTGCTTCAACGTGCATGGTGTATAAATCTACACCTCAACATGAGAAATTGAAGTTTTTAAATATATAGAAAACTATTATAATTCAGATTCTAAAAGTACATGATTTCGGTTCACACTCAGCATAAAATAAAAGTCATGTATGCTTGGGTCCTTAAACTGAATGGTTTTGGAAATATTTAAATATTAAAAAAAAAATTTAGTTTTCTACACCAACGTATGACTACGGTAAAATAGGTTTTGAGTCGGCGAAGTACTGAAAATGTTCGTTAATTTTCACATGAAATTACTGGAAGAGTTGCATGGATAATAAGTAAATTATATATATTTGGAAATATATCCTTATTGGACTGTGATATGGCTTGAAAAACTGTGGTTTTGTCATCATAATCTTTTTTATTTCTTATTTTATACCAAACATTCAGCTCATTTTTTAGGTCATCAAAATCTCCTTCCAAATCATCTTTATAAAATGCGATTAGTTTTTCAAAACGCTTACTTGCTTTATAAAATGCGATTAGTTTTTCAAAAGCGCTTGTAAAGCTTCAACATTTAGCGATTTTTTTTTGCATCAGAAAAAAGTGATTGAAATCCAATTAGAATGTCTCTATGTTTTAAAAATCTGTCACTCAGGCTTTTATAAATGTAATTTTATGTGCAAAAATTGAAAGGTCTAGTATTTCTTCATTGAAATTCATCATCGTAATACAAATTGGTAAATCAGTGTAATAGATATAGCAAAACTATCAGAAAAAGAACTGATTTTCATGTTTTTGCCTATAGCTCAAAAACTCGAGCTGATGGAGAGAAACGGAGTCTATATCTGAAATCAGGAAACCCAATTCGTCTATAATCAGCTAAAAAATCTTCGGCACCAAAATGTCTGTTGCGAAGTGTTATGCTTAAACCGCAATCGATTTGAAATTTAAATTTGGGTTTTTTCGCGCTTTTGATAAAAACATGTTATTACTTATCACGTTTTTCTTTTTGTGGCAATAATTGGGGGGGGGTTAACCCCAAAATCCCCCCTTTGGTTGCACTTCTGGGCTCAACTCAAATTTGGCTCAACAAGAAAAACTAGTAAGAATCAAACCAAATTTTCGTCATAGTTTTATTTGTATGGGAGGTGGGCGTGGTTTTTATTCGATTTTGTTGAATTTCATACACATAGTACATATTATATAGCAAAGTTCATATGCAAAATTGGAAGTCCATATATTAATTTTTGTGGAATTCTAAGAGATTTTACCATTTTGATAAAGTCACTTTGTATGGGAGGTAGGCGTGGTTTTCATCCGATTTGGCTCATTTTCGAACTTGATCCTTATTTTTTAAATATAAGGTAAAACATCGAATTTTGTGATGATAGCTTGAAAATTAGGCTGTAATCGTGATCACAGATAGACGGACATGGAGCTAAATCCACTCGGGTGTTGAGGCTGATCAAGAATATATATAATTTTATATACCTACCACGCCTCTTTATGGGCGTTACAAAAGCAGTGACAACATTTTTTTTTAAACGTGTTGGTATAAAAATATACTAAAAAAGCTCCGGACGGCGGTGTTCTAAGAGTTGGCAACCCTGCATATACATCATCGTTGCATGGTTTTGGTGCATTGCTTTAAGGTAAATGTGTATGAACCAAAGAAAATAAAATGTAAAAGCAAAAGCAAAAGCGAAATCAAAAGCAAATGGAAAAGCAAAAGCAAAAGCTAAAGTAAAAGCAAACGCAAAAGCAAAAGCAAAAGCAAAAGCAAAAGCAAAGTAAAAGCAAAAGCAACAGAAAAAGCAAAAGCAAAGCAAAATCAAATGGAAAATGAAAAGCAAAAGCTAAAGGAAAAGCGAAAGCAAAAACAAAAGCAACATAAAAGAAAAATCAAAAGCAAAGGCAAAAGCAAAAGCAAAAGAAAAAGCAAAAGAAAACGTAAAAGCAAAAACAAAAATGTTTTAACTGTAGTAGCTGAAGTTATTTGTTGTAGCATATATGAAAAAATTACATCTTCTGGAACAGTGATGGGCGATTTGGCTCGCAGGAGCCTTTTGCACTTACGAGCTACCCGTTTGCACTTGAGTGCTAGACGAAGGGGACAGTCAAGAGCCAGCATGAAGGGAAGGAATACAAGAGCAGAATGAAATTCTTTACTGTCATATTTCATATTTCTCTCTACGCTCTCTCTCTACTTATTCTACTCTCATATTTCTCATGCATGACAACATGCTTTGCCCACAAGTACAGTGGAATAAACACCACATTCTCATAATACAAAATATAAAATTTAAATAATATATATAGTGGAATTTAAGAAATTTCCGTATATTTTCCAATCATAGTGTTATTAAAGTACAAAATTTTATTATACTATTCAATACTTCAAATTTTATTTTAGGAGCATAATCAGGTGTAGTAGTATCTTTGTGAAGAATTAAAACAAATTATTCAACCAATGTTAAATTTTCCACTGGTTCACTTTCTATGGTAACGATAGCGTCTATTATAACGAATGATTAAATTATGAAAATACTGCAAATAAAAATATTTAAAATATAGAAAAACTCTTACAAAAGTTAAACAAAATTATTCATACAAACAAAATTTGAAAATTTAGGATTTAAAAACATGTTTTTGACCACAGTGCTTGGTTGAGCGACGTCGAAAATGAAAAGTGTTGCCGCTTACACATAATTGTATGCTTTATATATAGAACAGTTTCAACATTTGCAAAATCTATTAAAATTAGCTTAAAAATTGTAATTTAAAAAAAAAGAAAATTTAGTTATATTTTTTAAAAGTATATAATTATCATTTGATATTTGCAGTTGAAATTTTTATTCATTAATTGAGGGAGCTGGTAACCCTATTGCAGTCTTTGCTGAAAGAAAATTTTTTGTCAATGTTAGTTTCTCCGCAACTCTTGTGCGATGAACATCATGCACGTATGGATTTAGAAATTTTTGTCGTTTCCCTTTCCCCGCAAGTAGTTGTGCCCTTTGTCTAGCACTCGTTTGCACTTTGATTATTTTAGGAGCCGAAAATTTGCCCATCACTGTTCTGGAACATGAAACACGAAACATTCAACCTCTGTTTGAAGTTGCATAGCAAAAAAGATTGTGGCAGATCTTCATAGCTTTGCAAGATGGCGCACTGGGTTATCTGTTTAATTTTTCTTATGCTTGACAAAATAAATGTTTTGAAATATTAATTTCCTCAACAATTATCCATTGAATCACTTTTTACCACAACTAAAGACAACTAAACGACTGCGATGTATTTAAAAATGCATGTTTTGTTGTGTTAAGTAAATAGAGTGCAAAATAGGTTAAGTTTGCTAAATTGCATTTCATATCAGATCTTATTTTAAAAGATAAGAATTAAGACTTTAAATTTTCATGAATCCCATAGTAAATCGTGTTGAAGAATGACAACCCCTACTTATTTACTCCCCAAAACCAAGAGGTAGGCAATCAAATAAATTTTAAACTTATGATTGCCTCCAATCGTACCAATAAGAAATTCTGAATTGTAAGGAAAATGAATGGCCCCGGGGGAAGTTGTTAAAACTGTATTTTATCAAATAACAAGGTAACAAAACTTTATTTAAATTGTGAATGGAGCAAGCGAAGTATAAATAGTTGCTAGTTGTTATAAATATTGACAGGGTGCGCCATGTTTTATGTTAGTATGTTAATATTGAACTCAACCTATTCCCATATATGAGATATTTTTATTTAATTTGGTGCTATACAACTGGACTACCTTTTGAAAACAACATCAATCACGTGACCACCTCTATTGGCCAAAGCAAAACGTGCCCTTTTTGCTGCGTTTTCAATTACTTTTTCGAGCATCTTCTCGGGCGGTAAACGATAATTTTGGCTTCTGAAGCAGTTAATGAATCGATTGTACTGAATTATACTGATTCTACTGTGAAAACTGTAAATGTCAAAGTTATTCAATGTTTACTTAATGACATAAAATAAGGCGCACCCAGTATATGTTTTTTTATGTCTCCCAAGCTTACTTAGTTTAGCATTTTTTTGCACAGGATAAAACGCATACAAATATAAAACTTTCCATTCAATATGAAAAACTAAGTTGAAAGAAAACTTATGCAAGTAGAATTTGTTACCGTTTCATGCCAGCAACGAACATAGTGACAGGGAAGTTTTTAATGCGTTCTGTACAATATTCAAAAAAATGTTCTAGAGTGCATGAAAAGTTCAACAATACATGTCAAAAAGAAAATAGAAAGATATAAAAAATATCCTGGCAGCGGTGGGATTCGAACCCACGCCTCCGAGGAGACTGGTGCCTTAAACCAGCGCCTTAGACCGCTCGGCCACGCTACCGTTATATAGATAGGCGGTCAATTACCATCAGCGACGAGCAAATTTTTCATACAAGGCGTTCAAATTAATTTCTAACGATCTATTTATATTTGGCTTTAAGCTCTTTTTAATCTTTTAAATACAATTAGATTGAAAATATCTACAAAAAATGTTGCGTTATTTAAGTATGTATTCTGCTACTTATATTTCGGGATCTGGCAACGCTGATGTCATTTCAGTCAAACTAATATTTGCATTGGAAAGCTTGACATTTTTTTATCTTATACGTACTCACAACGCTTTTTTACAAAATTGTATTTTAGAAAGAAAATTTAATTAACATGTGAACATTTTCGTGCGATTATTTTCTAAAACTGTTGAAATGAATTATCCCAACAAGAGTTCATCGATGAGCTCAATTGGACTTTTGATGATGAAGCACCATAAAAAACATCTGTATATCGGTGGGATACCGAACTCAAGCCGGACCGTACTTAGCTCACTGCTAAATTTCATGAAGGGCGTCCAAAAGCTCTTGTAGTGCTGTTGCAAACTGATAGTGCTTACTCGTCATGTGAAATACCGTGAGATTGAGGCTTCCCTAGGCATTACTTCTACCAGCATACATACCATTTCACATGAACACGCAGTTGTGAAAAAAAATTTGTTCATGTTGTATTCCACATAATTTGAATATCAATAAAAAAAAGATGTAGTTGCCTATATCATGGACACACCCGTATCGAAGCACCGCAAAGCAAATGGTCACCTGCTTTTTCCAAAAATTGGTCATGTCGCCATAGACCACTTGAGAATGTTCTATTTGCACTTGAGAATGCTCTATTTAGAATGTTACACACCCATTTCTTTGCCAGAAGTGTCCAGTCAAATAAAAAAAAAACAAACAAGCGCCGAAGAATTATTCTTCATCAAGATAATGCCAGCTCGCATCACACATCAGCTCAAATAAAGGCATTTTTGAGTACTCAAAACATCGAATTAATAGGTCATCCACCGTTTAGTCCTGATTTGTTGCCAATGACTTTTTATTTTTGTTCCCATCATTACCCATCTACATTCCCATAAAAGTCAAGGACAAATGCGTGGGCAACGCCAGAAGAAGCCGTTGATGCGTTTTAAATAATGTTTTGGTGGTGTCTCAAGCGGAATGGGATAAATGGTATGACAAATTGTCGCACGGGAATTCATGTGCTCCATGCCGCATTTTGACAATTTTTAGTTAATGGCACCTACCATTTGTGTCTTTGTGTTTTTGTTTCAATATTTTGAGCTATTAAAAAAGTGAAATGTAGACTATGTTGAAAATAAGGCGTATGGAAAGAGTGGTGAAGTATTTACATACAAAGCTTTATGAAGGTCATTTTTATTAATATTATTAAAAAAGCATCTTGTCAAGAATATTCAGATACACCCCTCTATACAATGTTGTGAGAGTGCTGAATTGGAAAGCAGCTTCGGATCACGAACATTTTGTTGTTTATTAAAACATAGTATTATTTATTTTTTCATCCGTATATGTTTTAATTCAGCTTTACGAAGGCGCACAATTTTCATGTCGGGATGAACTAATTTCATTTAATTTTTCAATCAATAAAGTAGACAAAAAATAGACTTTAAATATGTTGATATCCACAGACCAACAACAGTACTTAAGGGTTATTATTATTTTGTACGGAAATATTTTGATATATATTAAGCATATATATATTTTATTTTTTTATGAGACGAAGTTACGTTTTACCGCGCAGGTTTCCAAAAATGTTGAAAAAGGCAGTTTTTCAAAATTCATCGTCGTTTCATTGAATTGTTACTCACCGAGTGTAAGAGTTATGATTAAAAGAATGGTACGACCGTAAAGGTTAGTTCTTTGACTTCATTATAAAAGGTTTCACAATAGTCCAGAATATATTAATCATTGAGAAAAATATTTCAAAAAATAAATAAATCTATTCTCAATGAAAAAAATTCTTACTTACTTACTTATCTGGCGCTTACAACCGTTGGTCGGTTTTGGCCTCGTATAACGAATTGCGCCAGCCATTTCTGTTTTGCGCTTGCTGGCGCCAGTTGGAAACACCAAGTGTAGTCAGGTTATCCGACAACTGATCCTTCCAATGAAGATGTGGGCGTCCTCTTTTGCGTTGACCACCACCGGGCACCGAATCGAATATTTTTTTCGCTGGAGCGTCGTTTTCCATTCGCTCAACATGACCTAGCCAGCGGAGCCGCTCGATTTTAATGGGCTTTACTATGTCGATGTCAGCGTACTCGCCATTGACGTAGACTGAACCGAAGATTTTATGAAGGATCTTTCTCTCGAAGGCTTCCAAAGTCTTTTCATCAGAACTGCTCAACGTCCAGGTTTGTACTGCATATAATAGGACGGGCATGATTAGGGACTTATAGAGCGTGAGTGTTGCTCGTCGAGAGAGTGCTCTGCTTCTCAATTGCCTACTCAACCCAAAGTAACACCTGTTGGCAAGAATTTTCTTTCGTCTCATCTCATTACTGAAATCATTGAAAGAGTTTATGCTGGATCCCAGGTAGACGAAGTCCTTAACAATCTCTAAGGAGATGCTGTCAACAGTGACGTGGTTTCCAAGACGCTGGAACTGTTTATTTGTTGACACTAGGTATTTCGTTTTATCTGCGTTCACTACAAGACGCATTCGACTCGACTCTTTCGCTAACCTGGAGAATGCTGCGCTGACTTCGCGCATATTATGGCCAATGATATCGATATCATCAGCATACGCCAGCAGCATAATACTTTTGTAGAATATCGTGCCACTGCGTTTCAAATCAGCAGTTCGGATGATCTTCTCCATCATTAGGTTGAAAAAGTCGCACGATAAGGAATCACCTTGTCTGAAACCTCGTTTAGTATCGAATGGAGGAGTGAGATACTTCCCGATTTTAACTGTGCTGCTGGTGTTGCTCAGTGTCATTCTGCAAAGGCGGATGAGCTTTGCAGGAATACCAAATTCAGACATGGTGGAATACAGATGATTCCTTATTGGACTGTCGAAGGCGGCTTTGTAATCGACAAAAAGATGGTGTGTGTCGATTTGTTTTTCTAGGGTCTTCTCCAAGATTTGTCGTAGCGTAAATATCTGGTCTATGGTGGATTTTCCAGGTCCGAAGCCACACTGATAAAGTCCAATCAGCTGGTTTACGCTGGGCTTCAGTCTTTCACATAATACGCTCGACAGGACCTTATATGCGATATTAAGAAGGCTTATCCCACGGTAATTGGCGCAAATTGTGGAATTGCCTTTCTTGTGGATTGGGCAGATAGCACTGAGGTTCCAATCATTTGGAATGCATTCTTCCGATCATATTCTGCTTAGAAGCTCATGAATGCATTTAAATAAAGTTTCGCCCCCATTCTTGAAGAGCTCAGCAGGTAAGCCATCGGTTTCTGCGGTTTTGTTGTTTTTAAGCCGAGCTATAGCTTTCAAGACTTCACTGTGGTCGGGCAGCAGAACTTCAACGCTGTCGTCCAAAATTGGGGATTCCGGGATATCATCTCTATTGACGGGATTGTTGTCTTCATCGCCATTCACAAGCCTAGAGAAATGTTCCCTCCACATTATCAGTGTACTCTGGATATCTGTCACTAGATTCCCGTTTTCATCCTTGCAGGAAGAGGCCCCGGTCTTGAAACCATCGGCCAGGCGTCTTATTTTTTCGAAAAATTATCGCTCCTTAGCAGCACGCGTTGCAACCGACTGCAGGATGGCTTTGTAAGCGGCGTCTTTTTCTGCAGTGGCTTCGCGACACTCCTGGTCTTGCTACTGGGTTCGGCGGGGGCGGTGATAGCCAATCACCTCTTCGGCAGCCGTACGCATAGAGTGGTTCCACTGCGCGCATATATTGTCGAACAGAGGAGTGCTTTCTTGAAACAGGAGTGAGAGTCGAATAGTGAGGTCTTCGGCTGTTCGTTTTGATTGCAGCTTTTCGACGTCTAGCTTTCTCTGCGCTGGATTGCGCGCATTCTTGGTTGCGCACAGACGTGTACGGATCTTGGCTGCGACAAGATAATGATCCGAGTCTATATTGGCACCACGAATCGTCCGTACATCTTAAACACTAGAAGAGTGCCTTCCGTCAATCAAAACGTGATCAATTTGATCGCGTCTTTTGATCAGGAGACAGCCAAGTGGCTTTATGAATATTGAGATGCTTGAATCTAGTGCTACTAACGACCATGTTTCGCGCTGCGGCAAAGTCAATCAGCCTCATTCCGGTTTCGGAGGTATTGTTGTGGAGGCTGAACTTTCCGACTGTCGGACCAAAGATATTTTCTTTTCCCACCTTGGCGTTGAAGTCACCAAGCACGATTTTTATGTCGTTGCGGGGGCTGCGCTCATAGGCTAATGAAAATATTCGGTCTTTGTTAATTCCCGAAATATATGTACCAACCCTCGTATCTATAATTATTTAACACAATAGTGCAACAAGATACAATTAAATCTTTTCGATACAACAAATATGAAATCAAGATTAATAAATTGCTCTTCAATACATGTCTTCGAATACATGAATTATATAGTCCAACAGTTGATTTTAACAGAGTGATCATAGTATTTTTCTGAGAGAGGATATTATGTTGACCATGTTAGTAAAAGAAAATAAAAGATCAAATAGTAACAGTTTTTGTTGTTTTAATTACACTCAAGGCCTAAATGGACATTGTGGTACCAAACAAAAGTCAGAGTTCACAGAAAGACTCTTTTTTCTTCTAATCCCAAGGTAATGATAAAAGAATTACTGTACCAATTACGAAATGGATCAATTAATTTC
This sequence comes from Pherbina coryleti, assembly GCA_943735915.1. Lineage (NCBI taxonomy): Eukaryota > Metazoa > Arthropoda > Insecta > Diptera > Sciomyzidae > Pherbina > Pherbina coryleti. The sequence continues at coordinate 123,721,397 of OX030950.1, forward strand.
AGGAAAACATGAGGTCCTATTAAAAGAATATTAAAACTCTTTTGAACTCAAAAAGTCTCAATAGGTAAGACCGTTTTTATGTCTTTAATTTGTGAACTATCTTCTTTGTGCCTATTTTAATAACAGCTCTAAGCTAAAGGAAGCTGAGTGCTTAAACTACTTATTTCCGCAAACGTTTAAAAATCTACACATATTTTGACATTATCCAAAAAATAAACACCAAATTGAAATACTTAAGCTGGCAATAATGGACATATATGTCTAGCACTCTAACCATTGCTTGTGTACGTGATGTGGCAAGATGTCCATTCGTCTCATTTTTTTGATTTTTCCCACCTGCATTTTTTCATCACGAATTGCGCTTTATTAAAAAGGCACACGTGATATATTTATTATGCCAACTTTACTTTTTTACTTAATGTTTCTTATGAGAGTAAATATAAATACAGTGAAAATGGGAGATGATAAATTAAAAAAGAAGAGGACTAAATGTCTCAAAATGGACGAAATAAATCCATCAACAAAAATGCATCCATCAACAAAAATGTGACTCCTCGAATTCTGTCTTCCTGACTTATCTGATTATAATGTAACTTCTGATAAAAAATACTAGAAATTTCACATTCAAAGTAACGGTGCTTGAGATATTGTCAAAATTTTTGACGTAGAAAACGTCATTCTCGGAGGTAAGTAGGGTGGTTGATAGTGATCAGGTGTCGGTATTTATATCACTTTTTGAGCCTTTGGTGGGCCTAAAGTACTGACCGTACAATGTTGATGTTAGCACTTGTTGGTCTGCTTGATCCTCAATGCGACAAAACTTCATGTTAGAACTCTCTAACTTATATAAATTTTACACAATTATATGAAATATAAAGCCAACATTTGATGTTTTTGTTTGCTTAAACTTGCTACCTTTTTATCGACGGTTTCCGGTTTTATCGACAAAACCATAAAATTTGTATGGGAGCCCCCCTAAGGAGTGGTCGGAGGGAATAGGTGTCAAAGGCAAAAATGTTCCTTTTGCAAAAGTAGTAGGAGTCGGTCATACATGTTAACCCTCTCCGGCACTCTCTTAAAGGTCATATGCTCAGGTGTATGGAATAAATAAACAAAAACCATAAAATTTGTATGGGAGCCCCCCTAAGGAGTGGTTGGAGAGAATAGGTGTCAAAGGCAAAAATGTTCCTTTTGCAGAAGTAATGGGGTCGGTCATACATATTAACCCCCTCCGGCACTCTCTTAAAGGTCATATGCTCAGGTGTATGGAATAAATAAACAAAACCCATAAAATTTGTATGGGAGCCCCCCCAAATAGTGGTCGAAGGAAATAGGTGTTAAAGGCAAAAATGTTCCTTTTGCAAAAGTAATGGGGGTCGGTGATACATATTAACCTTTACCGGCACAAACACAATAAAATTTGTATGGGAGCCCCCCTAAGGAGCAGTCGGAGGGAATAGGTGTCAAAGGCAAAAATGTTCTTTTTGCAAAAGTAATGGGTTCGGTCATACATATTAACCCTCTCCGGCACTCTCTTAAAGGTCATATGCTCAGGTGTATGGAATAAATATTTTGATAAATATTTTTTAAAAAAGATGTCATCAAAAGCGAATTAAATAATTCTACCGTCTTGTGTTACGACATAGTCGAAACTACTGTATCTTTTTTTTCTGTGTTGGCACATGTATTGGTACTCCGACTCATCAGTAGTCTCTGTGGACTCTGTGGACTACTGATGAGTCGGAGTAGCGTCCGACGAAACCATGGTCTAGTCTGCTCGGTTTGTTCTGCAAAGAACTTTTGTTGTTGTATCAACCTGTTGCGTCATGAATTATTTGGCATAAAGCCCAAAATATAATTCTTAAAAAATATGTTTTTTTAACAAAGTTCTTTCTTATGAAAATTTAAAACCAAGAATCTGGCTTGGTTGAACATAACATATATTCAATCGGATTTTTATATAACTCCTACGTTTGCTATAGAAGACTTTTGCCAAAAAATCTTTATCTGCTGCCCACACGAAAGTTATTTGATGAGTTAGTGACTTCATGAATAAAAGGTCTTGTTTTCCTGCAGAAATTTATTTTTCATTTCGGCAATTTTTTTTCAAGACAGTCTCCCTTTTAAATATATAAATACAGTCCAGCATTTTTCCAATTTTTTATTCCTTTGAAATAATCGGTTTCATCAAATTCGTCAGAATAGTTTCAGTGATGACCTCTTCATTCGACCTAAGTCTCTTACCGCCGTGCCATTTTTTCAGGTTTGAAAATAAAAAATAGTCGCAGGGGCTAAATATAGAGAATATAGTCGATGGGAATGCTGTTCGTAACCTAGTTTATGGATTTTTCCTATGAAGACTATAGAAGTGTGCGATGATGCGTTTTCATGGTGAAAGAGCAATTTTTTTCTTGGTCAAAATCTGTCCAACAGCTGTTAATAATAATTGCCGGTGATCGCTTTAACCTTTTCAAGGTAATCGATGTGAATGAAAATGTGAATGAAAACGTGAATGAAAATGTGAATGTCCTTGTTGGTCGACAGATTCACCTCGGCCTTCTTGGATGCACGTTCACCATAAGAAGTCCGCTGCTTTGACTGTCCCTTGGCCTTTGCAGAGTTGTGATGTATCTATGTATTAATTGTCTACGATTACGAAATGGCACAAAAACTCCTTCGTATTACGGTTTAACATCGCCAAACACTCATTTCAAGTGGGTGGACAAAGATGCTACGCTCGTTCTATTTCATAATATGGATTTTATGGACGATTTCTGGCATAAGCACCTCTTTTGGACGACAAGAACACTGCGCGTTACTTGTTCTGGTACGAATACAACGAAATTCAGTAAACCACTTGCTGCCAAACACAGACTAAATGACACAGCTTGCTCAGATTTTACAGTAGTCGAATAACAGATGGTAGTGGACAGAACCAATGTAGAATTTAAAGTAACTATGCGGGAAATTCAATAACTCACTGACTTCTCAAATTGTTTCGTAGGATCGAATTATTTTTATTTATTTTATAATTCTTAAAAAACATTTTTTTTAAGAATTATATTGTGAGCTTAATGCCAAATAATTCATGAAGCAACAGGTTGCTACAACAACAACGTTCTTTGCAGAACTAAACCAAGCTGACTAGACCATGGTTTCGTCGGACGCTACTCCGACTCATCAGTAGTCTCAGTGGTTCTAGCAGTCCACTAACTTTGATAAGCTAATAAGCGTAAGAGCAATAAAACCAAAGTGGAATTATAGAAGCGCCTATACTTTATCAAAGCAATGTTTTTCTACTCTTTTGCTAGTAGCAAAATTTCAAAAAGTTGACTGCATTGATTCTGCAAAGATTTTGTTGTTGCGCTTTGTTTGTTTACTTCTTTATCACGTATCAATCTAGGCTCCAACATTTTGTTGGTATTAAACCATAGAAGGCGTGAAGAAGGTTTTTTTGAAACCAGATGTTCATTATATGTGCAAACTTATAATATTTCATCATGTTTTCGTAGGTCGGGCTCGCACCAGTTTACATGAGTTATAAAATTGTGGCATGTTTTTTATATAATATTATAATATAAAAAATTTATAATATTGTTATTGTTATTATTCTTTATTCCTAATTTTGATTAGGTGGCGTCCGTGGCGTAGTTGGTTAAAGTGCGTGGCCGCTATGTCCCGGAGACCCAGGTTCGAACCCCAGCAGCGACAGAAAATTATTTGAATTAAAATAGTTTTTCTGTACGGCCGCCACCTCTCTGCAGACAATGGCAAACCTCAGAGAGCAATCAAAATGCCATGTAAAGCTTCTTGAGAATAAGAACATTTCGTTCATCGCCGTTCGGAGTCGGTGTTAAGCCGGTAGGTCCATTTCTCGGTCAATTGCGTACAAACTTAATAACACGCACAACACAATTGATCTTAACAAGCTAGGTCAAAGTCCTTTCAAGGGCTGGAATGGCCAGTTATTTATTTTATTTATTTTTATTTATTTATCTTGTGATAGTCCTTCTTACAAAATTTTTCTTACTAGTGCCTTCAGAAAACACATTATATTGTTTAATGCTTGAGTGGCCGTGGACCTCTCATATTTTGTTAGAATATTTGTAATAAACCAATTCGAGTTCATTCCAAGTATCATCTTCATTGTAGAGTTTCTGGCTAGTATTTTCAATTTTAATTTCCGGTTTATTTGTTGTGTCCAATCTAAATTTTGTATGGGTCTACATATCTTACGCTCATGTTTGTATAACAAGAAGAGCTCTCGATTTTTGAGCTTTCCAAGCACCCAGGCTACCCGGGTAGCTCAAACTATCCGGGTAATACCCGCGAACCCGGGTATTTTAGAGTATTTTCAGGTATTTCGAGTTACCCGACTAATACCCGGATATCCGGGAAATTTCGGGTAATTCGAGCTACCCGGGTAGTTTCGGGTATTTCGAAAATTTTAAATAAAATATAAGTATTATAGCAGCACAGTTTGAAATTTTGGAAAAATTTGGAAATTTTAAATGGTCATAGTAAAAGCGATAAAATTTAAAGTTTATTTTAAAAAAGTTCAAATCAAAGATTTGATTTTAAAAATTCTAAACTACCTAGGTAGCTCAAAGGTCGAAAATACCCGGGCAATTAACAAAACGGCTAGTTTCATCCTCATAATGTAATAGCCATACTTAAAGCCATCCATTTCTGTTACTCTAACAAACTCTAGAAATTTCTCCTAAAAAATTACAAAGGTACAAACTTAAATGCACTTGTGATAACATAATCTTGGAAAATTCTAAAAAGTGAGTGTCTCATACAAAATATGCAGAATATATTTCTTTTTCTAACCCGAGTTGCAGGTGTGAGATGCACTTGGGCTCATACCTTGACTAAATTTCAGGTACTCCAACAATGTAACAACACCTCCTGTGAAAACCACTATTATTTTATTATAGCCGATGAACACCCTTAAAAAATTTGTAGAATGTATTTCGGATGCATTCAGCTAGATTTGACCTTAAGTAGACTGTACTTGTTTATAAATCCATGCTTTCTTAAATGAAAAATATAGCAATAGACTTCAGTTTAATATTGTCATCTATGAACAAGAATGGGGTAAAATCCTTAAATCCTACATAAATAAAGAACACTTATCAGAACAATAACATGATAGGCCTTAATTAAGAATTTATTTATTGTATAATATTTTTCTTTTTTTTTTTTTTTTGTTGCTTTGTTATAATTAAATTTGATTGCTTCTTTTGCAAATCTGTGACCAGTAAGACAAATCTTCTGCGGTCAAGTTGAGACCATTCCATGTACATGCCTTTTTGCCTCAGTGGCGAGAGCAGTCGAAAGAAAACCTCGCCGCATTCTGTGCATCTGTTGAAAATAAAGCATATTTTATATTTAATCTTTTTAACTAAGGACCTCTTCAAACACAAATACTCACGCACACACACAAACACATGCGTATGGCACGACAAGCACATCTACTTAACTATATTGTGTATGAAAATATAACATTAACCGCACACACAGGAAATGAAATCCGCACAAACACTTTACACCGGATACGAAAAGTGTTAGAACCGGAAGAGTCTAAAATGTAAACCAAAAATTGTGGTTTATTTTGTTGTTTTGTGTTATTTTTAGGTTGGCTTCAGCAGAGGTAATTGCAAGAGCAATAATATTATTTAATATGTAGTCAGATGCACAAATTAGAGAATTTAATTTATTTAGCGTTGTCTTACTACAACTAACAAGATCCAATTGTTAATTAGTATTAATTAGATCTTTAACTTTATGAGTAGACTGATATTTCAATAATTAAAGGAATTCATGTCATGTCTACTCAGAAAGTTATGTTCATTAACCGCAATATATAACCGAAGTCGTTCAGAAGAGGTTTTTGTGTTTTTCTTGCGATTTTTTGTCGGTTTGTTTATAAATGCTGTGGACAGCATATCCTGTGTGAAAAAGGGTCAGGTGGTAAGAGCAATTATAAGCCAAACATTTAATTCTTTGCGACCGAATGTCTGCTCTCAGCCTCTGAAGTGTTTTTACCGTTCCAGTCGTATGTCTGCTCTCAGCCACCAAACTTTTTTTTTATCATTAAATTCATATGCTTCATATCGAAAACTGCTTTGAAAGATACCACACGGTGAAGAACAATAAAATATAATTTTTACATAAAATTAAACATATTATTATGTTACATTATCTAAAGTTTTAAAAAGAATTCATAAATTTTATTTTTCCTTCATAATCTTGCATATTGTGTATTACTGTTCTTTCAACGAAAATGAATTCTGACCAGCATGACACCCATATATAAAATTAATACGATGGTAAAGGGTTAAAACTTCCTCTCTGCCATATAAACCATACAAACCATACATTTGGAAGGGAATGGCCGCCAAAAAAACACTCATGCTGATGCTGACTGCTGACACTGCTGAATTCCACTCAATAACAAATACACAACTAAGCCACAACAGTAAAATATAAATTCCGAGTAACCAAATGAATTCATATGATTCGACATATGATTTATTACAAATATTTCTACGAAGTAACAAGCATATTAGAAATATGGCGGCCGTGGCGCAGTGGGTAGATTGCGTGACCCATACACTAGAGACCCTGGTTCAATTTTCATCTGACACAGAAAGTTTTTTCGATTGAATTGATTTGTCTGTTCGGCCGTCATCTCTTTGCAGACAATGGCAAACCTCAGACAGTAAATAATGCCATATAAAGTTTCTTGAGAACGGAGTCGGCATAAAACTAGTATGTCCAGTATGTCGATAAATTGTGTACAAACATTTATCAACACGCACAACACAATTTGATCATAAGAAATTCGGTCAAAGTCCATAAAGGGCTGAAATAGCCAGTTTATTATTCTAATTTAAATAATAGAAATATACCAATCCATTTCAAAATAATAAACGCTAAAACAATCAACGCAAATTTTTTTTTTTCATTTTTAAATTTTCTAACTTTAAGAAATCAGAAGAAGCCTATTGACATAATTTTGTTAATGTTTTTCTTCAAAAGACAAGGGTTTTAATTTTCGAACTTATTAAAAAACTAGTAAGAAATGATCTTCGACTGGGCCGAAGTTAAAATACCCCCACGTCCGAACCGAAGTATATTCAAAGTCTTAAGCCGTCAATAAAATGTTTATTTGTATAAAACATTTTTGTTATACCTACATAGTTTTAACAGAAAATATTCGCTTTCATTTTTTATAAAATCACTTTGTATGGGGGGTGGGTGTGGTTTTCACTCGATTTGGTTGAATTTTATACTTAGAGTGCACTTTAAATATCGGAGCTCATATGCAAAATTTCAAGTCCATATATTAATTTTTGTGGAATTCTAAGAGATTTTACCGTTTAGATAAAGCCACTTTGTATGGGAGGTAGGCGTGGTTTTCACCCGATTTGGCTCATTTTCGAACTTGACCTTAGTTTTTTAAATAAAAGCTTAAATATTGAATTTCGTAATGATAGCTTGAAAATTACGGCTGTAATCGTGACGGCAGACGGACAGACGGACAGACGGACAGACAGACGGACATGGCTAAATCAACTCGGGTGGTGATGCTGATCAATAATATATATACTTTTCTATACCTACCACGCCTCCTTATGGGCGTTACAAACGGAGTGACAAAATTAATATACCCCCATTTACGTTTTTTAAACGTGGGGGTATAAAAATTAAATCGGTTATTAAATATAAAGTTATTAACGAAAGTATGGTTTAACATATTTTCAGAAATAAAAATTTGAAACAGAAACAACAACTTGCTTCTTTGTGAATGCGTTGTGAAGCGAAATCATTGGTTCACTTAAATGTATGCATCTCCTTGTATTTGGTTTAGTGTTCCTAATTTTTTTACGTTCTTCCTAATTTTTTAAGGTTATCATATCGTCCGACCCCTCTACCTGCGCGTCTCGAATTCTATAACCCACTTTAGGAAAGCCAAATCTGGTGTTATTTTTGACCTATCTTGCTTCGTTTTCGAGATATAACGCTTTTTTTTAGTTTTTTAAGTTAAAATTATGTTATCGACTGACCCTCTATACTTGTGAGTGCATGGTGCACTCGGTATGCTCGCTATGTTTTCCCTTACTTTTACTTCAGTGTCGCTCTATGATTTGATATTTTATTTCATATCAATATTTTCAAAACACAATCATACTAACGAAGAGCTTTCAAGACATGACATTAGTGTTTAATTTGGCTTCACTTTACACAAAACATTTTTGCTCGATGTCATGGCAACACAGAAATACTCTACACCTTCATAGTGTACACTATTCTAATGCTATGAATGGAATGTTTTGTACAGCTCTTGTATTTACCTACCACTTGTTGCGCATAACACACAGATTAAAATATTTTTCATACAGTGAGATTACTTCAGGGTTTGCCAATCAAACTAAAATCAATCAATTCGAATCCTAAAAGCAATTTTAGGATTCGAATCCGTAAACAAACCACATATGAACAAAAGTTATCCCGTTTATTGCACATTTTAACAATGTCTTAATTAAAATTTCTTAAAAGTGTTTCACCGCGGCACTGTGGTCAGTTTTTATTACTGTAATAAAACCATAGATAAAGAGATTAGAAACACTTTGACAGCTTATATAAGAATTGACAAAAATTTCAATTAGTATTCTGAGATCAGAAAATTGCGCTGCAGTTCTGAGGTTAGAAACTCACTTACTTCATTGTTGTTATCGTCCATAACTAAGTTTTGGACGATAACAAGTTAAACAAGTTTGTTTTTTTTTTTAATGGACTTTATACCCAATAACCCAAAATAATCATATAAGAAGAATTTTTTGATTATTTTTAATAGCTAAAAGCAAATTTAAACAAAAAAATGCTCTTTCTGCTCACGTAATCCCCTTACATTTGTTAAAAAATAAAATGATTTAAGACTTTTCAGCAAAAATGGAAGACTTCAAGTGTAATCGTTCGTAAAAAATTAAATTTTGATGAATAGAAGCAAAGTTATGATACATCAAGTTAGAGCAAAGTACGAAAATCGCAGTGAATTATTAAAAAGGTCTTTGACGAAAAAATCGAAGTGATGAAAACATTCTGAAAACGCAGAAAGTCATCATATGGATCGAAAGTCATTTATGGAAAACATAAAATATCGGCGGGAGCTCTTGTACATTAAAAATTTTTTTTGTAGAACAGTGTTATTATTGATTTAATTTATCTTTGCTATTCAACACACAATTCGTGGAACCGAACGCAAAGAACTCTTTGCATTTTGTTCTCAATATTTTTGTAATTACTCAACAAATACAACAAATACAACTGTACTACAAAATATATGTATATATACTCAATAATGAAATAAAATATTTGTGTAAATTATTATTAGTATGTTGTTGTTGGTAATTGTTTTTCGTAGCACAATATGTATAGAATTCCTTAACAATAAAATATTCCTTAATAAAAAATTCCTTATAAACGGCATTAGCATTTAAGTATTTAAAACAAAAAAAAAAATGCGGAAAAAAACAACAAAACAATAACAAACTTTCTATAGCACTGATCTGATCTGATCTGCTTCTCGCGTTCACTCTGCACGAAAAATTTTCTAAGCAGGTTGCTGCCTGCGCCTGTCTGCCTGTCTGTCTGAACAGGCATTCACTATGTTCGCAGCCTAATGCGTTAACAATGAAAAAACTCCACACGCTTTAACAAAAGTAAACATCTGAGTCCCATCCCGTCTATAACTTTGCATTACAATAGGATCACCGACGAATTTTTACCAGCGGGTAAAGCTTATTGACAAAAGAGCTTATTGAGCTATTGGTAAAGCTTTCATGCTAAGCTTTTTGAGAAAATTATTAGCTTTTGTGGCGTCCGTGGCGTAGTTGGTTAAAGTGCGTGGCCGCTATGTCAAAGAACCTGGAGACCCAGGTTCAAACCCCAGCAGCGACATAAAATTATTTGAATTAAAAATAATTTTTCTGTACGGCCGCCACCTCTCTGCAGACAATGGCAAACCTCAGAGAGAAATCAAAATGCCATGTAAAGCTTCTTGAGAACGAGAATATTCCGTTCATCGCCGTTCGGAGTCGGCGTTAAGCATGTAGGTCCGGTTCTCGGTCAATTGTGTACAAACTTAATAACACGCACAACACAATTGATCATAAGAAGCTAGGTCAAAGTCCTTTCAAGGGCTGAAATGGCCAGTTATTTATTTTTTATTTTTATTAGCTTTTCAGAGTAGGCCTGAAACTTATAGGACCACTTCACCACCAAAACAATTGATCATAAGGTATTTTAAGTCAATTTTGACGTGTCAAAGTAAGGTTTACCGTTTCGACGATAACAGTTTGTCAGTACATTTTGGCTGACTTCATAAACGCAAGTTGCAATGCAACACTGCAAAGTCAAATGTTCATAAACATCCACACTTTATTTTTGACAATGTAGTGTGTTCATTAATGCATCGCAACCCTTTGCGATGCGCATCAGATGTCATTTCGGCGCATCATTTCATTTTATGATGCAACATGGATGTCTCACAAACAAAACAAGTATATTTATACATTATTAAATTGATTAAATTAGAAATTTATAAAATATTTGATTTTATTAATGCATGAATTATTTACCATTATATTTAAAGTAATAATAAATGGACACGAAAGGAAGCTCTTGCTAATAAGCACAAGATTGCGCTTTGAAAGTGACTTTACCTCCAACAAAAAGAAAAGGAACACAATCTGGAAAAAAATTTTGCTGGAGATAAAAGAAATTGATGGCACGTTTCCTTTCACAAGGGACGAAGTAAGTAGATGATTTTTTAATATAATGGTCACTTACAAACGCATCAAATATGTACTTTCTGACAGTTGCACAAAATTTAAAAGCCAAAATATAAAAAGCATGGAATATATATTTCATTTTTTTTTTATTTACTTTATTTATACAAACAGTTGGCGCTAAAGTAAAAACATTACACGGTGGTGTTCACAAACGCCTTCAAATGCACTGCATCATTTGACAAAGTAGTGATGTAAAGCAACATTGCTTTGCATTAGTTGCGCAATGCTTTGCAATGTTGCATTGCAACTTGCGTTTATGAAGTCAGCCTTTCTCTCTTTCTAGCACTAAAAAACTGACAAATAAATTTTTTTTACCATTTTCCAACACGAAATTAAAATAGACTCCTTTTATATTAGTCAAGCATTGGAAGCTAGGTGTGGATTTGATGGTCAACGTAAGTGTACTCTTCTCCTCTCATCTCTACTAAACCGCAGCAATTTTCCTACAAACTCGAAAAATCGCTATGAACTCTTGACAATTCATTTTTTGAAAAAGTGTTCATTCGTATTCTCTTTGTGATGTTTTTCACTTTTTTTTTCACTGTACTTCTTGAATCGAAGTAAGCATAAAACTACTTCTTTTTACTTATTATACTTCTTTATGTCATTTAATAAATTAATAAAACAACAAAAATATTAAGTCTTCAGAAAGTATCAAAAGATAAATAAAAGTATCAAAAATAATACACTTTACCGAAACCCCACAACGAAGTTGCCCAAATGCGTCACACAATCTACTTAAAATGGCAAAAATACGAAGAAGAAATACTTTAAATGTGGATTGCGAAAGCAGTATCCGTATATAAAACAGTAAAACGGAATCACAGCTTCAGGTCAGCAAATCATTCGGACCTACTTCGAAGTGAAGAAATTTACCCTACTTGATATAATTATAAATTTTTTATAAATAAAACTTCTTATACAATGGATTTATTTGTTAATTTTTAAGTCCCCACGTTTAAAAACGTAAAATTATACACCCAGAACTGTTTTTTTCATTTTTTTCTTGCATTTACTTAAAGACTCAAGAATATGTGGTGAAAGTTTCAAGACGTTCGGAAGTCCGCCATTTTATGAAAAATCAGTTACCCGAAATTTTCAAAATCGGCTATGGCAAGGAAGAGTTCTAAGTTTAATAATATTTTTCGTTTTTTTGTTTCAGATGAATTTGGGAGGAGCAATCTTGGTCACAGCTTTTCACATTTTTTTCACAGCGCTCTAAAAAAGAAGCTATATCTACCGTAATATTAAATTTTTTTTTAATAAAAAAAACTAAACATACTCTTGAATGTGCATATTTTTAGGCATAAAAACCATCATGTAAAAATATCCCTTCGGTTTCCTTAAAAAAATTCACAAACATGACTTTTCTTTTCGACCTTTGGATATATAATCCCTCTGAACCCAATAGAGACGATGATGCCATATGGCATCACTAAATATGATACCAAAAACCTTCATTTTTGGTGATTTCATAAATTTCATAAATCTGTATGCCTTTTATTTTAAAGCAACACATTCGTTGTATAAAGAAAGGTTGTATGTGTTTGTGACTTTGTCTCGTCGGTTTAGTTTGTAACTGCGTTTGTAACGCCCATAAAAAGGAGTGGTAGGTATAAAAAAGTATATACATTCTTGATCAGCATCACCACCCGAGTCAATTCAGCAATGTCCGTCTATCCGTCTGTCTGTGATCACGATTACAGCCGTAATTTGAATACTTGAATATACTTTGGTTCGACCGTGGGGTATTTTAACTTCGGCCCAGTCGAAGATCATTTCTTACTAGTTTTTCCATATTTTCATATATTCCTTTTATTTGAATAAGGATGTACTTCTTTTTTTTTACTTTTATATTTATTCTAATCTGTGCGTGTACTTCTTTTTGCTCTGAAAATATTGGTAACATTAGTCATACTTATATTAAAAATTATGGTAACTGCGTGTGTGTGATGAACATATTTTTACTTCTTTCTCATATTGAATTAAATCTGATGATTATTTTAAACAGAAGTTTTCAACTCTCACACTTGTGGTATTTTTATTTTTTTGGTAATACAGTATAGACCAGTCATGAACCAATAAGACAAGATCAAGCAATCAGCAGTGCGAGAAAAAAGTATTTGTTTCGTGCTACGTCATCGGTCACAAAAAAAGCTATATTGCATACATGCAAAACGTGTGAAAACTTGGAAAAAAGTGGAAAGTTATAAAATTAACAAGTTTAATTCGCGAAAAATTGTTTGAATACTTTGTTTATTTATATTTTCATGCAGTAACGAAATTTAAAGTAATGTTTTTTTGCTTTTGCAATTATTGCACGTCGCTACAGCACACTTCAATTTTATAAAAACACAAAAAATTACTGATTTATAAACCCTAATAATTCTTTAAAACTTCAAGCAATAATTTTTCACATCCAATCGCTACACGTAAACAAAAGAATTTGTGACCGATGAGGTCAGACCTATCAGCTTTGTTTTGTTTACAATATGGCGGCTCTTTTGTTTGCATGATCAGGGTTGCCAGTTTTTTATACTCTTTGATCGCCATTTTTCGATACCTACCTATTTCGTTTCTTAGTTTTAATGTTGTTCATAATAGAAAAAACTCCTTCTACACATGCATTACTAGTTGGTATCAAAAGGATTTTAATTACCACTTCAGTGAGCTCTCTGAAATATTTGTTGCCTACTCCACCCTCATATTTATAAATATTTACCCAGAAAGCAGCAATATTTTTTGGGACGTTGTTTTGAAAATAACTATTCCAATCAACAAAAGGCAGTTTATTCCCTTGATTTTCATATTTGCTTGCGGAGACTGTCCGTGAAAAAATGTTTGCATTGTGAAGTGTTGCATAACATAAAAAAGTATTTTGATTTCTTTTTTAAGAAATATCGTCGAAATATCGCCAAAAAAGTTTGAAACCGCCACTTTTTCGTCATCACGCCAAACAAAATTCCTCTCGCCAAAGTGGTCGTTCAAACCGCCAGTTTGGCGAGATATCGCCATATCTGGCATCACTTCATGATCTTTATTTCTTGGTTCATGTAGACCAGTGGTGTTCACACGCATACTACTTCAATTTTAAGCTTTTGTGCTTGTGTTAGTAACTCTCTCACTCTCTGCACTGACAAAAATTGTTGTGCAGGTATTAAGCAAGAATTGTGTTTTAATTATCATTGTCATCATCATTATCTTTATCAGTATCATTATCATTATCACTATCATTATCATTGTCACTTTCATTATTATAATTATTCTGAAAATAACGCATTTTCATATGCCTCAAACATTTCGTACAGTGCAAAACACACGACCAAGCGGTGCGAACCTTCTTCCTTGAAGTTTCAGCGCCAACGGATTGAGAGAACTTCGTGCGTTTGATCGTGTACGTGTTTCGATTCTCGAATAAAGCTTTCGAGTCTCACCACTCGTGGTACTACGCAGTGGCGTTCCTAGGCGGGGGCGGGGGGGGGGGGGCGGTCCGCCTCGGGTACCACCATTTTAGGGGTGACACCATATCGATATTTTTTTTTATTTCTCAAACAGAAAGAGAAAGGTACAAATAAATTACGTTAAAAAATGTGTGTCCCATTTTGTCGCGTTGAAATTATTTCTAACAATTTGTGTATCAGTAGCTTCATGCGAAAAGAGTTTTTCAAAGCTAAAATTAATGAATACTTATTTAAGGTCTTCCATGTGACAGGCAAGGCTTTCCAATCTTGCTAATTTATCCATTGAAAACGAGCTTGCAAGTAATATTGATTTCGATGAGGTTATTTAAAATTTTGCAGCTCTTAAAGTAAGAAAAGTTAGTTTTTAAGAAAACGTCATTAATAAGATTTCTTTGTTTAACCTTATACCTACATATACAAATATGTACCTGAAAATGTAATATATTTGTTCCGTCAGTTTTTAAGACTGCGAAGTTAATAAGTTGTCTTTTTTACCTTATGCCTACATATCGAAATATGTAGACACCTGGAAATGTATTAGTTTTGTTCTGTTTTTTACAAATTCTTATTGTTTGTTATATCGTCTCCTCTGTGCCAAAAACGCCAATGTGAAAACACATGGTTTTTGAGTTTTTAATTGCATCTAGTGCATTTTAATGCAAAGAATATTCCCCAAAAACAAGAAAATCGAATTCGGTCTAGAAAAAATTATAAAATTCCATGCTAAAACCATCTATGTGGATTTTCTGATATTTTTTCATGCCAAAAACGCCAATGTGCATAAATAACTTTTTTTTTTTTTCTTTTGAGGATACGTTCAGAATAATTTTTTTCCATCAAAAATAAAGAGAATCAGTGGTCTTCCTACTTTGTAGTAGGAAGTTTTGAGGAACTTTTCTCTCAAGAATGGTACATTTTTAGGATTTAAAAATTCCCTAAAATCGACATGGAGTTTTCTTGACACTTTTTTTATCAGAATACATTGTCCTCACCTTTATTCAAAAATAAAAATTTATTGATCTATCTCATCAGTAGCGGTTACAAGCTCAGTTTTAGTGAAAAAATGTTCACATTGTTTTTTTTTGGCATATAGGAAATTAACAATTCTGAAAATTTTGTACATGCGACTCTATAAAAACTTTGGTAATGAAGACAATTGCAAAAGTCCTTCTGCAGCCTATTTTTCAAAGCATTGTTATTGTCTTGAACCAATAGTTTCAGAAATTTACCTTCTGACCTGGGAGTTATATGGAAAAACTGAATACATTACGAGAAAAATGCTATTTTTGAGACTAAAATTGAGCTTAAAAGTGATGAGATAGATCAATAATTTTTCTTTTCTATTTTTGAAGAAAGCGAGAACAATGTATTTTGATAAAAAAATGGCAAGAAGTGTCCATTTCGATTTTTGTGATTTGTTTTAATCTCAAAAATAGCATTTTTCTGATAATGTATTCAGTTTTTTCCATATAACTCCCAGGTCATAAGGTCAATTTCTGAAATTATTGGTTCAAGACATTAACAATGCTTTGAAAAATAAACTGCAGAAGGAATTTTGCAATTGTCTTCATTACCAAAGTTTTTACAGAGTCGCATGTTCAAAATTTTCAGAATTTTGTGCACATTTTTTCACTAAAAATTAGTTTGTACCCGCTACCGATGAGATAGGACATTGATTGTTTTTTTCTGTTGACGAAGAACATAATTTGCTGTGTACGTATGAAAGACATTTTTTAGATGGAGCTTTTTTCATGATTTTGAGATTTGTTTTAATACAATTTTCAAGCAATAATTGTTACATGATTGCACAAAAAGTTTTTTTTTAATGTTTTTGTAGAGTAACTGGAACCAAATTTTAACTGTGTATAACGAAGACATGTGCCATCCATTTCCGAAAAGAAATTTTGGAAAATGTGGATGTTTCGCTTTTTCTGAGCCATTCGAATCTTTAAACTCAATTTCCCAAAAAACACTAAAATTCACATTGGCGTTTTTTGCATGAAGGGGACGGACGATATGTTGTTTGTTTTTTTTTCGGAAAACATAAAGATAATAATAAAAACACTTAATCTCATCGAATTGGTTTCTTTTTGCATTTAAAAATTTTTTAATAGGGGTGACACCATGAGTATTCGCCCCGGGTGGCACCAAGCTTAGGAACGCCACTGGTACTACGTGAACATCACTGGTATAGACCCTTTCACAAGAATTAGAGCTTTTGATTGTTTTCTAGCTTTGCTCGAAAGCTCGTTATCCCGGTAATTTAATAATCAATGCCCGGGTATTTTCGAGCTTTCGAGCTACCCGGGTAGTTTAGAATTTTAAAAAATCTTTTATTTTGATATGAACTTTTTTGAAATTGAAAAAAAAAATTTGATCGCTTTTACATAGCAAAAAGTATCGGCGAATTTTAATCTGGCAACAAATTCTACTAAATTTGGATTTGGCATGACGCCACAAGAATTGTAGAAAAGTCAACTTGTGACATATGCAACGTTGAAATGTCTTGCCGTCGAGGAAATACGTCTTCAATTATTCGCCACATATTAATTGCCAGAGACGCAACCAGGAATTTGTTTTGGGGGGGGTTTTATAACTATATGTATATTAAAGAAAATGTACATAACTATAGCGGCTATGGTGTAATGAGTCCAAATATTGCACTCAAAACGTTAATTCTACCATAATGGCAGCAAACATAATGATAAAATGTTTATAAATGTGTCATTTGCATAAAAAACGTACACAAGAGGTTTTCATGTTTTGTTTTTAAAGTTTTTTAAATTTTCCCGTTAGAGTAGTCAAATTAAGTGAAAATTAATGGAGAATTCAAAGTTGTTTTTAGGCTCTGCAAAAAATCATTCTTTGGTTTTTGGTTAGCAGATATACGAGAAAAATCACTAAAAATTTAAAAATGTTGAAAATTAAAGCTTAATGTGATGTTTGTAACGTTATTTTATCAGTTAAATCAGCTTTTACAAAAATCGCCATTTCAATTACAGAAATAATAATTTTTTACCAAAAATACCTACTTATTTTATAATTGTAACGGGAAAAACTTAAAATTTTTCACCAAAAAGACATCAGCGTAGAGTTTTTTTTTTTTAAAGTAGTAGACTTGCAGCAATGAATAATAGAAAAGTGTTAAATAATAAGCAATTTCAGAAAAAACAACAGGGTGACGTTCAATACATTTTGTTGCGCTTAACCAAATAATGTAAATCAAATTGGGAGTTTAACAAAGACTAGGTTTATTCTTTTACAAAACATAAAAAAAAAAATAAAAAGTATATATAAAGTATATAATTCAGCTATACATACAATTTTGATCCAATTTTTTTTTTTTTTAATTTTTCACAAAAAATTTATAAAGTCAATAACTAGCTGAATTTGTATCGAAAATTTATTAAGACTTCACGTTTTATAATATAACTTCTGAACCCTTTAAAATCACATCTTCCTTTTATATCAATGAAAATTATAAAAAAGAAAAAAATTATAGCACGTGTTGCTGGCATGGTGTTAAACTTAAACAAATTTAGAATGAATCAACTTATTGCAATATTTTCGAAAATTTTGTTCTTTTCCTCAAAAAAAAATGAAATAACTTTTCCAATGATACTATATTACCGGTCTTAAGTTGATTGAGCTACGTTGCCCAAAATAAACCCTATTTCGGCCGCGAAAAATTATTCTAAAAATTTATAACTTCGAATTTGGTTTTCAAACCAATAAACAAACAAGAAAAATATTTGAGTCAAATCGGAGATGATCAGCGCAACTGACCACTTCAATGTGAAATAGGCGAATCAGTTAGTAAAAACAAAAATCGGGCCAAAGCCAAACATAGTTACCATTATTTTTGCTTTCGTTTATATTCTTCATTTCGTTCCTTATCTAGCTATATTTTTTCCCGATATTTTCATGCTCTTTCAGCAAGCGTTAACTTTGCTATTATACTCTTAAATATACAAAAACGAAATACAAAATGAATACTTCAGCCGGTGGTGTGACATATCTTAAAAATGACGTTCAATACATTTGCCACTTATCAGTTTTTTTTCTTAGGAATTTTATTTTGCAAATATACTAAAACAAGGAAATTAATCAAAACCTTTGAAACAATGATTTTAAACTTGGATTTTTTTTAATTACTATTTTTGCTTTAACAAAACTCCGCGTGACGTTCAATACATTTTTACACGTACTTATCATGATGAACTGAGAAAACAAAAAAATGTACTTTAATATTATTTAATCGTCTTAATTTTTAGAATTTCATGAGAATTAATCTCTACACTTCCTTAATATAACTTACTTGTCATCTATGTCATCTTGGTTAAACCCCAAAAGCCCCCCTTTGGTTGCGCTTCTGTTAATTGCAAAGTGTACAATAACAAAATTAAATACAACATCAAATTAAACAAAAGAAATCGATGCTTTAAAAATCACCAAACCGAATAAGGCTATATTTGTTCCAATACAATAATAATCGTGCTGCTATAATATTTACTTCAAATTTATTAAAAATGTTCGAAATACCCGAAAAGCTTGAAACTACCCGGGTAGTTCGAATTACTCGAAAATGTCCGGGTAATTCGAGTTACCCGAGTAGCCCGGTTCTCCAAAAGCTCCAAAATCGAGAGCTCTAATATTAATGGTAGCAATTTTGAATGAAATTTGACGAAAGAGAAGTTAAGATATATTCTAAGTATACAGCAAGATGTATTCGAGATGGAACAGTAGGCCGTGAAACCTAAATAAAATAGCCTTATGTCAGGAAATACGAAAAACCATCAATTGATTAATAATTTTATTTTATAAACATAGACGTTGCCTTCTTTTTATTTGAACTTATTTAATCTTCATTCGGTGACATACTTGACTTAAAATGTTTGGATTTTGGCTCAATGGGTTAATCATATATACATTTTTTATTTTTGGTACCTGAGTTTTACTCATGTTGAGTATTAAATGTGCAGTTATAGATGAAATATAATTAAAATAATATTGTTTTTGCATTAAAATCATACATAAAGATGAATTCAATCAAAACATACAAAATATTTATTGTTGTTTAATATATTTATACATAAAGTTGGGATTTTTACATGTGTCATCAATTTGATGACTTGACTTATATGTACTTGTTATAAGTATCATATTACTTATGTATTTGAAAAAAATACTCTGTATGAGGGTTAGTTTTAAAATTGGTCTGGACTCGTAGGTTATCGTTTCCCACTCCGAAATACATTCCGATCGTTTGTATTTATTAAAGAATAGAATAAGAAGATAATTATATATCCAATAAAACATAAATAATAAAATGTTGAAAAAACAAGCAAAAATACAATCAAAATCTGGAAACTCAGAGGAGTTTTAATGGTTATAAAAAATATATTATAAAAACTAAAAAAAGAAATGTAAAGAACACTCCGAACAAAACAAATATCTTCTGCTCAAGTATAGGAGAAGGTCGAATATAGTAGATGAAAACAACTGGGATTAAGTAAATGCAACGCAATGAAGGAAAGATATAAAAATGTTTTTATTTCAAGGAGTCCGCGGAAACAAACAAAAAGTAATAGAAATGAAAATGAAAGCAACACGAATAAAAAGAAAATTGCCAATTTTCAGAAGATTTGTTAATATTCCAAACGGCCAACGAAATGAGTGAATCTGCTTCGGATTAGCATAGCTGGGTGGATTTTTTCAAGAAAGGCAACCGGTGGAGTGTATTCTCTGATATGAATTTAATTAAGTGCAAACTTGCTGTTGTTCTTTAGTTGAAAATTCTGTGGGTAGACGTAACCACCTTTAGTCGGGCCCATCCAATGAAAGTAAATTTAATATCTCGTTGTGGAGAGTGTAACGCCAAACAGAGGGGGGTTGTGTGCAGACAACAGTTTTTTTTGATGTCTGTTGTTAAACTAATTGGATAAAAGCAGTAAATTTTTAATTGAATTATTTATGCCTCCATTTACGTTGAAAATATTTATATACAACTCTAGACATTCTATTGGAATGACTTAAATATATAAAATATCTTATTAATTAGACCAGTTTGGGTCATTGAACTTATGAAACCATAAATTAAAATCTGATTGCATTGACAGATAAGGTTCGTTGCGTATTTAAGGTACCAGTATTAATTTACGATTTCTTGAGAACGGTAAGTTACGAGTAACAGACACTTTTTTGAATGTTATTAGAAGCAGAGTAAAATAAATTATAGGCGTTAATTTTTGTTGATGTAAAATTTTACATAACGTGACGTTTTGACGTGACGGTGTTTCTTTATACTGCTATTTCATGTCCATGCTCTTGTTTTAATTCATGACCAAATTCTTGACTTAATAGAATATACGGAATGCCTTTCCTAGTTTGGAATGGTGTGTTTGAGATGTGTCTTAATTTTTGTCCTCATCCATGTCGTAATTCATGCCATAGTCCTTTTCCGGTTTCATAGTCCGGTTTCATTGTGTTGGTTGCCACGAAAAAACTGTTGAAATCATAACTAGAAATCATTTTTTTTTTGCTTAAAATTTACCGTTACGCCAGTAGTCACATAATTAAAATTCCATGCAACGTTTTTTCATGGTTGTAGCATTTTTACTGCATGATTTTTATAACAAATTTTCTGTTGCTTTGCTTACAGGAGACTATATATCCAGAGGCCGAAAAAAAAGGTCATGTTTGTGAGTTTTTTTTTTAAAAAACCTAATGGATATTAGGATAAAACCTAATGGTTAAAGTGCGTGGCCTCTATGTCAACGAACCTGGAGACCCGGGTTCGAATCCCAGTAGCGACAGAAAATTATTTGAATCAAAATAATTTTTCTGTACGGCCGCCACCTCTATGCAGACAATGGCAAATCTCAGAGAGTAATCAAAATGCCATGTAAAGCTTCTTAAATACAGGAACATTCCGTTCATCACCGTTCGGAGTCCGCGTTAAGCCTGTAGGTCCGGTTCTCGGTCAATTGCGTACAAACTTAATTAATCACATGCACAACACAATTAATCATAAGAAGCTAGGTCAAAGTCCTTTCAAGGGCTGAAATGATCAGTTATTAACTTTTTTTTTATGTGATATTTTTAAAAGAGGGTTCTTAGACCTAAAAATATGCACATTCTATGCATGTATGCTAGAGTATGTTTAGTTTTTTTTTTTTTTAAATAAAATTTAATATTTTGATAGATACAGCACTTTTTATAGAGCGCTGTGAAAAAATGTGGAAAGCGGTGACCAAGGCTGCTCCTCGTAAATTCATCTGAAACAAAAAAACGAAAAATATTATTAAACTATATACTTAGAACTCTTGCTTGCCATAGTCGATTTTGAAAATATTGATTTTTCACAAAATGGCGGACTTCTGAACGTAAAGTAACGATTTTCGACCAAAAATTCGTCATTATTTTGCCTATAACTAATGAACAAATCTACGAAAACAAAAATTCTATGACAATCCTATGACAAAAAAATCAAAACGATCGATTCGAGTTTCAAGAAATTTTGGTCACTGACTTTGAAAACATAAATAAAATAAAAATAAATAACTGGCCATTTCAGCCCTTGAAAGGACTTTGACCTAGCTTCTTATGATCAATTGTGTTGTGCGTGTTATTAAGTTTGTACACAATTGACCGAGAAATGGACCTACAGGCTTAACGCCGACTCCGAACGGCGATGAACGGAATGTTCTTATTCTCAAGAAGCTTTACATGGCATTTTGATTACTCTCTGAGGTTTGCCATTGTCTGCAGAGAGGTGGCGGCCGTACAGAAAAATTATTTTAATTCAAATAATTTTCTGTCGCTGCTGGGGTTCGAACCTGGGTCTCCAAAGTTCATTGACATAGCGGCCACGCACTTTAACCAACTACGCCACAGACGCCACTTTGAAAACATGGTCTCGAGAAAAACGCGTTTGAAAATAAGGGCCAGCACGGCTCGCTCCCGAAGGCGGTTCACTCACTAGGCTATAACTTTGTTATTTTTTGAGACATCGACTTGAAATTTTAACCACATATTCTTCAGACTTGAAGCTTTTAAAAATGCAAAAAATGAAAAAGTTCTGGGTATAATACCCCCCTAAAGCAGCTCCCACCGCGTCCCGTTGACGTTTTAATTATTTCGTTTTTATAACGAAGACAAGGAATCAATCTTTACGGTCGTACCATTTTTTTAATCATAGATTTTATACTGAGTGAATAACAAACAATTCAATTTTGAAAAAATGCCTTTTCCAACTTTTTTGGAAACCTGCGCGGCAGAACGTAACTTCGTCACTTCAAAAAATTGTGGCTAATTTTGAAAGAGTATCAATTTCGAATAGTTTTGTGATGCTCTGTATTTCCGAAGTATTTTATCCTGTATACTTCCCGAATTACAGTGGTGCGCAAAACAATAAATGGAACCATTTGTCATAACGTTTATCCCATTCTGCTTGAGACCCTCCAAAACAGAGTTTTTGAACGCATCGACGGCTTGTTCTGGTGTCGAAAATCATCATCCACTTAGTTTGTGCTCGATGTGTGGGAACAACAAGAAATCATTGGGTGCCAAATCAGGCCTGTACGGCTGATGACTCAGTAATTTGACGTTTTGAGTGCTCAAAAACGCCTCAATTCGCATTGCCTTAACGAAGAATAACTCTTCGACGCTGGTTTGTGTTCCGTATTTTAGGAAATATTTTTTAAGTTTTTTACGTATCTCAAGTGGTACCGTGGCAAATTTTTTCAAAAAAATTGTCCCAAGCTTATTTGGCTGATTGGGTTTTATATTTCATTTCTGTCGATGAGGTATTTCCAATCAAAATTACACTCTGGCTGGTAGGGTTTTTCCTATTCTAGACCTTGCAGACAATATTCGACTGGTTTCAAATACAGTAGAATCTGGATATATCGACTTCGCTTATAATGACTAACCGTTTTTAGCGACCACGATGTAAGCTCAAATTTGGTTTCATAGCTAAGTACTAGAAAAACATATCCTTTTAGTATGACTCCGGTTTAAGCGACCATTTGCTTATAGCGACCTATTTTATAGATAATTCGCCCGGTTACAATAACGAGCAGTATTTTGTTTTAGCGCTCAAAAAATTGCAAATTTATTCATTTCGCTTGATTTTGATTTCCTTTGAATGCGGAAAGTTACAAAAGCAAAAGCAAAGCCCGCATCAGTCATTGTTTATCATCTGTTGTGACAAAATTAAAGGCTCGCACAATCAGTTTCGTGAAGCGAAAGTGTTTTTCATTTGAAGAAAAAAGTGCTATATTACACAGTTTAGAAGCCGGTGAATCAAATGTAACCCTCGCAAAAGGAGTTCGGAGTGGTTCATTCTACAATATCCAAAATAAAGAAAAATAAAAATAAGATAGAACCCATGTTTTATGCGAATGTTTGAAATGTAAACGTGTCAGGACATGAACTCAGAAACAGATAGATCATGAATTGTTATAATGGTTTAAGCTTCAGCATAACCGTTGAAAAAGCTAACTTTATTGCTTAAGAGGTGGATATTCCTAACTTCTGCTGTTCAATGAGTTGGATAAATCGTTTTAAAGTTAGACACGCCTTCGTTTCTGGTAAGATTGCTGCTAAGTCTTTGTCAGTTCAACAGAGTGGTGTAAGCGATTAGATAAAAAGAGTTTGGCCTACTCTGCACGCGCAATTTAGAGATGAAGAAATGTTTAATGCAGACGAGACTGGGATGTTTTATAAATTAATCCCAGACAAGACGTTGAAATTAAAAAGCACAAAATGCGTGGGAAGGAATTTATCAAAGAAAAGAATAACTGTGATAGTGGCAGCCAACATGAGTGGTACAGCTAAAAAAACTTCTCATAATCGGGAAATCTGAAGAACCCAGATGATTTAAAAATTTACTATATTTGCCAGTGAATTATGAGAACAATCGAAAAGCCTGGATGACTGCTGACATTTTCACCAATTGGGTACGCGTATGGGATCGTGAACTTTCTGACAAGAAAACAGAAAATCCTGCTGTTAGTTGACAACTCTCCTGCACATCCCCATATTGCTAACTTGAGAAGCGTAACCCTAGTTTTTTTGCCTCCAAACTCGAGTTCGGTATTACAACCAATGGATCAAGGGATTATTTGAGCCTTGAAATCACACTTTCGCAAAAACCTTATCCTGAATATTATCCAAAGCCTTGAGAGCTGTGGAAGCAGTAGTATTGAGTACCACAGAAATTACTGTTCTCTGTGCTATTCTAATGATTCATGATGCCTGGACCAAACTCACGCAAGAGACCATTTTCAACTGTTATTAGCACTCCGGAATTTTTAGAAACAATGTGGAATTTGTTCTAAACGTAGATGATTTTGACGAAGAAGCTGACGTACCACTGAGCGTTTGGGCAATGGCTGTTGATTATCAGCTACCCATAACAAACGAGGAATTTCAACAATACGCGTGTCTTGATGATGCTGTCGACACTTGTGAAGAACCGTCTGATGAAAACATTGTGCAAAATATCATCGTCAACGACGACAATAGTAAATATAGCGACGGTGTTGATGACGAACCAGAGGAAACTACTCCGAATTTCAGTGTTTCTGAAACTCTTCTGAAAGCTGCGGAAATGCCGTTATATCTGAATTCGACTGTATAAACTTATTCACCTTATTCTCAAAATTAAATTTTTCACCCTTAATTAAACCAATCTTAATATTTAGGATCGAAAATATTTTAAAAAACTTGGTTCCATAAAAAAAAAAGAAAAATTGTCTTCTTTTACTACCAAGTCTTCTTTTGATTGCATAAAAATATATCTATCAGTGAAGAGATCAAAGCTCTCGTTTCTGGTTATTTTTCATCGTTTTCCATAGAAAATTAAACACTTCTTCAACATTACCCGCCCTTATTCGATTTTTTCAATGCCCGCATTCAATAAATGGTTGTTTGTTTCCTCAAAACTATTCGCTGAAACCGATCAGTTGTTAATTCTTATTTGTTTGTCCTGCAGCTAAATGACTGTTTATGTCAAGTCACGTTAAATTTGAGTTGGCTTCGCCATGGGCAATCCTCATCAGCACCCTTGTTTCATCCTTTTGCGTTGCAGTCATGCTTTGAGCAACGCACTCGTTGAGCTCATGAAGCTAGTTTTGTTTTTGTTTGTTGAAAATACCCCTCTGTTCAGTTTATATCCCTCGCTTGTCGTCTCATGAATCCCTGTTTATTTTTCTTACCCGTTTTCGCATTTTTTTCGTAATCGAATGAAATGGTTTTCTGTTTGTATTGAATTAAAATTGGTTTACAAAAGATTTTGCACTTCGTTTCTTATACTCTCTGTTACCGTTAACATCACCAACGTTGGCTGACATTTTTTGCAAACATTGTTGCATACTTTGTGCTTATAAATATCTTTATATAAGTATGTACATATGTATAATTCTATTGTATCTGCAATCATAATTTTTCGCATTTTTCTGCAGAAAAAATAATGTTTGTGACAAGAACAAACGGGAACTACTCCTAAGTCCAGCCAGTGTTGGTTGCTCTATAAATGTGAGCTGTCTTCGCTTCGAAAGACGTTGGTTCTGCTTTGATGATGGCGCATTCCCTGTGGAGTCTATCAACTGTTGATAAAATAAATATTTCTCATCCTTACTGTCGTTGTTTGGAATCTGTGGCATATAAGTTTATTATATCGAAGATAATTGGATTTTAAAGGGACGACAGAAAGGATAACAGATTGGGCATTTCAATAAGAAAATATATGCTACTAAAACATGGACACCAACTGTTCTAGAGTATCATTGAACTTGGATGTCTGCTATTGCGTTATTACAGACTCGAGTAATTTTCCATAACAAGAAAATAGTACTTTTCCCATGGTAACCAAGTTGAATTACTTCTACTAAAGAATGTACTTTAATAAAATTTTAACATATATATAAGAAGAGCTCAACTGTGAGTAAAAATCCAATGACGACTACTTGATTATAAATTCAAGTAAAATATTATTCATAAATATCTTTCTAGTTGCTGCATAACAGGATGTAAGAGCGTTTTCGTTTTTTTCAAAAAGCGGTTTTTATTAGTGTTTAAATCAAAAATATTTGAGAGGCAAATGATTCTGCTACCATAAAGGATGGAAATTAAATAACAAGTCATGGTTGAGCCATAACCATAAGATAACCATAGCCATATTCGGTCATAGTTATCTTATCCTTTATATATCAAAGTTTTTTTAATAAGGCGACTCACGCTCAGTTTTCACAGCGTTACTTGTTTGAAAAATTGAGGCCAAAAGTATAAATCAATTTAATTTAATTTTATTGTACGGAACTAAAATTAAATGGATTTTTGTTTTACACAAGTCGTCTTATTCCTTTTATTAGGAGTTATAATTCCTAGAGTCAAAATTATATCGCGTAAATTGTCTTCGTTTTGCTTGAATAGGCGGGTCACAAAATTTTTCAAGGGAAACTGCATGCAAAATTAAAAAAAAATTGATTTCTTTCAAAATATGATACCATTAGTAGGCTCAACAAAAAAAGATTGTATGGCTGTGTCATGAACACACCCGTAGGTTTTGGCGTGACAAAGTATCTATAACCCCGTCTTTGTTCTTATTCGTATCCTTTCCCTTGTCCTTAAGCCTAGGATAGGCAACTACTTGGAGGGCAGTAAGTTAACCTACATGTTCTGGCCAGACCACAGGGAGATTTTTTTGTTTTCTACACCGAGAAAAAACTTATGCAAAATTAATAAAAAGCCTGGTATAATTTATACGATAGCTTTGACAGTTTTCAGCCTCCTAAGTTTTTTGTCAAAACACATAAGACTTACATGTTAACTTACCGTTATTGATTTGAATAATAAATTAGCGAAGTATTTTGTAATTTACACATAAGCTTCGAAAATTAATATGAGCTTATTCTGCCGAACAAAGTGTTCAAGTTTTCAACAAAATCTTTGTTAAAGTATCAAAGTAAAATATATAAATAAATACACAGGGAGAATTATACAACATACATTTCCTAAGGTAAATTACTGTACATTGCTTTTGTACAAGAATATCCAAAAACAAGTATGAAATGTACATATACTTAGGTAAAATTTTGTATATTGCTGTTGTGCAAAGTTACACAAGCACTTAGATGAAACTTCTTAATAAAATGAACCAAAACTTTTAATTTTTACTAAGAAAAACCTGTTTTATTTAATGCAAATAGACATACATTTACAAAGTGTACAACATAGACTTACAAAGTAAAAAGTTATGCATTTAGATTGCTTTTAAATATATCTACTTAAATGCCAAAAAAGTGCACTCACGAAGTGTTACACCTTGGCTAAACATCTAGGCTATAACACACGCTCCAATAAGTCCCGAGACTAAGTAATAAAAAAAATTTTTTTTCAAATATTCTTCTTTATTCATCAACATAGGTTCCTTCAAGAGCAATACATTCATTCCACCGCTTTTCTAACTTTTCAATACCGGTTTTGTAGAACGATTTGTGCTTCGCCTCAAAATACGCTTCAGTTTCAGCCATCACCTCTGCATTGCACATTGGGCCAGGAATTTCAATAAGTGACCAAAAGTCAAATATTTTCTGTATACAAATGATTCTTACGATTGATAACGGGACACATTAAGGTACCCTGAGACGAAATATTATTAATATAAAATTAAAAAGTACAATTTGGGAGGCATTTTAAGTCAAAAATTGTAATTTTTTTTTTATTTACATCTAAAATTTGAAATCATCAACAGTATAACTATTTCTCAATTTTTAGCACTTTTTTAAACACATTGAACACAATATTGAAAAAAATATGTAAATATATATTTTCTTTTGTTTTTAATCCTTTTTTCCACATAGTAAATACAAAAAAATGGGGTATAAAAAAATAAATGCGGCGCCTAAAGAAGATTCCCTGAGATTCCGCTCGTCATTAAAATAATTTACATGCTATTACTTTCTTTAAGATACTTACTTGAAGAGGGATATGCACACTTTTGCACGTTTTTATTTACTTTTGAGAAATTTATAAAAAACTAACGTCGCACAGTGTAACGAGTTCTATGGGATGGGGGACAAAAATAGAAGGTATCATCGTAGGTACATACATGAGATTAAGAATATGTCATTATTTCACAAATATATAAAGCCACACAAATTTTTATCAATATCGGCCACGCCCTTCGCCCACCTCCCATACAAAACTAAGATTAAAAGAGCAATATCTTTAGTTGCAGAAAGTGTAGAGAACAAAATTAACTTGAATTTCATTCAATAGAATAAACACTTTGGGAATCTGTTTAGAAAGAGTTGTTTTAAAACATACTCAAAAATAAAGAAAACCAAAACTGTCTTTTTTCTTTAAAAGCGTTTGAAACTTATAAAAAATTTGTTATTTTCCCCTATAAATTTGCTCATTTTCGCCAAAACATGCTATAGGGAAAGCGTGATTAAATTCGTAATTTTGATTCTACGTGATAGATCTTTCGGAAATGTGCTTAGAAAGAGTTGTTATAAAACATGATGAAAAAAAAAATCAAAACTAACAAAATATTTTACTTGCCCACTTGCAGAAATCATTTTGAATAACATTAATAAAATTAAAAATAAATATTTTTTTGTTCTAACTGAAAACATATATCATAGTTATGGTCTACATTTTTTTTATATAATAAAATATATAAATATATAAAAAAACAAAAGATAAAAAAAAACTACAATAACAAAAAAGCAGAAAAAAATAAAAAAGAATGGGGATTTCCCCGCAACCTTCACGTGGTGACCCTGGAAACTATATACATGTGTCATATATGTAGGCTAATTGCGGGTTTTTTTGTTTCTCGATTTCATAACATATTTATTGTTCTAAAAGTATTATTTTCTAAAACCTTGTATATTTATTTTTAGTTCACGCATCACATGTCAGATTCGGTAAAAGCAACGCCTTGATCTGTCTCTTATCCCGCCTTCTTTTTAATACCACAGAATAAATAATAACCAAACTACAGTTTTTATATAAATAGTGCCACGCTCCATTGTTGAATCCCACTCACTTTTTCTAAAATTCTCGGAAACGATTGTACCCACCCCTATACCCAATTTCAATACCCTAGTCCCAACACTAACTGAGATACGGCATTTTACTAATAGTGAAACGCCTCTTTGTTAAATCCAGTCGAATTTTCCACCATGCTCAGAAAAGAGCCCACAAAGCACTGTATCGAATTTTAATAACCTAGTCCCATTATTAGACGAGATACGGTATTTTATTGATATTGCCACGCCCCATTCTTGAGTCCCGCCCACTTTTTCTAACATGCTCGGAAACGATCCTACCCACCCCATTACCCAATTTCAATACCCTAGTCCTAACACTAACTGAGATACGGAATTTTATTAATAGTGACATGCCCCTTTGTTAAATTTAGTCCAATTTTTCATCATGCTCGAGAAAAGATCCCACAAAATACTGTACCGAATTTTAATAACATAGCCCCACTATTAGACGAGATACAGTATTTTATTGATATTGCCACGCCCCATTCTTGAGTCCCGCCCACTTATTTTGCCGTGCTTGAAGAAGGTCCTATGTTGGGAATTCTGTACCAATTTTTATTTAATTCTGTCTATGCATTGCCAAGATATGAGTTTTGGCCATTTTTTCAAATTTCTGGCCCAATGTGCATTGGAGCCAAATTTCTTGCCGGCAAGCATTTTTTTGGGGTCAGCAAAGAGCCAGTAGTCGAAGCAATGATGAGGAAGCAATTCGAAGCCCAATTCGTTGATTTTCGCCATAGTTTTCATTGATTTGTGACACGGTGCATTGTCTTGGTGAAAAAGAATTTTTTCTTCTTCAAATTAGGCCAATTTTTCGCGATTTCATTCTTCGAACGCTCCAACAACGCTATATAACGATGAACAAAATTCCATGCACATCCCAAAATACAGGTGCCATAACCTTTCCAATCGACTGTTGTGTTTTTGGTCGCTTTGGCCTGCTTTCATCGGTTGCTCTTCACTCAACTGACGACCGTTTTGAATCGGGTGAGTAGTAATGGTGGATCCATGTATCATCCATTGTTACATACCTACACGAAAATTCATGTTTATTCTTTGTAAACAGTGCCAAACAGCTCTCCGAATCGACGACACGTTGTTGTTTTTGGTCCAGTGTGAGAAAACGCAGCACCCATTTGGAAAGCAGCTTTCTCATAGACAAAAGTTCCTGTAATATTGATCCCACACTGCCTTTCGATATATTCAGAACCACGGTAGTTCGCGCACCTTCACTTTACGTTCGGCCAATACCATTTTATATACTTTTTATGATCTGTGGAACAACTGCCTCATTTGGGCGTCCTGAACGTTCAGCATCATTTGTGTATGTACGACCAAGTTTAAACTCAGCATACCATCGGAAAATAGTTGCTTTTGACGGAGCAAAGTCCGAATAACACTTTCGAAGCCATTGCTCAGCTTGGACGGTATTTCTTCCCATAAAAAAACAGTGATAAATCAACACACGGAATTGCTTTGAATGCATTATTTTGAAAATATCAACAGTAGCGTCACTTAAATCACTGCAATTAAACGTTAGATTGTCATGAAATTTTTACACGCATTGTTTGAAGGTTGGAACTATCAAAATATTATATAGATATTTCGTTAGAGGTGCCACCTAGTAGTTAGTCTCGGGACTTATACCATATGCTATAATTTTCAATACAAAAACTAAACGAGACCTATAACAAACCGGGAGTATTTAGCGATAAATTTCGCTCATATCATTTTGATAAAGTGTCAAAGTTTTCGGTGGTTTACCTTTACTATTGGGTTAAATGTCTTATATTTGGCTTGGGTGAATTAAAGATTTTTTTATTGGCAGGGTATCGAAGTATGTGCTTTCAAAGCAATGTATTAAACAATATATTACTTTCGTGAATAGCCCTAAGTTTCCAATTTCCATACAATTTTCTTTACCCAAGCCGGCTTAGGTGATTTGACTATTGCTTTTTTTTCTCGGTGTAAATGCGTGCTTTTGACTATACGGTTGACCCGAATTGGTTTTAATTTATTTTTTGTGGTGTATAAACCTTTAAATTGTGTGTATAATTCTCGGTACACTCGTACTTACGGAAGAGGTAAAAATAAAATCTTGTTGAAGGTACAAAGGATTACTGCATACACCATACATGAAACGAGTTTTGTGCTTTGTTTTGGTGCTATCCCTGCATTTCAGGTGTAAAAATCTGCTGATAGGGTTTGGAAGAAAAGGACGAACTGGGCCAGTTCTGGTGGACATAGGAATGTTGTGCCTGCGGTTTGGTGATTGGTGGCATTTATAGCCGAAAAATGTCACAAAGCCCAAAAAAGTTCTGTATAATTTGTTGTTGTAAAATTGTTTGGGATTTTGGTCATATGCCATTGCTTAGGGCCTTATAAAAATAAATAAATAACTGGCCATTTCAGCCCTTGAAAGGACTTTGACCTACACGGTCGAAAATTTGGGTTTAAATTTAAAACCCTTAAAACCCTTTTTGGGCTTGAACCTAGTTTTTTAAACATTAGGGTTTCTTTTTTAAACTCGTCAAGGTTTATTTTCGGAAGATTCACGAATTTTAAACTCCAGGGTATAAAAAATAAACACAAAAAGTTTAAAACTCTATGTATTTAGACATTTAAACCCAAAAAGTTTAAAATTTGGCCTTGAGGTCTATATTTCAAACTCTAGGTTGTAAAAAGTAAACCTTAAGAGTTTATTTTTTTTTTTGTTTTTAGAATTTTAAACCGTGGGGTTTAAAAAGCAAACCCATAAAAATTATGATTGCATATTTTTTTAGGTTTAAACTCTTAAGGTTTGAAATTTAGACTTAGAGTTTATTTGTGTAAATTATTTCAAACTCTAGGGTTTAAAAAGTAAACCCGTGAAGTTTTAATTTTGTAAAACTGACAAAACTGTACAATTGAACAGTTATGTGAGCAAGCTGAGAAATTGAAGTATTCTTGTAAGTGAGAATATTTTCTTGTGTGTTGTCAGTCGGTTACATTTTCTTGACGAAGTTGAATATGGATATGTGTGGCCGTTTTATTAAAGTGTTTTTTGTCGAGACAAAAGAATTTAAATATGTAAAATTGTGTAAATTTGTTGCTGGTGAAATTTTCGTGCACGAGGATTTGCTACAATCTGGTAAGTTTTAAAATGCTCATTCTCAATATAATTGTGATTCGGTCATTGTTATTTGCGGTCGTACTGCGTTCGCGTTTATAATGTGCGGTATAAAAGAAGTTAAGAGTCGTTTTAATTGTGATAGCTATAAGCAAATATTGTGCAAGTCGTTCTTGTGAAATAAAAAATAACACAGGTACGTCATTGGACACACAAGATATGCGAAGCATTTTCACAATTTCGTCGACTCCGAACGACGATGAACGGAAATGTTCTTATTCTCAAGAAGCTTTACATAGCATTTTAATTACTCTCTGAGGTTTGCCACTGTCTGCAGAGAGGTGGCGGCCGTACAGAAAAATTATTTTAGTTCAAATAATTTTCTGTCGCTGCTGGGGTTCGAACCCGGGTCTCCAGGTTCGTTGACATAGCGGCCACGCACTTTAACCAACTACGCCACGGACGCCACTTTGGGCCTTAGAACATATTATTTTTGACGAAGAACCTTATGTCATAATGACCGACACGTCGTCATATCGCCCAACGTCAGAAAGACCAAATCAATAAATGTCGTATTGCCCAAAAGCATGTCGTAGCGCCCAAATTTAGAAACAATAATTCAATGCAAAACCGTCGCATGATAGCTGTATTTATAACCCTGCATCACTAACCTTAGGGTGGAGTCACTGTTACTATGCAAGATTTCTAATGCAATACTAATTCTTAATGTTTTGTTTTACATGTAACAAACCAATTCTCTTAATAAAAAACATTTTAAAATGGTAAAAATTATCTTGAATTTATTTAAAACCAAGACTTTTCTTAGGTTTAAGCAATTACATCTTTATATCCGAGAGTTTATTATGTGGGTGGAAAACACCCAGAATTAGTTGTGCCGCAACTCAGCAATAGGTTAGTGATCCAGGGGTAATCTTGGAGCGGCTATCATGCATTTTTTGTTCTATTTATTGTCTTATGGACTAAGGACTAGAATTTACTGACTTATAATAATTTTTACCTTAGCAACCATATATAGCGGGTTATAATTCTATGAAATAAATTTCCAGTTGGGTTGCTTACGCAGCTTCCTCCGCATCCCGAGAACGTAATTTTTTTTTTCAAATAATTAACCTTAACTGTCGTATTATTATTTTTGTCATAGCACTTATACCCATTGAGTAACAATTCCATGCAATGCCGATGTATTTTGAAAAAATGCCTTTTTCAACTTTCTTGGAATCCTGATCGGTAAAACGTAATGTTGTCACTTCAAAAATATTACCCACTGGACGTTGAAAAATCTACTTTCTTTAAAATTAAAACTTTAAATTTAAAACTATAATTGAACTATCTTATTTTTAATGATAAATTAAAATAATTGATATATTCTCATTATAATTTGATTTTAGCTCTTCTTGGATTTGTTCTGTCGCACTTTGTGATGGTTTCCTATGCAATGCAGATAGTTTACAAAAATATTGAACTAAAATTGAAGACTAGCCCGAATCGAAAATTCCCTCAATGTTTGA